>JACSVZ010000007.1:19588023-19847408 GCA_014706295.1 Lycocorax pyrrhopterus obiensis | reverse complement strand
TAGGGTTAGGCTTAGGATTTGTATTAGGGTTATTGTTTTGTCTAGGGCTAGGGTTAGGGTTAGGGTTAGCGTTGGGGTTTTTTGTTGGTTTCGGGTCAAGTTAGGGTAAGTTTCAGGCTAGGTTTAGGGTTAGGGTTTGAATGTGGAGGGCTGTGATCTCTGAGCACAGGAGCCGTCTGTGCTCCCTTGGAGGAGAGAGGCCTGAGGGCACAATGGACTCTCTCCAGCAACTCCCTTCTAGTTTACAGCGACCAACCCCAGCATGCTTTGATCCCCTATGGTAATATTTTGTATCCAGTTAGGTAATTGGTGTCTACCGCACCCCCTGCCTTCCCCATAAAAAGAGGCCTGAGTTGGCCCTGAACCTAGGGAGGTCTGTCCCTGGCCCCCCTTTGCAGGGACTGCTGGACCATTAACGCTACCCCTGCGGAATTGCCATACAGGCCTCCTGTCTCTCTGTCCCCGAGTTTGCCTCGGGTGATCTCACAAAGAGCTGAATCACAAGAGCTGGAATCACTTGTAGCTGAGAAATCGCTACACTTGCTGAGATCACCCACTGTCTAGGGGGGCTTGTCCTCGCCCCTAGAAGAGTTGTTCTCTGCAGGACACTCTCTCTAGGAAGGCCGTGGCATACTGGTGCTTGACCAGCATCAGACCCTCATAAGACATTTGAATTAGGTTTTGGTTATGCTTATGTTTAGGGTTTTTGTAAAGTTCGTGATTTCTGTTTAGGGTTAGTGTTGGGTTAGTCTTGGGGTTTTCAGAATTCTCCTTTTATTTTCTTTTTCTGTTGAAGAATTTTCTTCATTCGTGTTGCTTTGAGGCATATTACTGGCTAATTAGGAGAGACGAAAAGATGGTTAGGGTTAGGGTTAAGGTTAGGGTTAGGATTTGGGTTATGGTTACAATTAGAGTTAGTTTTATGGTTAGTGTTAGGGTTAGGCCTAGGGTTAGTTTTAGGTTTAGGTTAGTTTAACGTTAGGGTTATGATTAGGGTAAGTGTTAGTGTTCGGTTTAAAGTTAGGGTAAGGTTTATTGTTATGGTTAGGTTTAGGTTTTTTTTAAGTTTATGGTTAGGATTAGGGCTATATTTCGGTTTAGGTTTTAGGGTTTTGTTTTAGTTTTGGGTTACTTTTGGTTTTGGTGTTATTTTTAGGTTTTTGTTTATTGTTTGTTTTTGAGTTAGTGTTGATTAGGGTTTTTTTTAGTGTTAGACTTGATATTAGATTTTGGAATTTTTAAATTTATTCCATCAGGTCCAAGCTGGTTCCAGATGTGCTTTCACCAAAATAAGTAAAGAAAATATAGAAATACAAGGGAGAAATATGTCATCCTACATATTTCTCCTGTTCTCTGACCTGCCTTTGAAGATGGAGACGATTTGTATTTCTTAATTGTCAATGGTTCTTTCATGTATCTTGGGCTTTTTATTTTAATAAAAGCTGCTTGCAAGCTCTTCTGCTACAGCTTGAGTGTGTAATCAACAGGAAACGATGGTACAAACTACCTTTTCTTCTATGGATTCCTGCTGGGTTTTGGGTATTAGGCACTAGAAAGTTATCCAGCTCAATTTTATCTCTCTTAAAAATGGTCTTTCCACGCACCATATCTCTCAGAATGTTGTCTTAAAAAATCTGCTCTCAATATTTTCTAATCCTTTGCTACTTTACACCAATGGAAATGGTGAGCATAATTCCACCAGACCAAATGCGTGTTCCTCATATACATTTACACTCACTTTATAGGAGAGTAAATGATAACGTGTTGAGGGTCGTGGTGCAAATTTCTTTCTCATGTTCTTATACTTCCTTTTTAACAAGATATATTTAAAGCTGCATTAAAACTTAATTTTTGTGTGGCCTTTTCTTACTATCATTATTTTCCACCTGGTTTTAGTTTGCGGAGTTCTTTGGAAGACCAATCACCAAGTCTTGTTTTTTCTTTTCTTCTATGTGAGTGGAAAAAACCTGACAGCTCTATGCATAAAGATGAATGAATGGCTTATAAATATTTTGAGCAGTGACTGCTGCTCCTATATCATTCAGTTATATCCTTTCCATTGACTAATGTGGAATTGCAGAGAGTACTGTATATAAAAAGAGCCATGTACTTTCATCTTTAAGCAGCAGAGCACCTAACTGCTAAGTATATGTGCATTCAGATACAAAGGATTATGTAAAGATGTAGAATATGCCCTAGGTGACTTGTTTAGCCCTAAGGGCTTGTCATTCCTTTCAAAGAGGATGGGATAGTGTGATGGCACAACAAACCCACTATCATTCAGATAGAGAACTCACCAATCCCACTGACTGCAGGACACTTGGCAACTTATTGTGGTTGTTCTACAGGTGAACAAACTGAGACATGAGAGTGACATTACTAGAGTAAAACTTGTAGTATCTCTGCATGCTGAATAGTTTATTTGACTTGAAGGTTTTTATGATGGACAAGCAAGAATGAGACGTTGCTTTTGAATACTGGATTAGCACTTGCCCTAGGATTTTCTGTACTATCATCTCTTCCTCTTTCCTTAACTAGGCAGACTGTATCTGATATGTATTTTCAGGGGGGCCTTAAAAAATACACATATACTAAGTGTCACCAATCTTTCTCCCACAGGCGTAATACTAGTTACTGAACATGAATCATGTCTAAGGACTTTTCATTGTGATTAATGATATGATAGTAAATTACAAAAGAAGTATTAATACTTTGCCTCTTATTGTCAGAGATTGCTGCTTTCTTTGTACAGAATGGGCATGACTTGGGAGCACTTAACAGTGAAGCTTTAGAATATGTGTTCATATGATAAGCAAGCTGCAAGTGTGATGGGCTTTTCTAGAGGATCAGATTGTAGCACTTGCTGGGAAGCATGCAGAGGAAGAAGGTTTCTCATGAGTCTCTGATGAAACAATATGTCACATGCTGCATCAAAAGCAGGTGGCAAGTCAGTCACATATATTCCTCATCACTTCTGATTCTGAAAGACTGAACCAGCAGATATCAGACAAGAGTGGAAGTTCATGAGCTGCCATGCTTCTACAACTAACTCTTTTTTCCTGAGGACAGAGTCTGCAAGATATTTCAGCTATAGCTTGCCAACTGCATAACGAGAAAGAGGAAGCCACATTGTATACTTCAGCTTTGAAGAAGATTAAGAACGTCTTTTTATACTTTTCTGATGTCCATATACTGATAAAGTCTTGTAATATACTGTCTGTTATTTTTCCCCAATAAATTGTTACAGTCTTTAATTTCATTTTGCATGAGGAAGAGATAATTTCAAGTTCCATGACTGAAATCAAGTCACTCCTCTCTTCTAAGTGTCATTTTTCAATGTTAGTAGACTGTCATCCTAATACATGTCCCTGGAGTACCCAAAGAACTGCAAAATGCAGCTGAACTGGATGGCACAGGCTGTTCTAAGAACTGTGCAGTACTGACCTGTAGACACAGCATTGCTCAGCATTACCCAGGAAATTTCATGGACCTGTCACAAGAGACACTATGAACCACAAAGGTCACAAATTACTTTTCAACAGCAGCTTATCGTGGAAAATACAGATGAGGGAGGTTACAGTTCCCTTAGTTCCCTACACTGTTGGCAAGTCAATTGTACTTCAGAAAGAGAGTGAAGGATGAGAGACTCCCATTCCTTACCTTACTCCAATTTATTTTATCAGATATAACATATTCACCTATTCAGGCCTCCCCATTTCCAGTGGCCAGCACTTAGAGAAGACACAACCAAGACAACAGGAAATGGAAGTTGCTACCTGGACCAAAACTGTATAAATGAATACAACAAGATCATATTCCTCTTGTTGGTACAGCTGCACAGAGACATGGGAAACTCTTGTCTCAGCTAGTGGGTATTATATATTTGGCCAATAACCCATTTTCTGCACTCGTATAGTGATATATGGCCAATACTTTTTTTTCCCTGGGAGGTATTGATTCCTCATAGGAGCTTATAGAGTTCAGACTTTACTTCATTATAATAAGTTTTGATTGTATCTGTTGCAGAAACCAGCTTTCTGGTGCTTTTTGGATTTTAAAGCAAAACTTTTTAGCAATAAACATGCTTCCTGCATTCTATATTGCTCCCTCTTTTTTCACAAGTACAATGTCTGTGGCAGACACAGCACTCAGTTCTTCCATGGGGAGTTTTGCAGAATATATAAGAACATTTCTAAGGACAATCTTGACAGCTATGTCATGCATAGAAGTGCACAGGACATTGACTTCTTCAGTCTCATTTAATAATGTCATATCCCTTAGAAATTTGCCACAGCCTGCTTTGATACTTGGTACAAGCCTTTAGGTGACAGACGGGTCTCTCTTAGGAGGGATGTACTTGCCAGTTTTTTACATAAAAGGCTCCATTTCATTAAGTTGGAAACGACCACTCTCCCTCTCCCAGAGACATTATTAACTGGCCATGCTTTGGCATGACAGCATGTGCACAGAGAAGAGAGCAGAAGCTACTGAGAGGCAAGCACACCTTGTACAAATAATTCCAACTTCAGTTTCTCACAGGAAATAAAAAAGTTGTGTTTTGTACTCACAAATTTTACAGTTTTGGTGTAGTTTAGTAAGACGGTTATAGTCATTCCACCATTATATTTTTTTGCCTTCTGTAAGTTAAAACCCATACAGACTATTTGTCCTCTTTGCTCAAGCATCTTCTGTCAGAAAGCAGTTGAACAGACCCATGTTATAGGAGATCATTCTGGAGGATGGTACGATAGTACACCAAGGCACATATAATGCTCAGTTTTCCATGCCTGTGGCTTGGAGACAGTTTTTACCATCAGATTGAGAAAAAAGAACATCCACTGAGCCTTTTCATGCCTTAGAAGGTCTTAGAAACCCTACTAAGGGAAAACGATTACATAATTATGACCTGGTTTGCTTACCTCGTCATGATTTGATCCTGGTGAAGGTTTCATGGGAAAGATTTTGTTTATTTCTTTAGTCAGTCTCTAAGCTACGCTTACAGTACACTGATTGCATATATCTGAGTATTCTGCTTCTAAAGATCACTGAAATAATTTTCCAGGAATCAAGCAGTACAATTTTTATTCCTGTGAGATAAATCACAATAGTGTGAATACCAAGCACATCCTTACAGATGTCAGAGCTCTGACAGTACAGATATTGCAACATTTGTCAGAGCAAAATTATATTAATGATGTGTTCCATCATTTATTCCAAATCTAACCACTATATGTCTTTTACTTCTGTGGCTCTGTGAAACTGCAACAGGCTTAATAAAAATTCCTTTTCTTGCCTTAGGACAGTGTCATTGTCTCAGCCAGCAACTAAGAGCAACACAGGCACTTGCTCAGTCCCCTCTCCACTCTCCCCTGGCAGGGAGAAGAATTGGAAGAATGGAAGTCTTGTGCATTGAGATAAGAATAGTTTAATAATTGACACAAAGTAAAATATCACAATTACAATAATAGTAATAATTTTAATGGAAATGAGAGAAAGAGAGAAATAACACCTGAGAGAAACAAGTGGTGCACAATGCAGCTGCTCAGCACCTTCTGAGTGTCCCTGAGCAGCAACCAGCACCTTTCAGGCAACTTCCCCAGTTTACATACTGGGCATGACGTTCTATGGTATGGAAAATTCCTTTGGCCAGCTCAAGTCAGATATCCTGCCTATGCTCCCTCCTAGCTTCTTGTGCAACTTCTTCTTGTTAGAGCCAGGAAAATGGAAAAGTTCTTGACTTGAATAAGCACTACTTACAACCAAAACCTCAATGTGTTGTCAATATTATTGTCATACTAAATCCAAAATACAGCACTGTACCAGCTACTAAAAAGAAAATAAACTCTCTCCCAGCCAAAACCAGGACAGGAAATCAAACCACATGTTCTAAAATTTCAGATTCTTGCATGCAAATCCTCCTCAACATCTCTGATTTAAAACCATGACATGAAAAATCTTCTGTGATACAAAATTATGTAACTTTAATTCTAAAATACTCCTTTCTCACTCTGTTTACAGCCTCCTGTTTGTAGGAACAGACAAGACTAAAAATAAAGTATGTTAGAGGTTAAATTAAATTTTTAAATATGCATAAGAATATCTGATGGGCTGAAGACAGCCTCAGGAAGTCATCAGAGCCCATATTTATCAACGTAGTTAGTGACTTTGACAGTTTAGCTGCAAGAGGGATGACCTTTTGCCTCATTTTCACAGATCCAATTAATAATTTGGAATCAATGTGAAAGGAAGATGATCAGAGTTATGTTAAATCTGTCCTTACATTGCTTAGACCATGTGTTCTCAAACGGAGGCAAAGTCTGTGCCCTAATTTTTGTCTATTAATAATGACATTTTTTTCCACTAACTGGGGTTAAGAATTTGGCATCTGGATCCTTTATTCTCTTTGGTGAAATCTGTGAGATTCTCCATCTTGTTTATAAAATAGAGATGACAAGCTGTGTCAAAACTGAATCTTAGAGATTAGCAAAGCATAAAGTACCATGCTCTGGTAAATAACAGTGATAAAATAACTTTATTTTTTATTGATATTCCACTGTTCTGGGAAAAAAAAGCTATTAAACCAGAAAATGAGAAAGGTTGTTTTTCTCTCCCATAACTTACTCCACTAGGCAGACATCAAACAAGACCAACAGGGAAGCTTGGTTCATAAACTGAAGTTTATGATGCTTTATTCATTGGTAAAAATTGTATGGTGCCTTGAGACCTCTTGATAATGCATGTGCAGAAATCATCACTCTGCTTCTTAGAGCCAAGATCATGCACAACATGGTACTGTGAGGAGTAGGTGAGGTCCAGAAGAACCGTGCCTGTAGACTTCTGGCACAGAAGAGAGGGAAGAAGAAGAGTTAGCATAGAGAGAACAAAAAGAGAATTACTTTCCTGTGGATGCTAAACAGTTAGAAGCAGAGAAATTCTTCAACTTTTTCTCAATATTCTGTGAGAGCATTGCTTTCACACACAGACTAGATGAAAACAGCGAAGATGGTTTTGTAAACTAATTCTTTATCTCTGCACCTGGGGTCTGTTGTGCAGAGTTGTTACGGTACACATTGAAAAAAATATTTTGAAGTGGGTGTTGTGGGCTTTGGCCAATAGGCCAAGGGGTGGCTGGTCAAAGAACCAATGACCTCCTTTCACCTTTGCGAACCAAGTTATATAAGCGGTCTTTAATTAATAAATGGGGCTCGCTCGCTTGCTCAGTTCTCCCCAGACTTGAAACTCAGACTGTGTTGTTTCTCACTGTTCTCGGTTCAACAGTGACAGTTTCCCATCTCACATATTCAGTTATTTAATCTTATAGGAGTGGCCTGATAGAAACATATTTAGTTCACTGTCCCGAATACTCTTTTTCTTTGCTTATGTGTCAGATGGGTACCAAATGAAGACACAGACAATAGATAATGATCCATCCAAACTTGAAGGGGTTTAGTTGAAGATGCAGAGTGGAAAATTCCAGACAAAGTTCTAATAAGCACCACACAGATTCAGCCTGATGATGTCTAAATACAGCTCAGGTTTCTTTTCTCAGCTTGTGGATAACAGCTCCTGTGGGAGCTGTGAAGTGGAAATAGGGCTGGAGAAAGTGAGTTGCTGAAAATTTTGCTAGAACCCAGTATTTCTAGTTCTTCTCTGCTCTTCAAGATTCAATTTTCTCTAATAATCAATTTTAAAGCATAAACACATGAATTGTGCATTCTTGTCAATGACATTTCCTTCTTATTTAACTATTCAAGAGGGTTACCAGCCTGAGAATGATGGAAAAAGCTGTCTTAAGTCACTAGTACCTGTAGAGACTGATGACAAGAGACGAAGTAAGCAGCAGGTAAAAGACTGGGTGCCTCATGTGTTACACAGTTAGCCTTGAAAGTTTTGTCTAGCCTAGCCAAAAGGCTGTCATTCTGTAACTTGTAGTTCTTGAGAAAACAAGAAAATCCCCAACATTTTTCTTTTTCTGAAAGACTCTGCACAACATGTTTGGCCTGCCAGCTACCACTCTTTGGAACTGAAAATACGGCCTTAAGGACAAGGAAGATGCATCTTCCCTTGATTATATTCTGTCTCTGTCATAACAAAACAAGATTTTTACTGTTGAGTTACAAAACAAAGTGGGATTTGGGGGAGCTGTCTTAGTATATTTTGACAAATCTCTTCTTTCTTGTGCCAGCCAAGGCATCACAATATAAATTAGTTGCTCCAAATGTCTTACTGCCCTAATTAACTCTGCTGCGCTCTAGGGTCAGAAATAGCCGTTTTATAACTGTTGCAAATCAAACTGCTCTGCCATCCAAGTAGTCACTTGCCAAGGGACCGTGATACCTTATCCTTTAGATGGATATTGCTTGAAAACACCCCCTTTTATTTGTCTCTGTGAGGCTGAATGGGCATCCACTATAAAATTGTGCTGAGACAAATGAGAGTTGGATTAGTGACGCATTTAGCAGTGCATAACCTTTATTATTCTGCTCCCAGGAGCATTGAATTTGCATGGCTTAACAAGTTGCAAGCTGTAATGACAGCACTTAGGACGAACACCTGTAGCAGCAATAGACATCTAGTGAGAAGAGTAGACATAGCCCAGCTTCAGAACTTGCAGAGATATTACAGAGTTGTTCAGCCACTGGGTAATAGCCTCTAATTCCTTGAATATTCTTTGTAAGACACCATTATCCTTGCTAAAGCTATTTGCTTTTAATATGGATATAATGTGTAACACTATCAAGAAATCCAAGGGATCCAGCCATTATGTTTTCAATACCTTCTGTCTTTGCTACCATGCTTTATCTAGTTGAGAGGTAAGAGAAAACCATGCTGTGTGATAATGTAACTACACCTGGAACAAAAAACAGCACTACCTCTGGCACAGTGGTACAGTGTGTCAGTCAGTATGTATATTTTTATATGAGCACATGCATATATAGAGAGAAAGTCTAGCTACAGTTAAATATATTTAAATCAAGCTAAAATATATAAGTGTTTTGCTCTAGATAAAATACTTAAGGATTACTAATGTTCTTAAAGCAAATTTATTCCATATTGGTGTTCATCAGAGGGTGAAATAGTATTTAACATATTGGAAATGTACAGTATCTGAAATAAAACTTAAATATTTTTTCCTGGCGCCATCTAAATTTTTTTTTTAAAAAAATTTGCAGGGTATTATTTTCACTTGATCACTGGGCATGATTGGTGGCACTAATTTATTGGGGACTAATTTTCCCCAATATTCTTGTCTGTCACTGAAAATTCATAGAAGCTGATAGGAGAAATCCTTGTGCTTTTCTTGAGAATAAAAAAATATGAGATGTGTAACAGGTGAGGGTACATTCAAATACTACATTCTTTCAGAAAAAGATGATTATTACTGGTGGTATATCAGTTTCTCATGTCTAAACCTTACCAGAATATGGCAACCAGGTAAAAGATCACCAATTGTATCTGATGACAGAAAGCAGCTACTGATTACAAAGAAGAGAGGAGGACAAGAAGAGGAAATGGGAGAAAGAAAAACTGACTGAGGAGTAGATGTCATTGGCAGAAAAGCAGTGGGGTGAGCACATGCTGCCAAACAAAATTGTATTCCAATATTCAAATACAAACACAAGTTATGAGATAAGTGAAGTAGATTATCTTTAGTATTCTTACAGCTGCCTGGGATTTGTACTCTTTCAAATGAAGAACATGTGTTTTAAATCAAGGACTGACTTTTGAATTTTAATCAAAATTATTTTAATGGAGTATTAGTCTATCTCAAAGAGAGCAAAGGCAGACTGGTGATTTTACCAGAAAATATTATAAATTTTCTAAGTAACAAGAAAGCATAAGGATATATGTTTATCTTGTAACAGATAATTTACCTGCTTTTACTCTGTTAAACCTTCAAGCAATGGATTCAGATTCTTCTACTTGGAGCTATGGAGAAAAAGGGTCAATGAATTGCGAGTTAGACGATATACACTGTCCAGTAAAAATCAGCCAGTACCTAAGTTAATACAATGAAATGCTGTTTTGCTAATATAAATTGCATTCACTAGCTGAAGAAAGTAAATAATTTCAGTGTATCAGCCTCTGGAATACACCCAAATGTTGTTCTTTAGCTAAGGCATTTATCACAATGGAAGGGTAATTCAAAGCAAGGTCCCTAAACATGTGCAGGTTGAGTTTTCATTAAATTATTATATTTAGAGTAGGTATGCAAAGAGGAAACTATATATAGACTAAGAATTCAGTTCGGATTACTGGAAAACACTATAATAATTAAAAGTTATTAATAAAAAGCATTTTTTAATAAATTATGGTGGGTTGAAATGTAATCGTGGAGCTTTGTGGAGATTGGGCTGAATTTAAAATTACATGTTCTGGAAATTTAATGACTCCTGACTTTTGAACAGGGCTGCACTAATTAATCAATTGGTAATTACACCTGTGATTAACAGCTGTGATCATGACTGGTAACAAGTATTGATTAATTCTCCAATAATTCTGGCACAGTTTAGAATAAGAAGCACTTTGCAGGATGCAGGAAGCATGATTAACAAAAGCAATAATAAAAACACTTCACTCTCATTACAGAGATGTCTTGGGGAAGCAAGATTTGTGAAAGTGGGAAGCCTAGGTAGATTCACAAAGGTAAAGCAGCCAAAGATTGCTTTAATGAAAGAGAATTATTGGGAAAAATGGGCGCCTTTTTTCATAATGATAAATTTGCTCTGGATTTACAGTCATTATGTCCCCACTACTGTAGTCTTTTTTCATAACAATAGTGTGTTCATTTTAAACTGGACTCAGAAACTCTTTTTATTCCCATAAAAGATAACATTTACACATTTCCAAAGTGCCATGTGAATAGAGGCTCATTTTCTACTCCTACAAAGAGCTACTAATGACGGGCACAAGGAGATCAAATATACATCTGCTAACCAAAGCTGACAATTCCATTTTGTGACAATGTCTTCAATTTTATTTCCTTTGTTCCATAGCAGAACTGAAAAGAAAGATTTTGAGAATGTTTGCAAAAAGCAGGATTATGCTAACATATCTATTCAGAACCAAAGACTTAGTATTATATTGCCAAAAATAGATAGAGATTTATGTTATCCACTAGCTAGGACACAGGCATACACAGCAGGAAGCCAAGGCTCCTATTCCTTTATTAGTTGGTACAAAGATTTTTGCCTAAGGCCTCTGTGGGCCAAGTGCAGAATGGACTTGAAACTGGATATATGCAATAAAAATAGAAAGCCTTCTGGTTAGCTAAACAAACAAACAAGCAAAAAACAAAGAAAAATCTCCCATAAACAAACAAAGCAACAAGAAAGGAGATTACTGTTAATATTGAAAAGGATGTAGATGAAGAGAAATTTTTTCCTAATTTGTCATTTATTGTATATCAACTTTAGGCACCTTTCCTATATACTATGAAAGAAAACTGAATATGAACTGTTATATTTCTCCTCTGGAAAACTATCAGTGACAGGATGTTTTTTTCAGTGGACTTCTATCAGTTGAGAAAAGAAAAAATTAATTAAAATCAAGAACTTCTCTCCCAATTCCATAATATTCCAAGCAATTAAGAACAGAGATTTCTGAGTCAAAATAATTTCTATACTCTTAACTCTTGCCATTTTATTATGATCTTTGTTGTTTATTATGATATTAATGTTTTGCCTCCAGGAAGTCCAATCAACTGAATACATGACTAATTAACCATTTAAAAAGAAAACTTATTATTTGTTAAAGCAAAAAGAGCTTACTCATTCCCTTGATTTTAAAGATTAGTTTGAGAGGCACAGGTGGATGGGATGTCATAGTTGACTTCTAAACATTTGAAATTAAGAGACAAGACATCAAAATAAGTTTTAGTTCTAACTTTTAAGCTTATCCCATGATTTCTGAACATGACTCACCATTTTAATGGTGTATTAAAACTCTGTTTAAAGCAGCCTTCACAAAGAAACTTTCTGCTTCTGGAGGTCTCTTGTGTCTTTGTAGATCCCTTTGTATTTATACAGCTCTCCTTCAGTAAAATCAGATACTGCTTGTTCAACCCTATAAGATGGACAAAGCCCTGCCAGTGTTGTCCTCTACCTCCAACTGTTTTTCTGTCATACTTAATATGATCCCAAAGTAATGTTACATGAAGGAAGGAAATGGGGTAGGTGAGGAGAGAGAGAGACTTTTTCATATGTAGTGAAGATTTTGCCACCAAGGCAGTTTAAATGATATTACGCAAGTACAAGTTAATAAATCTAGACCCTCCTCAATGAAGTCTATATTCAAAAACTACCAAACACTGTTAGTCTTCACATTTAAGACCATGTAAATGGTGCTCTAGTATCTGAAGAACTATGAATCAAGCATAAATGTAGCTAGTTCTTTTATGGCCAACTAAATCTTAATTAAAAATTTTTATTTGTGAAAATTAAAAAGGTCGGTTGAAAAAACACTGCTTGGTTCCCGCATATTTACATGATTGTCTGGTTCCTGGCTGCATCTGGGATTCTGTAGCCTGTGGCTCACATGTCCATCTGCAAAACTTAAGCTGTAGGTATGGGCTAGGGGTCCAGGGTCCTTAACAAAGCATCTAGAAGTGGTCAGAGATCTGCCTGAGGTGAGACTCTGCAGGTTATGTAGTTTTTCCAGTTTTTCTGCCTTTGTGACCTGAGCTGTATCTTGGCATGGGCAGCTAGGATGTGTCTCACTCTGGATCTGGTAACTCAAGATTTTCAAATACTGTAGCTCATTTGTAACCCAGCTACCATCTTGAGACTTGTTTGCAGGGCTTTTGTTCCTTTTGTCTTCCGTTAGGTATGTGTGCAGTCACCCCAAGACAGTATGGGGAGTAGCTTGGAAATTAGAAGCACTGGGAGTTTTAGTTTTGGAGATTGGAAGCCTTAGGCTTCGGATTCCCGCATTCCTTTGTTTAAGCAAAGTGCAACATTTCTATAATTTTGTTTTGAATTTTATTTCTCCATATTTAGAAACTCTTACATTTTTTTCTAATTTTTTTCAAAACTAAGACAGCTTTTTTTCCTAGAAGACAGACTTTTCTTTCAGGGCAGACAACCGTTCAACCACGTCTGCTCGGGAAACCTGAATTCTACTTTTACCACCTGGTTAGATAATCACACCTCTGTTTCAGTTTCTTTATCTCTAAAACTATGTCTATGATAATCCTTCTTCTATTTAACTTTTGTATCTAATAGCTTAGAGATAATGCTGCTTGTACAACATCACGAGTGAGCCCATTCCATTACATGCATGAACATTTAAGGACAACATGAGGTTCAGATTTAGTCTGAGAACAGGGGGATTTGATTTCCTCCATAGAGATAATTTTCAGGGTTTTGGTCCTCTCAGAAGAGAAACAAACGAAAACCCTGCTCTTGATTATGTTAAGCATAATGTTTGCTTACAATACATCAGAAAGGTTTAGACCAAAAAAATAGAGGATTCAGAGGTCATACAGATTATATCAAGGTTATGAAAATATCTGTATATTCTAGTGAGCACAACTGCTGATGGTTTACTGAATGACGAGGTTTCTTATTATAAAAACTAAATCCCATTGAATCACTTCTAGTACTGTTGCAAGGAGCAAGGAGCAGAGTGAATCCTTGTAGGTACAAGTTTAATTTTTCAATGGTCCCCTGGAATCTCTTTGCTTTCATGTGAGGGATTAGCACATCTTTTTCTGTATAATTTCCATCCATCTTGCATTGAAACAAGGGAAGGAAGGGGAGGATGAGGGTGATCACCTCTGTATCCGGTATATGCAGCAAAGCAGCTAAATTTGGCCAAATCAATAAATTTCCTTAATCAAGCAATTTCATTTCCATGCAACAGATAGTATCAATCAGAGTGAGCTTCCATATGCTAATATCTAGAGACTCACTCTTTCAGAACAGGCATAGTAACAAGACCTTTACAGGCAGCAGAGGGGAGAGGAAAACAGATTAGGAGGAATTATTACATCTGAAAACATTACAATTTAATGAATAGCTGTATAGTTACCCTTTGCCTACCAATAAATATTCCAGGCTATGATTTAACAGGCTTGAGAGACCTTGCTATCTAGTTAGTGTTACAACTGGAAAATTGGAATCAACTTCTTTTCCAGTAGCTCTATTTCTCTTGCCATTAGTCCATTTTATTTTTTTTTACTCAAATGGTATTTCTTTATCTACATGGTGTATTATGCACCACACAGAAGGCATATCAGGTCCAAATGCCTTCTACATTTGCTCCAAGAGAGATTCAGAGGACAAATCTGGCTCTTCCCCAGAAGATGATTGTAGGAAAACAGACAGTACACATATGCATATAAGGATGCACTTTCTCTGTGGAACCAATCTAATTAAAACTCTACCAGAAACAGAACAGATAATTTCATATAGCATTTTCCTATGTTGTCTTTTTCTAGTATCACAAAAGTCAGCGCATTTGCATTTGCTATCTTAATTGAGGGTAAATAAAACCACAAAATACACTTTGCTTTTTAGCAAGTGTGTAATTTTACTTATGAGTTGCTTATGAATACAGTTTATTTGGCCCACAGGTGCCAGGAGGCTGTAGTAGTTGTCTGCATTGTAATGACATGTAGGCAAGACATTGAAGGAAAACTTTTCTTTCATATGCTGGTTTGAACCAAAATGGGCACCAAATGTTCGGTACTTTGCTCTGCTCTTGTGGTCATTTGCAATGTAAGAAGAATCAATGTGCAGAAAGACAGAGAACACACCAAAGCCTTCAAAGGCAGCAAACATAGGCAGCGGTGGAAACAGAGAACACTAAAGGCAAGAGACCTGCACACAAAATGACAGGACCTACCTGTAAGGACCTGCAGGTTGCGTGGTGGATTGATATCATGTACATTTCCTTGGGAGAAAAAAAAAATTTGCCTTGCTGACAGGATGACAGGAAGAAACACCAAAAGAGAAATTATGTGAATATTTTCTTCCCAGAAGATAGTCTATCTCAAAGGACTTTTATTTACCATTCTCAAAAAAATCCCTCTCTTTTGTGTCTCAGCAGATAAAATTGGAAGTTACTCATACTTGAGGAATATTTCTAAATACTGATATATATATGTGTGTGTTTCACGTATTAAATTTTCTATTTAAAGAAGTGTCAGAAAAAATAATATAACTCTAAATGTGGGGACAGTGTTTTTTAATGCTTTTAAACTCTATAGGGATGATGGTCATTAAACTCAATTTCTCATTCTCCCCACAGTATGCCTACATCCTGCTTGTGACTTATTTTACATTAAAAATCCCCAAAACCCTTAGAATAATTAAACTTGAGAACTGAATAGTAAGAGAGAAACTATGAGTTTCCATACCACCATGAAAGATATGATACAACAAAGCATTACTATTTTCTAAAGCTGGTGGTTTATTCATAGGAGTGTGATGACCACAATAATATCTGCTACAAAGCAATAGAAGTTTGCAGGCATCTTTTAACGGAGGAAACAGCACCGTGATTTATTTTCAATTAGAAGCCTACAGGGAGATTCATGAAAAGATCCAATCAAACCTTTAGTAGATAGCACTAGAGGTAACAGTTTAATAAAAATTAATTTAATTTTTATGTTGCTGTTCAACAAAACCTTCTAATTGCCTCACAACTGCGCAGTTATTCATCAGAAATAATAAAACCTCTCAGAGTAATACATAATTAAAATGGTCAATCAAGTTTAGAAGGAATGTCTTCAAGTTTCTTGAAAAAGCAGGTGAATCTGTGAACCTTCTACATTGTTCTTTAATGGCTGTGATAATGATGTACATTCCACTTACACGATTTCTTTTTGACTCTACAGACATTGAAGATGTTTACTTACTTTTCATGAAGATGACACCAAGCTGAGTGGTGCTGTTGGCACACCTGAGGGACAGGATGCCATCCAGAGGAACCCGAACAAGATCAAGAAGTGGCACCGTGGGAATATCATGAGGTTTAACAACAGCAGGTGCAAGGTGCTGCACCTGGGCCAGGGCAACCCCCCATATCAATACAGACTGGGGGATGAACAGATCAAGAGCAGCCCGGCTGTGAAGGATTTGGGGGTGTTGGTGGATGAGAGGCTGGACATGACCTGGACATGTGCACTTGCAGGTCAGAAAGCCAAACACATCAAAAGCAGCATGGCCAGCAGGTCGGTGGGAGGTGATTCTGCCTCTCTACTCTCCTCTGGTGAGACCCCACCTGGAGTGCTGCATCCAGCTCTGGTATCCCCAGTATAAGAACCTGGACCTCCTGGAGCAGTCCAGAGGATGCCCATGAAGATAGTCAGAAAGCTGGAGCACCTCTCTTACAAAGATAGACTGAGAGAGTTGAGACTGTTCAGCCTCGAGAAGAGAAGGCTCTGAGGATGACTTATTGCAGTTATTCAGTACTTAAAGGGGCCCTATAAGAAAAATGGGGAAAAACCTTTTAGCAGGACCTGTTGCAATAGGACAAGGAGTAATGGTTTTAAATTAAAAGACAGAAGATTTAATTTAGATATAAGTTTTTCACAACAAGAGTGGTGAAACATTGGCACAGGTTGCTCAGAGAGGTGGTGGATGTCCCATCCCTGGGAACATTCAGTGTCAGGTTGGACAGGGCTCTGAGCAACCTGTTCTAGTTGAAGATGTCCCTGTTCATTGCAGAGGGGGTGGACCAGAAGAATTTTAAAGGTACTTTCCAACCCCAAATATTCTGTGATCCTGTGATGTTATGATAAGTTATTTTAGACCCTAGAATTTGCAAAAACATAAAGACACCATCTGTTTAGCTAGAAAGAATATGGGTTATAGCATGGAACAGGAATGTAAGAAAATATCTCCCTATTTTGAAATTATTGGCCAAAAATTTGGAATTGAAGCACCTGGCTTTGGACAACATTATTAAGAGCAGTGAACCTTAACTGTACAATGAATCTTAACTGTTATGGAAATGCACCTTTTTCAATACACGGGTGTCTAGATCCTAGATTTCTTTTGCCTTCTATGTTCTCAGTAAAAATCTACCAAGTGAGCAGCAAGGAAGCTACCCCTTAAGGGAAGGTGAGCTGACAGCAAGGCAGCACAGAGATCTCTTTGACAAGGGCTCCATCCCATAGGGGTACAGAGACAAGCCAGGGAGTCAAGAAAGCAAGGTCAGGACTGGCAAGGTGCAAGGCAGGCATGGCACCCCCATAGTGCAGCTCAGTCAAGGACCAGGGGCCAGGACATGAGATTGGTGCCAGGTATGGCTCTGGAGCCAAAGAGTGTAGGGTGCACACATGGAGGCGCAGGGTGGAGCATCTCTCAGCTTTTTCTCACAGTTTAGCTGTTATCACAGAAGCTTGGCGGAAGGTGTAGTGTAGCAGGGCAGATCCCAAGGACTGTGATGGAAGAGGGGAGAGGTTGCACAAGAGGACTGAAAAAGAAGGTGCACACAGGTTGGTCAGGGCAATTAGACCCTGTTGCTGCACCCAGTGCTTCGATTTCTCAAATGTATGCCAAAACATAGTTTGAGTGCTTACAAAGATGGGCAATAAACCTAAATCAGCAACTTCCTATGCTTCATGCATATATTTATCCCTAGAAACGAGGGAAAATAAAATGAGGTACTGTGACTATTATTTCTGTCATAAATTTAAGTATTGCTTAAGATTCACCTAAGTTCTGATTTTAATTCTTTGGTGGCTATTTATAGTCTTCTTTCATGCATGAACAGTTAGATAGAGATATATGTCAGTGTTTAATTCTCCCTGTGACTAAATGATTATAACTCATTCTCCATGATACAGTGGTGTGTCCTACTGAATGTGCCAAGCGAAATGCATGTCCACAGAGAAGGATTAAAGCTGCAGAATCAAAGAATTGTTTAGTTTAAAAGAAACCTCTTGAGATCATCTGTTCACGTCCATTCAAATATCCTAAATTTGCTTTCGGACAGAATAACTCTAATCAATTATGTTTTTCTCTAGGAATACCAGTTTCTTAGTTATTTTTTGCCTTTGCAAGATTCTTAGTTTTCTCTACTTTTACTTCTATTCTTAGTTTTAATATGTTCTCTGACCAATTAAAAGAATTCCAAAGTTTTTTCACCTATGCTAAGCACTCAAATGATGAACCATCCATCCACTGGGATAGTACACTTCCTCACAGAGTTATGATGATTTTCTAATAATAATGCGTATAAATTTCCCACAAATTCTCATTCATATTTTCAGATGGATTCATGTATTCGTGTACTTTCTCCTCTTGAACTCACTTCTGCATACATTTGTGTCATTAAACTGAAGAAATGTTAATTTCCAAGTTGTGCACACAACAATGTATAGAAGCAGAGGATTGCATTGACTGTGGAGGTACTTGTACAAATGCTTGTATAATCTCTGAGCAGAATAAGCTACTATATTGCAAAGAGCAATGAATGTATCTTCATTTTACATATATACACCCTGTTGATTATTTTTTCTCTGTGTTCTGTAGCTTTCATATCATGCTTGTAGAAAAATGAATTTGTATGACTAAACTTAATAAGGAATCCTTGCTCTGTGGTGCTGTCTTTGTACAAATGTAAAAAGGCAAATGAGAAAAAAAAAAACAATAGAAAAAGTTGGATACTGGCAGCAACTGAGCTCTGCTCAGTGGGTTAGAGCATGGTGCTAATAATGCCATGGTGTCAGGTTTGATCCCTGTGCTGGGCCATTAAGAATTGGAACTAATGATCCTTGTGGGTCTCTTCCACTCAGAATATTCTGTGATTCTGTAACTGAATCCAGAGTTTGTATTTAGGAGATGTTAAACTGTCATAATTGAACTCCATCCAACCCTGTTGCGAGGCAGCTTAGAAATGTCTCTTCTCCATTCTCCGTGTGAGGTCCTAAACCCCATTACCCTCTTCAAATCCACCAGCTGTTTCCTGGGCAGGGAGAGAAGCACTGCTAGAGTAGAGGTATTAGGCAGGTCATAGCTCAGTGCAGAAACACAGGTAAGGGACAGAGGTGCAGTCACAATTCAGATCAATGAATAGAAACAGAATTAGCAAAATCATAAAACACTCATGAGATGATAGCACAGGACTTCTATTACAGACACAAGGCTTGAATGTGGGATGCAGTGACTGCTGTGATGATATCAGCAGCTATTAACTATGGCCTAATTTCACATTGTATAGACTCAGAACCGTGACCTCACAGTAGTATCAGTGGGTCACTCACAGCTGGTTTTGCCCTCTGTACAGGCACTTCACATCAGTTCAGCTAAGGGTTTTCTCGAACTAATGCAAGTCAAACTGGAAAAAAAAAAAATACATACTAGAAGAAGCAAGAGTTTTCTCAGGTTAAATCAAGGACTTTATTATCCCCCTACCTTATGCGTTTGTAACCTTTTACATATGCAATGCAACTCTCAAAATGTCCTAAAGTTTTCCAGTGGGTATATTTATTTGCACACAGAACACCATTGTATTCTTCATCATTAACATCATACAAGGATCCCAGTAAACATACCAAGTATCCTCATGCATTTTTACATAAACAATTTAGTGAATGATATCACACAGCAATGTTAATTAATTACATTTTTAATTATTCTCTGAAATTAAAGTTAGTTATATTTAGAACTTATTTAATTAAAATAATCAAACTATATTTCATCTGCCTAATGTAGATACTTTCAGAACTTCCCACTCTTTGCTCCACCACAGACATAATTAACAGGAAAGTTTTCAGTGCACTTTCAAGAAGAAAAGCCAAAATATTTTTTCCCTTTCTAATGATAACAGCAGCCTCAGGTCCCTGCACTCTTAGAGTGGGTAGGTAAGGAATGTTTATTATTCAGCACAATATGCCACAGTGACATTTCTTATCATTACAGCACTATAGGACCAGAGGATTCATAAATAGTATTTGCCTCCTGGCAACTTTATTCCATGATAATATCCTTTTGATGCTGGGGTTGTGCACAGCTGAAAGAACCCCCAGGCTATCTCTGTACTTCGAAAAGTTGGTATGCTGCTTCCTGGAGAAAACTAACTAACTAGCTAACTAAGAATTAATAAACAAAACATGCACCAAAACCAAGAGTAACCTTAATTACTGCATTCATTTGGCTGTAAAAAAAGCAAAAAACATAGCTTAAAGGTTACAAGAGATTAACAAATGGAGAATATTGGCCCACAAATTCTCTTCTAGCTGTGTATAATTACACTAAATCCCTGAAGATAACCATGAAGCACTTAAAAATCCGGGATTTATTATTCAAATAATATAAAGTCTGCTTTCCTGAAATTCTGAATCCACGTGGCTCTTTCTGAAGACAGGTTTTGATTTGCTTGACACCTTTAAAAATCAAAAATATTTTGTATAAAATCCCTTTTAGTGTTGCAAAGACAGAGACTTTTTCAAGTCTGCCATTTGTCTTGACTTCAAAACTGATACTATTTATCACCGTTTCCAGAAATGTTCAAACAGCTGCTAAAAGAAAATGGACAAGATTCATGTCCAAAGGTGCTCTGAGAAAAAGGACTGGGAATGGAGAAGTGGCAGACCAGGAACAGGTGCAGGAAATGAAGCAGTGGTGGAACGAGCCTTGAAGAGCCAAGCCAAGCTGAACACTGCCGACCACAGCTGTCTGGAAAAGCAGGTGGTGCAACACAGACAGCCTAGTTTTGGGGGGTTGTCTGTCGTTGTTTTTTGGTGTCTCAGGCTCCGGGATGGGAAACACTAGTGGCAGGAATGGCCGCCATCTTGTCTTTGTCCCGGTCACCACATGGAACTAAGTTGAAGCAATGAACAACTTTTTGTGGGGAAAGCACCTTTTCTTTCTGTATGCTTTTGTTCTCAATACTGCTGCTGTTACTGTACTTTCCTCATTCCATTGGTATTTGTTTTCAGTAAATTGTTATCCCAACCCAGAGTCTCTGCCTTTGTCCCTCTCTTGCTGGCAGGGGCGGTGGGAAGGGGAGTGGTTTATTTGGAGTTTGATTTTGGACTGGTTTAAAACCACAGGCCTCTTCTAACAAAGATTCGGGAAGTGGTTGAGACATGATTCCAGACTGCCTTGCCATGAAGCACCCACAGAAACTCTGTAGCTGGAAAGACTGTAGTGTCATCGGAGGGACTCAGAGTGTGAAATCCCAGCCCCCAAAGGCCACAGTGCTACAACACCACTGGCCTAAATGGGGCCAGTGTTTTATATTGGCTGTAGAAGGCACCTGCCAAAGTAAAACACTGTGTGGTTAAAAACAGCTTAGCAGATGCTACCCTCCAGGAAAGATGTGTGTGTGCCTCCCTAACTGGCTATATAATTCTTGGCTATAGAAGGATGTCTGTGTAACAAGAAAGGCTTCACAATGTGAGACTTAAGTATGTGAAAGTCACTTTTCTGTAGGTTCTTGGAAGGCCTTGTAAAAGGTGAGGTGTGATGACCACCCCAAATGCACAGAAATTAACTCTATACCAGCATTAACTCAATACAAGAAAACACTTCTGTTGTACTGCTGCTGATTTCAGAACCAAGCATTTACAGCATTTAAAAAATAATTTACACATAACATACTTTTCTTCTATTTTTTTCCTCATGTGAAAGCTAGCAAACAGCTGCTATTCATTCAAATACACTTGTTCATGAGCAACAGAGGCTGCTTCAGGTGATGACTTAAAATAAACCCCTGCATTTCCTGAAAATATTCTTTCTTACTCCATTAAGTATAGAATTGGCAGGGTTTTCTTTCCTTTTTCTTTTCTTTTTTTGGCAGTGCTTTGTCCCTAGTGAATATTAAGGTGCCTCCTCTCATGAAACAGAGGAGCAAATCAATGCAATGTCTTCATTTGTTGTCTGCATTTGTGGCTATAGCAAACCTAGGAGTGTCTTGGGGCAGCCTCAAAGCTTGTTTTCTACTCAAAGAAAAATTGCACAAGACAAAAAAATATCTCTGAGGTTTAATTATCCTTCCTGGTTACCTCTCACCAGAAAAAAAATGTACTGTAGCTCTGAGTTCTTCTGTGACCAAGATACCTGTACTTGTTGCTTTTTTCTTGCTGGTGGTAAATAGGTCTTTAAAAATGAATTGTTCCTCTTTCCCTTTTTACCCCCATACTCTCAAGAGCTTCACTCTTCTGCACCTTGAAAATTTGGTGATGGAGTCTAGGAAAAAAATTAATCTAACACTCCCCATGTCTGTTTTTCAGTTGATGTATTTGTGTTTGATGCCTGATTTTTCACTTACAGGGATGGAAGTCTCAGTTATGGAATGGTTTTCTGACCCCCAGTGTTCTCACTCAACTGTTTCTTTCATTGGGCATCAAATTCTTCTCCCCTTCTTGGCTGTCTTATTTCTTCTTAACATTCTGCTAAAATAATACAAAAAACCCACTACATTTTTCTTGAAATTTAAAGTGGCAGCCTTTCATCTGCCAAAACCATATTAGTAAAAAGCTTCCATCATCTCATTTCTTGTGGAGTTGCCTCAATCATCTTAGGAATAAAACTGCTGGTGGGGCAGTTTAGAACAAGATATGTCCTCATTCTGTGATACTGTTGAGTGACTGGTACCTTCAGGTTCTTCTCCATCTGGTACTTCTAAAATTTTTACTGAATGTACCTTATTTAACTACACATTTCCCTCAGGATAACATTTTCTTTATCTGCATAAATGAAAAATGAAATATGAAAATTGACCCTGTCATGTTGTGTTGTCTGATGCAGCATCTTTCTCTTCCACAAAATTTGTTATTCCAGCTGACTGGAATCTTTCCAATGTTTCTGCACAATTTGAGGCTTTTGAAATTGCTATTTTTTCCAGCATTATTATGCAAGGCCAGGACAGAGGCCTCATTAATGACCTGGAAAGGAAGTGTAGATTTCTGACCAGCTTTCCAGCTGCTAACTTAGGTTGTGCTGTGGAGATGCAGGCTGTTGCACAGGGCATGCATTATGAAATTGTGAAAGGACTGACCTCACAACCAGGAATCACCAAACATAATTACCCCACATTTCTACAAAATCAATTCTGTGCAGTTTTATGAGGCAGAAATAATGGATATGTTTTATCCCGCAGATGTACTGAGGGAGTAGTTGACTATGTCCTATGTGGTCATTAGAAGAATCAAGCGACAGAAGTCATAGGAAATAACTTTCTGCCGTATTTTTCATTCACGCAGAGTTTTAATGGTAGAAGAGATGTTAATCAACTTTGTTCAGTAATATTTTTACTCGTACACTTACTTGATTATTTTCACCTATAATGTTAAATGTAGAGATAAGAAGAGATTCAAGGTTCTCAGCCCACCAGAATGATGATGAAAGACTAAAGCAAGTATCAGCTCAGGCAGATTATAGCAGGAAAATTAGGGTCTGGATTTTGAAACCTTTTCTTATCCTTTTTTTTTCCTTTTTGGCCTAGAGATAGTGGGGTCCTCTCCAGCTACTTTTTACCTAATCGGTTTTTCACTACTTGTGGAATCATTCTGCTCTTTGCTGGATGATTTCCAGCCTCTCCCACCAGAAGTGGCTGAATTATATATGCATGGAGTGAGAAAAGAAATTAAAATATCTGGTACTGCAATAAAAAGACAGTATCACGAAGAAAGGACTTTTACCCAGGAGTTTATTAGTGTACAACAGAGGACAGATGATTTTTGGTTTGCTAATTAATGATAGCAACTTGCCCAAGGTTCTGAGGCCAGCTGAGGCCCAGCATTAACTGGGGTAGGAACAAAGAGTGGAAGGCTTCAGGGCCTTGGGCACTGTCACTACCAGACCTGTGACCGGACCAGAGCTGTGCCCAGGGCACTGTCACCTCACTGGGGTCACAGGCTGCGCTGCTCCCAGCGGGGACCAGAGTGGGTGAGGGTGAGGGCCCAGTGGGGAGTGGGGCCAGACCCGGGTCGCTGCCTCACGGGGGCTGCATGGGGTCCAGGGCAGTGCAGGAGCCAAGGCGAGCAGGGCAGAACCCTGGCTTTGGGCAGCTGTAGCTGCGTTGCCAGCTCCTCTGGCTTCCTTAACCAAACACTTGGGCGATGTAGGTTTTACAGCAGTCCTCTCCTAGAAACAAATGTATTCCAACTTGGTATTTTATTGTTTCAGAAACAATTTTTTTCCTGGAGGGAAGGGATAAACTGTAATGATTTCCAAGGTTTAATATGACATTCTGCTACTTAGTGATTGCTTTCTTTATCTATACAGTGCCTGGATACGCAAACTCCATTTGCAGCTCAGGTACATATATCTAGCTGTATTGTTTTGATCCTGCCTCAGGAGAATGGTGTTTGACAGTGAGTGTCAATTTGCAAAAGTGTGTTGTCTGCACTTCTTGAATAACAAAGTAAGATACTGATTTTTTTATTATTTTTTAAGCTAAGCATAAAGGTCTAACTTTTTTTGAGCATTAATTTCAATGAAGTGATGTTGCTGTTTTCCCCACGGATGAGTAGAGAAACGACATGAAGTGCAGGCAAGGATCAATGAAAGAAGAGGTTTTAATGAATTTTCGGAAGACTTTTATATGTTAGTTTGCAAAGAGTATTAAGTGGCATAAGATAATTGGCTTTCGCCCTCCACCCCCTAAGGGGATTGGTCAAGTTCTAAGACACACAGCTCTGAGTATGTTTTCCAGTTAGAACCATAACAATTCTACCAAAACAATCCGCACCTGCAAGAAGTTTACAAAACGGTAACACTGTTTTGTCTTGCTTGCATGGGAAAGAAAGAATTCTCACAAAATGCTGCAGAGAGCTGAAGAAATTCTCTGCCAGAGTTTTTCAGCATCCATAAAGTATCAGAGCTCGATGGATTTAATTATGAGGCAAAATGGAAGCATCCCATAGAGGACTTATTTTTTTGATGGCCTTTCACACATATTCTTCAGTAAAGAGCAATCATTTTGGGGGTCTCAGCTGGAAAACGGATTAGAGTGTTAGAAAAGTGTGGTTGTTCTATATTTGCTGAGGAAGATCATGCATCTGAACCTCATGCCAGTTGCATCAATAGAAATACTTTTCAATTTTGGCCTGTTCTGTTGCTGTTGTATAGAAAATGTGGAATGGTAGCATGAGATTGAGGAAGAAAGATAAAAGGACAGTGTAACAAATGGACTGGTTAAAAGATAAGCTATGTACAAACACTTTGTACACTGAAGTAGATGAAGAATTATCTATTGTGGTTTAATGAGGTTTTGATAGCAGTAATAGACACTTAGGATAAAGATCTAGCCTGTGTATCAAGCAATCTTCCTAATCATAGAAATTTTTTGGTTGTCAAAACCTTTAAGGTCTTTGTCTATGTACCCTTTTAAAATCAGTTAACAATAGACACTAATTTTTGGAACAACTTCTTCGTATGCTTAGGAAAAATGATACGTTCTTTAACAACACATTTTGTGTTTAGTTTTAGGTTATTTCCAAGTGTGTGGTAATTTTCAAGGGCACTGTTCACGAGTGTCCTGGGCTAGGGGTACTGGAGTATTGGTAACACCATGTGCTAGAGGGCTGTTCATGAGTGTACCGGACTGCTGCTGTGAGTCTGCAGCCATTTCACTCAGCTGCACTCTGTTCTAAGATTTCATGTGTTTTGATACACAATCTTACTGGGTTTGCAATAGTTGGGAAGAAAGGAAGGGTTTGTGCTTACGCAGCACAGGTTAAGACATAAAAGGTACAGTGGAAGACTTGTAGATGCTGGGGATCGTGTGAACAGTCAGGGTTGCTTGTCAAATTCTATCAAGTACCAGGTGCATAGATCCGGTATTTACTGTGATGGTGGAGAATCTGATCAAGCAGAATGCCTTGTGTGATAACTTCTCTCAAAAGCACTTGTAACTTTTGTTACACTTAGACACAGGGAGGAGATTTTTCTTTTGATTTCTGGTACAGACTCATTTTTTCCCCTGTTTTAGACAAAACTGGATAGCATCCCAGAAAGATTCCTTATCACATACCCAAAAGCTATATGAATGAATTATCAAACACTTACTAAAACTCTGTTTCCTGTGTTATGCAGTCAAATTAAAGCAATATAATGATTCTTTTGATTTGGTCGTGTGAAACTCCATGCAGATTTACATTGACAAATACACTTACATTATTTTCTTCCCCTCAAACACCAAAGTGATCAGGTGTAACCTAACTCTCACACAGGAGTTTTATGTAGTAAAGTGTCTGAGCAAATATCTTATTTACAATCTTTAAAGACCCAATTAGAAAGCAGCAGAGGAAATGAATACTCTGGCCATGGTGTTCTGATAATATGGCTGTATGTGGCTTCTGTACAAGAGTTGACTCAGATTAGCCAACTGGAAATGCAAATAGAAAGAATTCACACGTGCACACACCCTACAAGCCCTTTGCAGTGAAGTTAGTTATAGTATCTGTCTATGTGTGCATGTCTATCCAAATCTTCTGACTTCTAAATTCAACTAAACTGTACACAGGCTAATTGGGGAAACAAAGCTCCATAATGTTATTTTTATGGACTGGGTTTTATAGTGGGGCTTTGCACTTAAAAGTGCAAACAGTGCATAGTGTTCGCAGGATGATGAAAAAGCATTTCTTTTGCAAAATCTTCCTTACCCATGTTAAAACTAATTTAAATAATTTTAGCTTTAGTGTCATCATTTAAAACTAATATAATTAAGTAGTTTTCAAAGGAAAATACATGCTGATGTCTCTGCGTACTACTAAATATTTAAGTGAACATCATTCCTGCAAATTTTGTGATGGAACATAACTTTACCAAAACAGATCAAATGAACACATCACATCTCCCATGTACTAAGTGTATCCTTCTCTTTGAATTCTTCATCACTATATATCTATATATGTACATAAAATATACATGCAGTAACTGTACAAAGCAGAGCTTGGATGAGTCTGTTGAAAGGATGCGTCCAATATGCTCTGTCATATTTCAAATCTCAGATCAAGCACAAAACATACTTAGCTCTGTGTACTCCATAGTAAGGATTTTCCTGAAAATTACAAAGTACTCCAAGCTGTGGTGAGAGTTAGAACAACACAGTGTATGCGACTGTCGCTTGGGGAAAGATTAATTGATGAGTATGAATAGAGCAAAGGAATATTGTGCACTGCTCACCTTTGCTTCATTGTCATGCCAAAACTTAGTTATGTAAATACAGAGTTGCTCTTACTTTGATACTATATGTTCTAGATGAGAACTCTGCACTGCACACAGGTATTAGGCAGCTGGTATTTCTTCAGCAGCTTTATACAGATTAAACAGTGCTGTCAGGAAACAACCCTTATGTTGACTTGCTGAAACAAGCGACAGTCTTTCCCTATCCATAGGATACATTTATTTTTGCATTTGCCTACCAAAGCTAATCTCTGCAAGAAAGATGGATAAACTCTCCTGGTTTGTGTAATCTCTTGTAAATATGCTTTAAACTGAGCAGAGGTCAAATTGTCATGCTTGTAATGCCATACGTGTATGAAAGTTTATGACATGCATGGCAGCATGCTCCAGCAGCAGAGCTAATGCCATTAGAAACACAGCAGTCAGACATCATAAAGTGGAAATAAAAAAAATGGTAAGAGGAATGTGTAAGAGGCCAATCGTTTTAAATCAATCCCATCTCACATGACAGAACAGGGCTACACAGTTTTAGCCCTCTTAATTTCCTGTTTATCTAAGTCTTACCAGTAAAAGCATGCATCATCATAAGAAGAAAGACATGTCTTGAGGTCTTTTCTTTAGCGAGGAAGAAAAAGTCTTATTCCCCTCAGACCGACAAGTTAACAGGAAGATGCTGACCATCGTAGCTGTGAAAAGGACTTTAAGTAATACCACAGTTACTCGGTCTGAGTGATTCTAAGCTAAAACACTATAATTCAGGACACCAGAGACCACAAATAGAGCTATGATGGCCTGTCAGATGTGGATACAGAGGCAAAATTATCTTCTGTGCCATCAGAGTGGCTTGTGACAGATAATGGTCAGAACTTACTAATGGCGAAATGTGCTTTTTGTACTTAATTCTTGTCGGTTTTTTCAATTTGCCTAAGTTTTTCAGTCAGCTGGGATTGATGGCATCAGACTGCAGGAATACCAAAGGAAATCACCAAATACGAAAACCACCCAAATGCAGACTATTAATTGTGACTCAGAGGGCTAAAATCAGCAGTGTTTTTCTGCCTGCTAACTTGCCCAGTCTAGCCACAAGTCTTATCATACTGGTAGCTGGATGCTTCCCTGATGTCCCCGTTGTGACTAAACTACCCTAAGTTATACCTTCTCACTCATTGACAGCAAGACAGCTGCTAGGAGGCAGTGCTGTGACTTGGCAGTTGTACAGCAAATTAAATATTGTAAGGCATTGTCAGCAACCTTTACCGATTGCTTTATCAAAGAAAAGGACAATAAGGTAAATATTTTGATTTTTTTTTCAGTACAAACCTTTTGTTTTTTGTATGAATCTGCAAAGAATTTTAAATCTTTCTCTGAAGACTTCCTACAGCCATGTGGATAATGAGAAGTGAAACTTGTCTCTAACAAGATATATTTGCAATTTCATTCCCTTCAGTCCATGCTTGGATTCTGGCTGTTTGCTGGGAAAGGTGTCAGACAGCTGAGCATCAGAAACATCTCATGCTGGCCATACTCCTGATAGGCAGGTACCACATGTCACCTTCACTTTCCCTAATGCAAGGAGACAATGTCATGAGGAGCTTCAGTGAAGATTTACAGCCCATTGAGATTCCTTTTTCTCTTCCCAGGAGCTAATGTAAGCAATAAAGTACACAAGCTCATGGAGCTACATAACTCTTTTTGTCAGCTGTGTCATTTGGATTCAATATATCCCACACTAGGTGACAGGAGTGTCTGCTATTGTGTGGTGAATGTTCTGAAAAACCAAGCATAGCACTCACCTCTTCCCTTACCACAACCCAACAAACAGAATCAAATCTTCGGACAATAGCAACACAAGCCTTGCAGACGCAATAATCTATTTGTAAGTGCTTTCCTAGCTAGATCTGCATTTTTGCTTTCATGCATACATTCTCTTCTTTTCTCCTTTCCCTTTTCCACTCTCCGGATACAAAAGAGGCAAAGTGCTGTCACGTCATCCTCTGTAATTCTTGACAGCATAATGTCCCTAGGTCAAAAGTAAAGCAGTGTAACTGTGAGGAAAGGAGTATTATTCTTCTTTTCATAATAGCAAAGTCAAAGTTCCAAATATATTTGTCGCTTTCAGGAAATAAAAACTTGTGATGAGTGTTTATATAACTTTTGATTTAACTTATGTCAGTGTTTTTTCAATATTTGTCAGCACTATTGCTAGAATAAACAGCAAGATGGGACAAACTGGCAAGTCTGTGTATTCTGCTTTTTTTGCTGAACTGAAATGTGGTGCTGCCTATCACAAATCTGTTTCACTGAAAATTAGTAGTCTCTTCACTTTTGGAGCAAAGTGAAGGAGGAGAATTGTGCTGGTCAAAAAATAGCTATGATGTGACAGGTGTTAGCATTGCCATGGGTAAACTGGTTTGGGAAAGGTTAATTTCTGTTGCAGTTGATACTGCAGAGATTTGAATTGCTACTTAGGTGACCAGAGCTTTGTCACAGTATTGTGCAGGCTGACAAAAGACTTTGTGCAAGAAAGGTGTTCTGCTTCATCGGTGATATTTCAGGTGACATCTATTAGCTAGTAATAATACAATGCATTTATATATGTGTATATATATATATATATATTTATAAATATATTTATATCATTCGTAGGAAATTATTCATAGAGTTACACAGGAGAATCAGTGATCCATTCCAACAGAATCCATGCTTACTACATTGTCCAGAAATTAGGCATCCTTGTTTATATCTAAAGGGGAAGAGGCAGAGGAAAACAGTATTTTGCTGGACATAGACAATGGGTGGGTGAAGAAGGAGGTATACAATAGCATCTGGACAGATGTTAATCTTAATTCAAGAGACTGATGTAACTGGTCATACCAGTCATCTGGATAAAGTACCTATATTTGTTTCTTGCTAGCAATCTGGGCTTAAGAAATTCGGTAAGAATAAGATGCTTCAAGGTTCTTTTCTCTACATCTGGAAGACTCATTTAAGACAAGTCTATTCTCTCCTTTTAAACTGTAGCAAACTAAGAAACACTTGTAAAATATTTTAATCCTGTAATAACTCCTCTCCAATTTCTCTGTATGTATACAGCCCTTTGCCTCTCATTACTTCATTTGCCTTGAAGAAAGACTGACATTTTCTGCAAGGGCTGAAATGTGAGATTTTTGAGATAATGAAATCTCTATCCAGAAAAAAAATAACCCAATGAACTAGAAAAGGCCTAAATTAGAAAAATTAATGTGCTGTATGCTTAGCTAATTATGCCTGGATTTTTGTATGGCTTCTTTTTAATCAGGCACCAGTTAGAAAGCTATGAGCTACTGCCCTATTTTTACTTCTCTATTTAGCACTTGAAGGAAAGGAAATTACATTCTAATTTTGCTTTAGTTTTATTGTTTGTGTTCTTGTACTCATAATTAATATGTTTTGTACTGCAGGAGGGTGAAATTATACGCTCATTATAGAATTAATTCAAGTCAGATTAAGACAATTGATTCCCCAGCACCACCCCTGCTGTGATAAGGCTTTGGGGGGACTTTTGCCACTAAGGCATTATTACATTCTCTTATTTTCTCTGGAATGAGACAGGAACTTCTCCCTCATCCTAAAAGAAGGAATGCAATTGTATCTATCTGTTTTCAGTTTCATTAGACCTACTCAGTGTTTCAATTTTGCTCAAAATTTGGAAAATTGCATGAGTCAGTCTGGAGTCAACTTTTTCCTTGGTTTTGTCTCAGAGGTCTCTGATCCTACTGACAGGGATACCTATGTGTATATAAGTAAATCACGTAACTCAGTAAGGAGTATCCCCAGTGACTGCTTCCCTCAACTTCTCTGCTCATCTCTCCCCTTTGCAACTCCCGGATGAAGGTCGAGGGCTTACATCAAACGAATGACTATAGACATCTCATTGAAATTTGAACGTTTGGACTACACTCTCTAGGGAGATAACAGTCCTGATTTTGTTGTTTTATCCAAGCACAAACAGAATCTACTGTGGGTAACAAGAGAGTAATTTGTATTGTAGTACCTGTTTATGGCTTAAAAGATGACCAATAAAGAAAAAAAGGTAAAAGGATGTTAACATTCCCTACAGAAATATGAATTGAACAGCTGGAGTTCTTACTTGACTCCAAGACTGAGAAAAGCAAAGACTAAAAACAGAATGTGTAAGTGAGAAGTTCAAAAGCAAATGAGTTAGCACTTCTCTTGATGTGGTGCTGTAGGTGGAAAAAGCAAGGCCAAAGACTAAAATTTGGTGTGTCTTGCACTGGCAGCTGCAAGTTCCATACTGAAAGGAAGTCAGTGAGCTGTGTCTACACTGGAATTGGAGCTGTTTAGTACATAGGTAGAGCAGTAATTCCCCCAGCAGTATAATGTTTCCCATATGACAGAATCATAAGGAAAGATACTGAGAATAAAGATAAATTAATAATTTTCAGAGAATTAAATTAGATGTCCAGTACAATCACTTGAAGTTCTTAGCAAGCAAAGCACTTTTCCTTTTAATAGAGTTCTTTGCTGTTTAAAATATTTAAAACTATTTAAAAACTTTTAATGAAAGTTATGTCATCTGCTGCAACATTAGCAAGCACTTCCCAGCTGTGATTGTGATGATGACGTGGAGAAAGTGTTCGTATTCTCAAATTATTACATTTTTACAGTATTAATCTTGTAGTTTACTTGAATATTTTGTTGAGGGTGCACTTCTTATCCTTTCTGTCTTTGTCTTTTTTCTGCTGAGTTTTATATCCTTTTAATAGGAAAGTTATTTTGCTCTGCATTTGCCAAGGGAGTCATGCAGGTTCATTCTATTTTGTTGAAGTGTCTTTTTTGTTAGAACAGCAGATAGCCACTTACTAATTAAAGTAAATGGCACACAAAAATGTCTCTGTAGTGCTTTCTTTATTTCAGATTGATATTTCTTGTCACCTGTTTTTCCCTTTTGATAAGGAAGATATCTGTGCCCTTTATTTGCTTGTGTAGCTTTGTAATGTTTAGTCTTTTTTTATGAAATACCACTAGACTGTAGTGAGATCAGTGATCTTTGAACTATTTTCTCACTTCTGACACTGGTTTTGTAAGTGATCTGGACAAGTCTATGACAAGTAATTGCTACTTGAATTGGTAGCTTTGGATATTCAACATTGCTAAAAAAGCCTACTGAGACTGAGCTTTGAGATGTTTACATTATTACTACAAATCATACTGAACCCTCTGGAATAGTTGAGCATCCTACTTCAAGCTTGCTCAGCTACCTTATAGAATAAACACTCTTGGAAACAACGCCTGTTCAAAGTGATTTCCTCAGTCTTACAGGTAATTTGTGATGGACAAGGACCTCAGCATAGATTGCATAATACTTCTTTATCTCAGTGTCTCACTTCAGTAAGTGCAGGTGCCCTTAAAAAAATTGCCTCTAGCATTTAGTGTATTCCAATTTATTAATCTACCTTTAATTGGGTGTGATGCAAAAGTGGTTAATTTTTTTAATCCTACAGGATGAACTGTAGCTTGGAAATGCTGATGCTAATCTTGTCTTCCTAACCATGTTTTTCAGAAAGGGAGGAAAATCTGGAGACTCACAACATTAACGAATAACAGACTTTCTGAACTGATCTCTGTCAGGTCCTGCATGCAACTGTTTCTTTTCAGTGTACCTGCATTTTTTACCCCTTTCTAGAACACTGTTACATGAATCTTCTTTTCTATCGCTAGGCCAGGAGACACATGACTGAAAAAAAACCTGGCTCATTTCCATGACTGAAAGAAATAACTGCATGTCAGTAACTCATTGCTGTGTAGAATAAAATGAAACACTTGTCAAGGCATGAAAGTCTAATAAGTCTTCTAAACTTACATATTGAGATTTATATTCTCTTTTGAAGTGGATACAAATGTGTCTGACATTCTGTTCCTTGTTCAGGTGATCTTGATGAATGTAGCTAATTGTTCTACTGCTGTTATCTGTTGTAGGTTGCCTAATAAGTCTTCATAAAACGCCTGTGTCACTACCCTTCCAGTCACTGAAAGGATGCTATAAAGAGGAACTATTAGAGTCACCCTTTGAGGTGCCACACTGAAGACTGATAACATTAAAGTCTGATAACTAACACTACAGTGTTAGGTGAAAAAAGCTTTAGAGCCACTACCAGGAGTGACAGCAAGAATTAGGGAGCTTTTATTGTTTATTATTGTAAAACGATCAAACTCTAGTAGAAGGTGTCCCTGCCCATGGCAGGGGAGTTGAAACTAGGTGATCTTTAAGGTCCGTTCCAACCCAAATAATTACATTATAAGTCTTTGGGCAAAGAGGGATGTAACAAAGCTTTTCTCCTTTCTTCCTTTTCCTCTAGCAGTATTCCTAGCTGACTTTGCAAGGCCCGGAAGGTTTAAAGGGGAGGGAAAGGAAATTATCCTAAACAGGCTGAGGACTAAAGGTAGGACTTGGGTTTGTTTGTACTTTTACAATGGTAAGACACAGCTGAAAGCCTTTGGTTTTGATTTAGCTTTTTGGATACAGTCAGAAAGTTCTCTGAATTAAGGTGTACTAAGGAGATTGCTATAGATCAATCCTGGAAGTGTTAAAAATAGTTCTCTAAGGGTGCTGATACAGAAAATAAGGAAGTGAATCTTGGAAGAATTTAACTCTGCTCTTTAGAAAATTGATGATGTCTTATCTTCATTAAAAAAAGACTTTTTTTCAGGGGTTACAAGGCAGGTGTGGATCGAGTCAACAGAAAACCGCAGAGGCATATTGATGCTATTGTGCTAGTCAATAGATTAGGAAACAAAAATATGCACAACAGTTAAATGGATTCTCCAAGGCCTTTGGTCTGTGAGGAATTCAGGAGGCTTGATGCAAGTAATCAATTACCTGGAAAGGAAACTATTGACTACACAGATTCTATCAGTCTATTTCAATAACAAGCCAAGTGAACAAACTGACTTTTTTGCAGAACAGTCAAATGTCCTCAATGAGCTATTTCAGTCTGAGATTTGAGTGTATGCCTAATTTTCCTGTTGCACGACTTAAGAGTTTCTACCTGAGTTATGTTTTTTTTCCTTTTAGAAAGTAAGAATACACATATTTACACAGCTAGGTGGAATGTGCATATATGCCACAAGAGTAACTGGTCAGCAGATGGTATGACTGAGGTCTGTGTGCAAACTCCTAGTCAGCAAAGCATTCTTGGGCTTATATTTGACCCCAACATTAATCACTAACTAACATGGTTTGACAAACGAGAGCTCATAATTCGAAGTTTTTAAATAAGATCTTTTCTCTTGCACTCCAAAGTGAATAGTATCCTACTGAAGAACTGGGAAAGCGGCAAGATTGATTTTCTTTTTCTTCAGGGCTTCCAAGTGAGCCCTTTCATGGAAAACACACATGTAAGTAAAGAACCTCAATTTACACGTATGTTAAGACTACTCAAATCTATCAATATTTCCTCAGAAAATTTAATATAAGAACAGTAATAAGCTCAAAGTCTTTTTTCCTCAAGTTGTGTCCTATTACAACTAAGTTGATCTCAAGCCATTTAAAAGATTGTTTTAAAAATGAATAGTTGTGTTGGTCTTTCTGGATTTTCTGTAACTCAAATTTTATTTTTAAATAGATGTTTTGTATGCACCCATGATTTCTGGGCATTAGCCTCTGGATGTACATAGCTGAACTGTTAGTCAACATCTCTAAATAATACAAACCTTGACTCTTCAAGGTTATGATGAAGGTACTTTCAATGGCATTTCACTCCAGTGTAAAATTTTCTCAAATAAGAGGGTTAGAGCTTATCTTTTCTGTTAATATAGATTTGTTTTTTATCTCTATCCATAGACTGACCTGGGTGATTTTACTTTCTGGGAAAACTAAAGCGTATTGTCTTTAGTGTGTTTTTACCTCACAAATGTCAGTTCCAGAGGTTAAAAAAAAAGCGGAGTTTTTTTAAGTAACAAAGCCTTGCATTTGTAAAAGAAAAAATCTTCAAGAATAGTTCATTCACTTCTGAAAGGTCTCACTGGCTTTGTAGAAGTCATATGTGGACAGATTTTGCTTCAGATACAAAAATCTCAGAAACTCTCAGATAAAGAAACATAAGAGTCCATGGATACCTATAACTGACAGGGTAGCTTTATCTAGGTTGCAGAATCCCACATAATATTTGATATTTCCATAGCAGAGTCTTGATTTATAAAACCTGAGAACACCTTAGGAAGGTGGGAAAATGTTTATCTCCCCATTTTTATACACTTAGAAAGTAGGTCATGTTAGTCATTCATTTCATGAAAAGATTTTCCTTCTCTTTTCTTCCACAATGATATACTTTTTTTTTTTTTGAACTGCCAGTCAAAACAAAGTGTAAAGACCACACTGCAGGACAAATGGCATATAAATGGATTTTGTAAATTCTGTCATATCTATGCAAACATGACAAAAAGAAGGCTTCCAAATGTGGATGGTTTAAACACAGCACAGTTCACAAACTGATAGATCCACTTCTCAGATGCAGCCTTTTTCAGTATATTGCTTTTGAAAGTTAAAAAACATGAGAACTTTTCTTACGCTAAACGTTAACCCCATTTCACTACAGAAGGGGCCAGAATTTGGGAGTATGGTAAACTAAGATGTGTAAATAGGTGCTTTTAGCACCTTTTCACAGCTCCAATTCCAGTGCTCCTCTGTGCCAGAGAGTATAACTATTATTGAAACCCGGGGACTGCCTTGGTCACAGGAATGAATATGCATCAGCTTGGTGTGAAATACCTGGCAAGTTCTTATTTAGTTCTATAAACATAAAGTTAGCTCCTCTGTATGGGTTAACATGTGCAGTTATTCTAGGCCTTTACAATTTTATCTCAATTATAACCTATATTTTATTTACATCAATTAAAGGCTTATGTGGGTTTGCAACCATTTCTACTGGTTTTACAGGAAGCCAACAAAAGTGTAGCAGAGCCGCTTTGGATATTCTGGTCTTATATCAGGCTGTCCTTAACAAATGCCATTCCTCTTCGACAAAAAATAACATCTTTCTTCCATTAGGAGGACTGCCTTGACAATACAGATACTGTCACTGTTTTGTCAGGCTTAATTGCTGATTTAACATCAGTATGGCCAACCGACCATGCTAATAGGGTTTATGCATAGCTTGAAGAAATTGTCTTCTATGTTCTCACTAAAGAGTATCTGAGCACAGGTGCCAGTACAACAGCTTGTGTCCTCTCTGCTGCACAGACTCTGATCCAGAATACCTGCATCTTGAAAGAATCCTAATATGCACAGTAAAATTCAATTTTACAGCAATTCAGACAAACAACTGGCCTCTTTCTTCTTCCCTCTTCCACAGAGCATAAGAGAATAGATCTGGAGCACTGGAGCATCTATCTATAAAGGAAGTCCTTGACCAGAAATGTCAAGGAAAGAAAAAGCCAGGATATTTTTAATATTTAGCTTTGAAAAATCCTATCGTTTCAGAGTAAAAGATTAGCAAGGATATAAGCCAATTGAGTTGATACGATGCTTAGTGGATACCAGAGATAAACAGCTTTATTGTGTGTTTATCTTGTAGAGCCTAAGTTTTGTCCTTACTGTCTTCTCTTTCTACATTTATCTTGGAGTTTCTTTACAGATGAAAAGTTTATTGAAAGCTCCATAAGGAGGCACAGTTCCATATCCTGCTGGGAACTTTTTTGGCATATCGTTAAAATATGTGGATGTACAAAGATTAGAGACAGAAACTGAACAAAATCAATGACATTCAGTCCAAGAGGAGCCAGAGAGCGGTGCAGTTTCTAATATCTGAAAGAGAAATGACTCTTGAGTGCCACAAGCCTTTCTCACTAGTGCTCCAGGAAAGGTATTTGAGCCCTGGAATAGTGATGCTTGTGAAATAATGGACTGTAGTCTCAACCATCCTGATACAGAGAGAAATAAAGTCATTAAGGGACAAAAAAGCTTGAGGTTTTTATATCCACCCCCAAGGTTTTGAGACAGCTCAAAACAACATAACTAGAGTTTACGTTCTGTCATATGACACAAACATTAAAAGTTGAGGCGGGTTAATTGGAATGCTAAGCCAGCACCTGGGGAAATTTAAAGGCAACAATTAATGTGTCCTAAAGCTTCTGAACATCAAAGACAGAAAACTCTGGTAGTTGTTAGCTTGCTTTTTCACTCTCCTTTTGTTACAGCAGGGACAGCTACCTTAGGCATCCCAATGTATGACTACCTCTTCTAACATGTCTTTTATCACCATCATTCAGAGCCCCACGAGGGCAGGGAACCATTTCTTGTGATGTACAGTGGAGTTGTGAAATCCACCTTTGGGTGACTCTGAGGGCTGAAGCAGAGATAATGAGACAAGGCAGGCCCATTTTCACCCGAGTTCAGGGAGTGAAAGTTTAATTGGTTGAAACAGTCTCCCCTTGGGAGTGACTTTAAAAGGCAAAATATGTTGAAATAAAGTATCTCAAATCTAACCTTTAGTCTCAGCGGCCTTTTGTGTCAAGCAAATAAATATTATTTTCCTCATTAATCAAATAGCTAAAACCAAAGTATACAGATTATGCACGGTTAGATTATGTGTTTTGAAGGGATCAGGGTTCAGGCTAACTGTTGTGACTCATAACGACCCATATATCTTGTGTTCTTTCTGCTGTAGCAAAATGACAGCACCATGGTGACGTTGATGCCATGCTGACAATGCTATTCAAATAAGGACGCGTCTTGCTTGTTTTCCCAGTGGATGCAAAATTTTTCCAGCTCCTGTCTCACGGAGACTTGGTCAGCAGCTACACTTCAGATCCAAGTTTAGTAGTGAAATTCTTGCAGGGTATGCAGAAAAAGAGCCAATGTTGTGCTATTAATATTTATACTTTGGGTTTTCTATCTCTCACTATTTTTTCCCCATCTGTTGAAGACCTGTCTTTTCGCTATGCCAAGTGCAGCTCAGCTTCCCAGTTTGCAGTGCCTTCACACACCCTGGGGCCAGCACAGACAGTACTAGCTGACGGTGAGCCGAACACAGTAACCACTTAAGGAGCTGCGATGCAGAGGCATCCTTTGTTCAATTAAGTATTTCCTCCTGTTGGAGCTGTGTTGAACTCCTGAGCACTCATTTGCTTTCTCATTATTTGCTTAATTCAATTGCATGGCCTGAAATTTTCTTTTCTGGGAAGAGAAGGCTCTTCCTTACATGCCCCTGTGAGCTTTGGGGACATTTGTTTGCTGCTGGTAGATAGAAGCAGACAGCTTCACTCTGGTTCTTCCCAATTAAAATATGCTATGCTTTTTCATTCCTTTCACTGCTCTGTAGCTATCTCTTCTACTTCTATTGCTTCGTGTTTTTATTATTAAATTTGCATTGCTCTCAAGTTTTTCTTAAAAAAAATCCAGCAAACCATGGAATTGTTTAGGTTGGAAAAGACTTTTAAGTTCATCATAAGTCAACTGTTAACCTAGCACTGCCAAGTCCACCACTAAACCATGTCCCCAAAGTGCCACACCTACATGTCTTTTAAATTCCTTCAGGAATGAGGACTCAGCCACTTCCCTGGGCAGCCTGTTCCAACACTTGATAACCTTTCCAGTGATGCATTTTTTCCTAATATCCGATCTAAACCTTCCCTGGTGCAACATGAGGACATTTCCTCTCTCCCGTCACTTGTTACTTGGGAGAAAGACCGACTCCCACCTGCGTACTACTTCCTTTCAGGTTTCCACTGAGACTCCTTTTCTTAAGGTGAAACAGCATCAGCTCTGTCAGACACTCCTCATAAGACTTGTGCTCTAGATCCTTCATCATCTTATTGCTCCAACACCTCAATGTCCTTCTTGTCAGGCCCAAAACTGGACACATTATTTGAGGTCTGGCCTTATCGGTGCCAGGTACAGGGGGATGATCACTGCCCCGGTCCTGCTGTCCACACTATTGCTGTAACAAGCCAGGATGTATACTTTTGAGGTCCTGTGAATTCCATTTACTGGATGGCTAATTGGTTTTCCTGGAACAGAAGAGATTTTGGCAGGAGATAAAATGAGAATATTTATCACTTGTTCCTTCTGAAATCCTAAATGATGTGTTTATTTAAATCAGCCATTCAATTCCTTTGAGACCACAATATTATGATTTATCTCTGCAAATTTCTATTCTGAAGATAAGGTTTCTATATTACTATCTAAAAAATTAAGTAGTTTTTAACTAAACCACAACTAATTGCTACTGGGTAAGAATGCTTTTGTTCTATCACAACTTCTCTTATGCTGTATTAACTTATAGGTTGGGGGAATATTTAGGATGAGAAGCTTGATCCATATTAGCACTCCTAAAACCAAGTAATTCCTGGATAATTTTAAAAGCTTTGAGTTTTGTGTGGTGCCTCTAAGATATAAAAAGCCCAGTGCACCAAATGCACTGCTCCAAATTTTCAAAACTAAGTCAAGTCAGCATTTTCCCCTCTAAATCTACTACTCCACGTACTTTATAAAAATTGAGGTTCCTTCACAAATGACACTTTCAATTGAGGTAGAGATTATTTAGTGGGGTATTTGGCAGTGTGTCCTTTCTAGAAAAGCAAGGGGTAAGGATACCAGGTAGTGTTTGAGTTTAAGAATGTCTAGGGAATCTGTATTAGCTTCTTCTGTTTTCTGACCTAACTGGAGACCACATGGCCTCCAAGTATCCCTTGTAATCTAAACTTGTCTGTATTTCAAAATTAGTCTGGTGTTCCAACTGTTGGTCTGCTGTAAATTTTCATTTAAATACCTTGAACAAATTCTCATATGCAATCAGAATTTTGACAGAAAGTTCTTAGGGTGCTTTTGTGTTTTTCTGAGCTTAACATTGTACTTTGCAGTGTTAAAGGGTGGTAACCACAACTAAAAAGTATAGGTGTCCACTGCTGTTACTACACTCACAACAAACAGGAGAACTGCTTGCATCCTGCCTCTTATGTAGCATTATCCAAACAGTCCTGAAAGCACTGAGGCTTTTAGTACTTGATAGGGACTGATAAATTTATGTGCTGAGAAGCAAGTGCAAGAAGCAATGTGGTAGATCCCTTGGGCTCATGCCATGAAAATTCCATGGTTGTGAGCTCTCAATAAGATGTTCTGTAGTAATTAACCGTTTCTAACTTTATCCACCAATCACAGACTCTGTGATCTGTGGAATTAAGCATCTCAGCCCATTAGCTGATATCCCTGAGCAAGAAAAGATGCCAAAAGACTATTATGTGTAATCCTTGATTTCCTATCATCTTTATCCCAAGATTATTGAATCAGTGGGCAGATGAACTTTACTTTGTGATCCTTTGGCATGGTTCCGGGTACTGTAATATCTGAGATGATTTGCAAGGCATTTGAACACTTTCAATAGGAAGGAAAATCCTCCAAACCACTTCAAATTAGCTGAAGAACAGGAGCAAGAAAATCCATTAGTTATTTGCAAGAGTACATATGCTCCCTCCTATTCTTTTTTGCACATGATTTGTCAAACATCTTTTTTCTTCATACACTTGGAAGCTCTAAGTAAAATAATGTTCATGCAAATGTATGTACATCTAGATGTATACAGGCAGTCAGATGTAGTAAAGCAAAACCTCCGATGTGTCACAGACAGAATGTGCACATTATGATTACATGCTTAATACTGATGTTTTTCAGAGGCTACTTAGTCATATGCCTGAACCTGTAAGTGTGTACTGAGGGAGCTGTATATAAGTATAAAGGTTTGCATGTAAGAGTTTGGTCAGGAAAGTGCTAATTATCATTATTTCTGAACATTAAAGGTTTTTTCATTTACCATTCAATTTTGTGAGGGAGTAACATTATGGGGTTTCTTTTCTCATCTGGGTAAGTGTTTTTGATGAGTGTTAAATAATTTAAAGTTTCTTAAGGTCTTAGGCTTAAAATTCAGTGCATTTCAAATAACATTTAAACATTTAAAGGGATACTGTAAAAAACACCAAAGTCCAAATTTTCATAGAGAGCTGAAAGCCTCACTTCCTCTTGCACAGGGTTTTCTGTTTGTTTCTGTTGTTGATGAACTTAGTCCCAAAAGATGTATCTTAGAACATGTCCACATAGCACAATGCAGTACTATGGTCTGTATGCACCTGAGTTATCTGTCGAACAGTCAACATGAAGCAAAACACAATATGACACCATGCAGAGAAACTCCCCTACAGCCTTGAAGCAGTATAACTCCATGTTAATTAGCTCTGTATCTTAGAGTGGAGTTTTTGAGGCCTCCGTTACTAGTGAGGGTTCTCAGACCAGTTCATTTAACACCAATATAGAGCCTCTGCTTGATGCCCAGCTCATGTTGTAGGACATTCCTGCTAGGATATTTGAGAATTTTATTTTTAACCCCTTGTGCTGCAAGTTGCGTGTCTGTAAAAGAGAAAAGGTAAAAACGCAATAGTACATCTTATGCTTTTGTTAACTGTTTTTTTATCTATTAATGAAGAATTTATGTAAATAAAAAGCAATGTGCCTTTGCTTACACATGATGCCTTTTCCTAGTCTTAAAATCAAGAATCAAACACAGTTAGAAGGGAAAAAGGGATTTTACCTCTATATTTAAAGGATCCTTAGGTGCACTACATCCAGGTGGAATGTGCCAAAATGCACACCGCAATGCACGCCCCACAAAAGATCTGGTATAACATTATAGGTCTTACTAATTAGCATATCTATCAAAGATTCCCCAATGAGAGGCTCCCTCTCTGAGGAACCTTCCCCTGGATGGTTCTATCTTAGTTTACAAAATGTGTTCTGGAGAGGACCTTGGTGTCTGGGGCTTTCTGATCCCTAACTACGGAGCTTCTAAGATGTTTAGTCTCCTAGCTTGACAAATAAATCTAAGAAGGTAGGCTAAAAAACACTAAGAATACAGAAGTTGTAAAAAGGTATAAAAGTGGTATAAAAGAAAAGCCAAAAAATCATTATGGCATCACACACACACAAAAAAGGTGTTGCAACCATGTTCATCTGTAGCAAATTTCTCCACAGATGTGCAAGACCTATCATCATCTTTCACCCAAGCACTTAGATTTTTGTGCTTCTTTTCTGAAGACTTTGTTTTGTGTGCCAGTAATTGCAATTACTCTAGTAATGACACTCTGCAAGTGACATCCTGGAGTTCTCAAAGCTTGACAGCTATCGGAGAACATGTAAACTTTCTCAAGGGGAATGTCAGTCAAATTCCCTTCTTGCACTTTACTGTTCCACCTTAGGTATGTGCATGCACGTGTGCACACAACTTCTGGGGACTGAAAAAACAGAGCCTTCCTGTTAGGTGCCCCAGAAGAATTTCACAGCAGAATTCCAGCAGAAATATCAAAACAAGTCCTGTATTTGCCTCTCTCTAGTGGCCACCTACTCCACCTGTTTATTGTTGCTTGCATCTGGCTTGGGCAAATGCAGGGACCTGGTTATCAGTCAGAACCACACATGCAGCAACTGCCAGCTGGTTTGCTAAAACCTGGAGAGCTATTTCCAATATATTGGTAAGCATTTGTTATGATAAAAGTGCTGACATAATTGCAACATGAAGCAAGTTAAAAGTGTCAATTTACATCAAGGACATGAGTCAAATGCTTTTGAAAAAAAAAAAAAGAACAAAAATTCTTTGTGATGCTTTGTTCTTCCCATCCTGTATTAAATAGAAACAGTAAGTGGTCCTTGGGAAAAGCAGATTTCACATTCTGTTGCAGAGCAAAAGTATCCTGTAATCTTTGCAATTTTATAGAGTTTTCAAAGTAAATACCAGAATTAAAAGTCATTAATTTTCATGTTTATGTGGATCACTATAGATAAAAAGTAATTACTAACCTTGTTCTGCAGAAGAGTTGACAGAAATAATAATGTATTTTTTTGCAACATTGTTTGTATGAAGAATTGTTACGTAGCAACCTGATTCTGCTTGAAAAGAATTACCATCTTATTACAGTGTGAATAATTTCTATATTGAGTTAATAACCCAATGCCAGGAAAATTTTCCAGAACTGTTCCATTTTTGTGTACAAAATTAGGATGTTCTATTAGTTTATCTGCATCTTAGATGAATGTTAATGATCATACCTTTCACTAGCCAATGAAGAAAACAGATATGTATTGCTACGTTTTAATAGAATACCTCCCACATAAAGCTTTTATAGATGTTTATTCATTTATTGACTCTTAGAACTGTGCAAATCCAGAAACCAATGGTTAAAGAAAAACTATGTGGAGGTTATGTGGCTGCTCATTTTGGAGGCAGGGGAACATCGGCACCTGGAAGAAAACTCAGGCAAGTTCCAAAAGATTCACTTAAAGATATCTTAGGTTAAATACAAGAAAAGGTAGAGACTTCCAAATTCTAGAAATGGTAAAGGTGGCTTCTAAAAAAAGTGTCTTTCTAAAAAAAATATACAAGACAATTTATTTAAACTGCAAATAGTTTCTAAGTCTTCTGATTGAGTTTTGTATATCTTGAATGAAACCAATTAGAATTTTACTTCCCCTGAATGACTTAATGAAGTAGGAGGAACAAAAAGCATGTTTACTGAGAAAAGAAGGAAGACCAAGATTTACCAATGAAGGCCACCTGCTGTAAAGATGCAGTATGAATTTAATGGATGTTTCAATGTTCAGTGCTCCAATGAATGACAGATACTGCTCCTACCTCCCTTTTATTATGTTTTATCCTAATCTACTTTGGTAGATTGCCATGATTTCCACCTGTGTTTTCAAACAGATCATGTTTATTTCAGTTTAAGCACTACGAGTGTGACGATGGTGAAAGTATAACCTCTGTGAGAAAATGCAACACTCCTGTGTTGCTCCTGGAGGAGTGTGAAGCATTCCTGAATTTAAAATAACCTTCACCTTTGGAACAGAGCAGGCAGTTTCTTAAGATCAAAATGGTTACATAGGCTATATATGCTTATGAGAATCACTCTAAGAATAGAATTAAGCAGAGGTATTGGGCCTACATCATAGAATCCGTGAAGGAATTTCCCGCATCTGACCATTCAGGAGCACTCTGGCAGTCACACTCCCACCGCCAGACACGTTCACTGCTGAGACTGAAGACTCTTGGCAGCAGGTGACTCCAGTGACCTGACAGGAGCCACACTTGGTTCCCTCCCCACACACCCCATGCTCACGCAGTCAGACAAGACTTCCTTACCAGCTCGACCTTTGGTTTCTCATAATAGAGTCTCAGACATCCCATTCCTTAAAGCATTTTATTCCCAGCGCAGTAACACAGAAACAGCTTGGGCCAATGCCTCTGAGGAGGGGCCTTGAAAAAAGGAATCCCTGGGATTGTATACCTTCTTGTAATGTATACAGTCTAAGTACACTGAAGTCTACCTGCATTAAATGTATTCCTGAACAAATCTTACCATTTAGGTAGGAAAATACCTGTAAAATAATCAAGTGCAACCATTAGCCCAACACTGCCAAGTCCACCACTAAATCATGTCTCTAAGTGCCACATCTGCAAGTCCTTTGAATATCTCCAGGAATGGTGACTCAACCACTTCCCTGGGCAGCCTGTACCAATACTTGACAACCCTTTCCTTGAAGATTTTTTTCCTACTGTCCAATTTAAATCTCTCCTGGTGCAACTTGAGGCCATTTTCTCTTGTCCTATAATTTTTTACCTGGGAAAAGAGACCAACTCCCACCTCACCACAGCATCCTTTCAGGCAGTTATAGAGTGATAAGGTCTCCCCTCAGCCTCCTTTTTCCCGGTTTAAACACCCCTAGCTTCAGTTGCGTCTCCCAAGACTTGTGCTCCAGATCCTTCCCCAGCTCCATTGCACTTCTCTGGACATGCTTCACCATTTCAATGTCCTTCTCGTCGTGAGGGGCCCAAAACTGGACACAAGACTTGAGGTGCAGCCTCACCAGTGCTGAGTACAGGGGAAAATCCCTGCCCTGGTCCTGCTGGCCACACTACTTCTGGCCAGGATGCCATTGGCCTTCTTGGCCACATGCTGGCTCATGTTCAGCTGACTGTGGGCCAGCACCCCTGGGTGCTTTTCCACTGGGCAGTTTTCCAGCCACTCTTCCCCAGCCTGTAGTGCTGCATGGGGTTGTTGTGACCCAAGTGCAGGACCAGGCACTTCACTTTGTTGAACCTCGCACTCTTGGCCTCAGCCCAACAATCCAGCCTGTCCAGATCCCTCTTCAGAGCCTTCCTGCCCTCCAGCAGATCCACACTCCTGCCCCACTTGGTGTCATCTGTGAACTGACTGAGGGTGCACACAATCCTCTTGTCCAGGTAATTGATAAAGATGTTAAACAGGACTGGCCCCAGTACTGAGCCCCAAGGAACACCATTGTGGCCATCTGCCAGCTGGATTTAATACCTGTCACTAACGCTGCCTACGGGCTTCTTTTAGCTCTGTGAGAGGACATGGCTGCTATCGCTCCTGGTTCTGCCCAGGTCTCATCAGACACTGTCGCATGAGCTGCCAGCTCCTGGCAGCTCCCTCAGGAGAGCTTTAACAACACTGAAATAGCTTGCAAATTCATCTTGAGTTTTGTCGAGCTTGTCATGTAAATTTTACAGAAACCTACATAAAAGGATTTTATCCATTTTAATTAAAGAATAACAGGAAATAACTTAGTGAAGGATCAAATCTATAATTAAACAGTACAAAATAGTTTTTCACATTCCTGGTTTGGCAGAATTTCCTGAGAAAGGGAGGTTTTATGCCATATGAAGAAAAATAATCTGAATTGACAGAGGATTTTATACATCTGATTTTGTAGTTCTAGGTTAAAGGCTAAGTTGTAATTCATGCAGTTTTGTCACGAGTTGTAAGATACTTGTAAGATTTGGTCACATCTGCAACACTGATCAGAAATAATAATTAAGTTTGTTAAATGTTTCAGAAGCCAGCTTTATGTCAGTCAGCACATCCAGGTGGAAACGGATTTGTCTTTCTAAACAAGGAGCTTAAAGTGGTAATCAGCCAGCCACTTTTGGATTATATATGTCTTTCTAGTGTTTATTTATTCAGCAAAGATAGGTAGGCAGCTGGTATGAGCAAAACTGTTCTGAACTTAGTTAAAAACTAACCAGTCAGGTGGAACAACACATGCTAAAATAACATCCCTAAGGTTCATCACTCAGGGGATAAAAGCTGTGAGAGGGTGAAATTCCATTCCACAGAAGAAGTCATACTTGAACATGTGTGAAAGTTAAATAATTTCAAAATTTTCTGTAATAAAATAGAAATTTTAAATTCTTTGCTCCTCACAAAAGTCATTTCAGACCCTTTGCACCATCATATGACATAATACATTACCAAAGTATTTGAAGCAAGTGATTTCAAAATACACACAAACTGTTGTGTTTTGATGTTTAACTGAATGTTACATGAGCTATAAAAGCTTTTGAGTTGTAAGAAAGATGGAGGAGACCAACACTTCTTATTTAACAATGTTAACACTGAATGTTAATTGTGGCTTCCCTCGGATAATCCCACATGCTGCTTAACTGCTATTTTCAAAATACTAAACAGGTACCATGAAGTAAGGTTTTATCTTCTACATTAATTTATTAAATTAGTTCCTAGCATCTGTATTCATCTTTGATGTTTTAATTACAATCAGCTGAAGTCAGTTCAGTAAGTTTATCCAGAAATAAACTTTTACTAGAATGAACTGGGAATGAGATGGTATGGAAAAGACACACGTACTGGTGGGTTTTTTGTTTGGCTGTTTGGTTGGGTTTTCTTGGTGGAAACAAGTAACCTTAATATTCTACTTTAATTTGAAATCTTTTTTAATCTAAGGGCTATAACAGAAAGCTTTTCAATCTTATGATTATACCTGTACTGTTACCTGTAAGCTGCAGGAGTTTTCCACTCTGCATGTCAGCCTCATTGAAGTCTGTCCTGTGCATATAAAGTTGCCTTAAAAAAGCCTTTGTGGGGATTATGTAACTAACCATTGTCAAAAGGAAGGAAGAACCATTTATATGAGCATAGTTTTATAGAGCAACCATATACAAACCATTTACTTTACAAAGCATTTACATTATATCATATGCCTAAAAAATTGAATTTCTTTTAAAACCCTTACATTCTTGGGTGAATTTACCCATCCAAGCAATCGCCTTGTGAATTTTGGGGTGGTTCAAAGTTTCTCCATAAGTGTTTCTTTCCTCTGGAACAAAACTACAAATACCAACTGTATGCAAAATCTTAGCTTTGTTTCAGAAGTCATTAGTGCCTGAAAATGAACACGCAGACTCATACACAACAGTAAATACATATTTCTAGGGAGAGAAAGGGGGAGCGGGTTGCAGTTGTAATCCCACTGCCATTACCAGCGGCTCTGTGAGAGGGTCTGGGCAGTTTCTCAGCCTGCTATCAGGTCTTGATGACAGGTAGAGATTTGCCTTTTTTTGGAGCATTAGAGTAGCCTGACTTATAAAACATTGACCAAATAGTTGATGCTAAGGAATCCTGTTTCTTTTGCATGCAATGTGCTCAAATGCTTGTGCATTCTTCTTCTGCTGGCAAAATCTAATCCAAAACCAAGTTGAAGGGTTTTAGCTCAGATAGATGAAACTAAATAAAGTAGTATTGAGTGTGCCTATTCTCTGCTTTATCTTTCTGCAGTAGTTGGGTTTTTTTGTTGGTTTTTTTTTTCTCTTGTCACTTTTGACAAAAATGCAAGAATTCTGATATTTTTATCTTTTTGGAAATGCATTGTATACTCAGCTCTTTCCCAGCTGATTTCACATCTACTCACTTGAAATGTTCTGTATGGTAATACAGCCTGCTGCTTGTGTATTTACCATGACACCTTTCAGTGCAGTGTATGTCAACTGGCTTTTTCTCTCCAGTCTGCAGAAAGTAGTCTTTTGAGATAGTATTTGAAATTAACCTCTGTGTGGGGTTTTTCCATTTTTTTTTATTGTTTGATTGACCACTTGCATGTTTATTTGATTAGGATTACTATGTAAGGGGTTTAACAGCTTCGTAATAATTAGATATTGTGCTTTCACATTTAATGCATTATTATTCTTTGATATCACACTATTTGTCAGGTAATTAACTTTTAATTGCACTGTTTAAAGCAAAAGGCTTTGTTTTTCTCACTATTTTTTCAGCTCTATTAATTCAATATGAAGTTTTAAAATACCTTTGTCTGATACTTAATACAGTGTTTTTTGCTTGAAGACATGAAAAGCTAGAAGGCAGAATATTACCATGTAATTTAAAAGAAAGCAAAGCCCAGAGTTAGTTAAAACAAGCCTTACACCATACTCCTTATGTAAGTGGAAATTTCCAGGCAGATGAGCAGGAATTTCACTAAAGAGCTGAACAGATAAAATAATTTCAGAAAAGTGAACAATCCAAAATGGATCAGTTACAAGGTAGACAATTGTTACTTGTGTTTGGCAAGAAACAGCTAGCTGAAAGATATACAATAATTTGTAAGTCCAATGTTGACAAATGCTTACAGGTCAAAACAAGTAAAATTTGTCTCTTTTTTCTGAAACCTGATGACAACAGCAAAAAATCCCATTACAGACCTGTCAGTCATAATAAGATGCATTATGCTGAAGTGATGTAAAAACACAAATAAAAACATGGAATAATAGCTAAAGAAAATGAAAGTGTCTTCTGCCCACATAGAAGCCTTTTCTGTCTTACCCATGTCTTTGCTAATGAAAACAGATTTAAGAGGTGGGATATTTATTACGGAAGAAAGTTAAAGAAAAGGACTTGTCAGTTTGATGGAAGATGTTATTTGTGAAACAAAACCAGAACATGATATAAATTGCAAGACTAACTCAGGAAGGGCCAGCCCTGCATGGGTAATATATATATTGGATATGCATAAGAGATATATTTCTTTTAGTTGACGTAAACAACTTGTTATCATTCTGGACTAAAAGATAGCAGAAGATTGAACCCGAGGAAATGGCTGTATGGAATATATCTTGTACAGTATTTACCAAATACAACTTGCTGTGAGTGAGAAATTAAATTGTTCAATAAGGCTTAATGATATAATCTTGGAAGAAAAAGATTTTTTACTGTGTGAGAAGTACCATGGAGTTTGTCCCAGCTTTACTACAGAAGGGCAAGTTATTCAGTCATTTGTTGGTATGTTTGAACCTTAGTTATCTATTGCCTCTTTGATGTATGAAAGTAGGGTCAGGCTGGTCCTAAGCTTTGACTTTTCTGGTCACTAGTAGTACTTAGATGGATTTCCAGACTTCTTCCAAAAGAAATGCACGACTCTACAAGAAAAGTGAGAAGCAATTGTTTTAGAACCAATTTCCAATTTGTATGCAAGTCTGATGTACTGATTTTTCACTTGTTTATGAGTTTATAGAGAACCTGCATCCTGATTAAAAATCTGAAGCCCTGCTGAGTAAATCCACAGATTTTGTCACAGGGCTATCCTCTATGTATGCTCTAGATTTAATGGTTTATCAAAATAAATCATATAGTCTTTGCCATTATGAAAGAACTCTACAGAGAACAAAAGAAAAAAGAGGAACTATTTGTTAATAGAAGTCATTTTAGAATGGATTTCAACCTAGCTGGGGAGAGTATTCATGTATTAACTAAAAAACTTACAACAGAGCATGCAGATGTCTAAGTAATATAAACATGCATCTTTGAACTATTTTTCCTGTGCATCAATCAAGAGAAATATAAGTAGAATTGAAATTTTTACTACAGTCATAAAAATTTAATATATAATTTTCCAGGTACTTTCAATCATTAACCCCCCCCCCGCCAACAATCTAGACTTGTTTTCTTCAAATGTAAACAGTAAAAGGCAGCTAAACTAACACAAAAATGCTAGTGTAAATAACTAGATATAAACTTCAGTCAGACATATTTGCAGCTTGCTACTGATGCCATGATGATTTTTTGCCTTTTCTTTTATACCCCTTTTATACCTTTTTATAGCTTCTGTATTCTTAGTGTTTTTTAGCCTACATTCTTAGACTTATTTGTCAAGCTAGGAATCTAAACATCTCAGAAGCCTCGTAGTTAGGGATCAGTGTGCCCCAGACCCCAAGGTCCTCTCCAGAACACATTTTGTAAGCTAAGATAGAACCATCCAGGGGAAGGTTCCTCACGGAGGGGGGCTCACTCGAGCCTCTCATTGGGGAATCTTTGATAGATATGCTAATTAGTAAGACCTATAATGTTAGACCAGATCTTTTGTGAGTGTGCATTGCTGTGTGCAGTGAGGTGCATTCCACCTGGACGTGGTGCACCTAAGGATCCTTAAAATAAATATAGAGGTAAAATCCCTTTTTCCCGTCTAACCATGTTTGATTCTTGATTTTAAGACCAGAAAAAGGCATCACTACTGAAGGTTTAGTTTTTCTGGTGGTGCATCTCACCCCCTCTTTCCAGGCCACACCATGATCTCAGAAATGCTCGTTAGGCCTCAGCCTTGATGAGCAGCACCTGGGCTCAGCTCCTCTTGATCCCCTCAGAAACACCGTCTGCTCCCAGAAACTGCTGCTGCCTAACGAGCTCCTGCTTTTTCTTTATGAACAGCCTTGGAAACTACTTTTCTTGCCTGCATGGCACAACATCCTTGTTCTCACACTTTCAAAGAAAGTTGCCCAGACGGTGGCCAAGAAGAAACATTGTTTTGATTAAGGCTCGATCGCTTGCAGCCGATAAACTGTGATCCAAAATGAGACCCCTGGAGCTCTCCTGGACTGCAGTGAGTGTCACCAGCCACCTCCCTCTGTGGGGGCACCTCCCAGAGCCAGCGAGCTCTCGAGTTTGCTGCACCCGGAGGTCACCGAACGACGATGGATCCTGGGCCAAAGCCCCATTGCTCGAGGCTCAAACCTTCGCCACTTGAGGAGACGCAAAGGCATCCAAGGTGAGCATTTCGCTGCCTTCCAGGGGAGCTTTTCACAGGTACCTTGCACTGACTCTTTATGTCTTTATGTCTGTGTGCATGCAAGTGTGCAAATGCTATGGCAAATATGGGAGAAATGTTGCTCTCTTAGATGTTTAAGTACTTCAGATATCTAAGTAAGTTAAGCCTGTAAGTAAATTTAAGTTATAAGCTAAGTGAAATGCTGGTAAGTCCTGTTCCTTTGCTAAATCGATACGTTTAAGATACAAGTTTAAGTACTGCTACATTTGAGGGCTTTTAAGCCTTTAGGCTGTATTCCTTTCTATCCTCGCCATTTCTATCCTTTTGTCACACACACACATAGATAGTTCTTGATATATTTCAGTTTGGATTGATTGACTGGATTTTGTTTGTAGCTTTTTTTTTCCCTTGGTGTGCCTTAACCACCCAGTAAGCAGTAGAGTGAACCTTGCCAATGAAATTTGTCACGCTGTTGCTTTATATTACGTCTGGTTTCTACTGATGCCCTCACTGGTGATTTTTTAAGCAATCCCAAATATTCATAACAGTTTTATATATCATATCATTACCATGTTTCAAAAGCCAATAAAATCTTTACTGTAAAGAAAAATAAAATCTGTTTTAAAAATATACACATTCTGTGTATGTATAATTATTTTAATTACAACCACTCTTTCAGTAATTGTGCTAAAAAAACACCATTAAATACAGTTAAACCAGATAAAGGATGGTGAGACTACATCCCCACTCCTCAAAGTCAGTAGAAACTTCAAGTCAGTTGGCACAAATATTTGAATATAAAAGGAATGCCACTAGATGACAGCAAGTTTTGTTCAGATAAATTCTGTTGTTTAATTTGGGAAAAAAACTCCATAGTATTACTTTCCAAGGTTATTATTTGTCACACCAAAACTAACATTAATTTGATATTTTCACTGTGAATCTGGAGAACTCACGGGATATTACCCACAGTCTTTAAAAATCAAAATAGTCAGACATTAACTTTCAGCTTTAAAATAAGGAAATAAGTCTTCTGTTCACTCTGCGCAGTCACATAATGTTAACTAAAAATTTTAGGACCTGCTTCTATTTTCTGCTTGTGTATTTAGTATTGATTAACTCTGACATAGAGCCTTAGCAGGTGCCATTAAAACTCCTTTCTTTACAGGAAATAAAGAGAAGGGCAGTGCAAATTTTATTCCACTGGCAATTTACAGATCTTTTTTTCTATCTTTAAAAAAATAAACACCTGTTTGTTGCATTTATGATTGACCCAGCAATTTCAACTGCAAGTAATATGAGCAGATGGCTATTAGAAAATTAAGGACACCATGACTAAAATCTTATGTGAATGTAGAAAAAAATGTTTTGGTTTTTTTTTGTTTGTTTGTTTGTTTTTTTTTTTTTTAATGCTTACCAGGAGCCAACTTCAGGGTCTGTGAGCTGAGTGTCAGTTACAGCCAAGGAAAACAAACAGTGTGCTAAGTATGGAGATACAGATCTTGATGGTCAGAAGGAATGATAAAAAGAATTTACTAAGATATCTAAGATATTTTCCTGATGAGTTAAGTTCTGAGCATAGTCTTGCAAAATTAATTGTATTCCTCATTTCTACTTATTTTTAAATGAACAGAGGCATGACAAACTTGTTTGACCTAAGCCTTCTCCAGGTGTTAGGGATTCTTACCATCACATACCTTCCCTCTGAACACGTGTGTGCTGAAGAGCAAACCTGTTTTGAATTTGGTCTGTCATTAGCTCTCTGAGGCAACCCTACCTGGAATTAAAGCAGGGAGAGTACAAGTATGCCTCTGACCAATCTGAAATGAGCTGAAGTGAGAGGAGGGGACACCTCTACATGACATAACCAGTACAAGGTGGTCAGCAGATCCTCCCTCCAGCAAGTCTCTGCTTTGGTACTTCTCCTACGCAAAACTCCCTGTGGTCAGGGAGATATGAAGGGGTGAGAGACTAGATATCTAGTAACCAAATAAACAACTAGGTAAACCAGAGAATTTTTTTAAAGAATAAGTACAAAACTTTTGTAGAATAGGGCTAGGAAGTTTGCTGAAGGAAGAAGAGTGGGTAGGTGAATTGTGGGTAAATCACATGGGAGAAGGAATGGATGTTCTGATACACATTTCATATAGTGAATTCCTATCAGGAAAGGACTGCTACATGTATAGATCCACACTCCTTTATTTTAAAATATCCCATTGAGTAGGCTTGTGTTCTGAGTTATACTTAAACATACTTTGAAATATTTGCTGCTGGATATTAAAGATTAATAAATAACTTGAGACAAAGTTATAAGCTTTTTCTCCTCTGCACTTCATTTTTTTCTAGGTTGTTATTTTTTTTTTATTAGATGAATACTTACCACAAAATTTAAATACCACCAAAAATAAAAAAAATGCCTGTGATATTTGTGAGCTTTAATTCAATAAATACTAGAAATGTAGCAGCTAAATTTAAATACAGTAGTACTACAGGGGAAAGCTATGTTCATTCCCCATGACACAAGCAAGTTTGACCTCCCAAGAATCCTTTGTAACTGAGGTCGACTTTGGATGCAGATTTTGTGTAGTAAAGGCAAATACTATGTGAAGTGTTGGTGGATCTGGTTTGAATTTTGTGAAATGTGCAATTTCCTTAGAATGAAATGAATGTCAGTGAGGGATAAATGTACAAGGTACCTTGGGTTGATGAATATGCCAACTTTAAATCAAAATGGAAAGCTGAAGTCTGGATTGTGCTGTCACCTTAATGTTTTTCACAAGATGAGATAAGAGTATAAACCCCATGTCTCAGGTTAAGACTCTTGGAGAACCTGCATTCTACTTTTGTAGGTAGCATATGCCAGTTCTAATAGATATTCCATTTGCTAAAGTTCAAAATGCTCAGCTCACCTTTCCATTTTAAATATATGAACTTGCCCATTTTAAAAAATAATCGGTAAAGAAAATGGAATGCTGGCAATGAAAAGTATTTCTATCTTTCAAGCACCAAAAGTTCTCATTTTTATTCTGTCTGACAATTTGATGTGAATAGGATGGAGATGCTACATAAGGTGATAAAAAACCTGATGAATTGTCTCCTGCCTCTGGGTAGAAATCAATCATCACCGCTAAATATTATAGATCATTTCAGGCACACATACTGCATGTTATGAATGGGTTCTCCTTTAAAAGGATTTGATGGTCTGTGTTTATATTGCAAAAGAGGCTGTTTTACACTGTTTGAGTTCCATCAATGATGGTTTGGCGGATCAGAATTATTGCTCTCATTGATAAATCAACGTCATGGTCAGCACTAATTTAAAATAAGGACTACCATATATAGGATTGACTTTTTCCAGAAATGCACCTGAGGGCCAGGGCCCTGAGCACATCCACCTGCTCCTGGGGGCCTGGCAGCAGGGCCCAGGCCAACACAGCCCAGAGCTGCTCCCTTGCTGCTTGAGGTTTTGGGGTGAGGCTACACAGCAGCACTGTGGTGAGGCCTGGCACAGAGCTGACCCCCATCCCATGGGAGCTCACCTAGGATGAGGGTCCAGTGCTAAAGTCCAGTGAAGATCCCATTCCCATCCCTCACAGCTGGGCCACTGCCTGGTCCTGGACTCCTGGTCTGGACCCCAAATACATCTGAGATGTTCATAATCTTTAAAGATTAAGACCAACAGAACTGCTCCTGAAATATGTGAGGATTCTTACTTGGCAGATGAAAGAAATTAAGAATAAGCCCTTGTTTTCTGTCTCAGATATGTATTTTGATGATAGATTTAAATGTCTCTAGCCTTTTCAAAATGGCTATGTTTATCAAAACATACAGGTACATTACAAAAAGGGTTTTAAAGCATTCACTTTAGACTCCTGATGTCTGTCTGTATATATGGTGTGCATCAGGCTTCTTCGTTTTGTCAAGTCAGTTTTAAACCTAGTACAGCAATGAAAGAGGTGCAGGGCAATACTTTAGGATTTCAGAATAGTTCTGAAAAAAAAAAAACCCAACAAAAACCAGGTTTTTTTGTACTGGAGCTGGTCAGGTCTATGCTGACCCACCAACTGTATGGCTAGGAATCCCCTGAATGTGTCTGGAAATCAGCTGCTAAGACGATCTCTGGCCATGAGCTGGGGCTGAAAATTCCCAAGATCAGAAATGTAAAGAGGCTTTTAGTTCAGGTGCTGTGCCTTGAATTTGATCCCAAGCAATGGGAAGGGAGCAGCAGCTATCAGTAACCATTCCACAATTGAAGCATTGTGCAACACTGTAAGCCATTATAGAAGCACAAGTATTAATTTTAGGTGTATCCCAGAAAACTCAAAATTAGGTTTGTCATGATTCATAAAAGAGAAAGCGAGAACGGGGATCTAAACTAGTGGGAGTTTAAAAAGCAGATATGTCCCAGGAGGTCTTTCCCATATGAATGTTGCATTGATTTCTGCTTCCAAAAATGCCCTGTGTTTTCTTACTGACAAAGTCTGTCTCTGCTGGCTTAGCTATTGCTGTCTTATATATGCACAGAAGCAAAGCACTGCAATATTACAAATTCAGAGATGGTTTACCCACACTGCCATCTACAGAACATTACACAGATCAGCAAATTATGAGAGATACTATGTTAATAAATTCTCCCTTTTTTCTTTCTCTTTTTAAAACGTTTTTTTGTAAGTGCATATACCTCGTGTATTTGCTTTTTACATGGATTTACAATGGTAAACTACAATGCTGTACTGTGAACACCTTTCCAAGTGTTACTGTCTAGCAGTCCTATAGCTCATATCATCTTATTAGCGTCTGTTTTGTGGCTGGTACTCATTTTACTGCAACTTCCTCAGTCTTGTTGTGTGACATCCTGTCATAGTGTGCTACCTTAAATAGTCTGTTAGGTCTTTTGCCCAGTACTGTAGTTCAGTGCACAATCCCAGGGTTCACAGGAGCTCACTCACTGCTGCCTATCCAGTTAGTTATTCCATGAAGATCCCAAGGAACCTCACTTTAGCTTAATCATGGTAATACAATACTGACATATGTGACCAGTGTGAGCAGATGAGACACTCCAGTGTCCAGCTAAGTGCCTTTTAGTGTTCGCCCAGTAGTCACAGCTCTGCAGCTGCTCCATTCATGACCCAGACAACATTTAGAGTAGAAGAAAAAGTTTCAAGCTGTTTCATTCAGTGTGTGCCACTAGGGAAGGAATAGCAAAGCATGCAATCTCATCAGCAAGACTTAGCGGTTATATGGGAGATAAAGAAGGTTGAGAAGTATTGTGTGTGTTCAAGAATTCTCTAAGTATACTGTAAAAATACACCACTTGTCATTCTTAATGATTCTCTGCTGCCACTTATAGTGATTGGGGCTCCATTTGCAGTTTTTTTCATTTGAAAGCATTTCAGTCTTGGAACAAATTGAGTAGATCACTGAGAGTTCACATTTCAAAATGCTGAACAGAAACTTCCCTGGTTTGGATGGTGTTTGTAATTCGCTTCTGCCAAGATTTTTTCCCAGGCACATAATACACTGTATTGCTGGTATACAAAACTTTGACTTCTGTAAATAAATGAGCCGCAGGAGGAACTGCTATATTCTCCTGTTTGAATGATTCATGCACATCCAGCAGTAGGAAATAACACACTATACAGAATCTTACAGAAGTAGCCTGTGCTGCTGGCACAACAATGGGATGAGATGCCTAGCATTGAAAGATAATGAGATTTCCTGTGAGCTGAATATGTATAGTAAGCCCTTGGGATTCAGTCTAAGCATGAAAAATAGACAGTAGATTATGAGAAGAAAGAAAGATGAAGATAAACTTTTAAGATAATTCTTCAAAAAAGTGCTTAATTTTTAAGCATTTACAATACATTCTCCAGAGAACAGTTCAGACATTGTTTTTCATATTCAGGAAGTATTACCTCAGCCCTGTTCTGTCACTCTGCCCTGATCTTTTTAAAGGCTGAAGGATTTCTTTCTGTCCCTCAAGAATAAATAAAAGGAATGAAAACAAAATCTTCCTTGGCTTTATTCTTGGTTTTATATGCCTTACCGACAGTCATCTCTGGAAGCATATATTATCAGTCTCTCATTTTAGAAATGAGGGAGGTTGTCCCATGATGACATTCATATTTTGTCTTGCAAAGAATGGCAGCCTTCAAAGATTCAAAAAAACCAGCTTCTTTCAGGTATGTATGAGAAAATCCACATCAGTCAACAGAGAGCCTGACACTGACTTCAGAGGGGCCTCATGTGGACCGAGGCCAGAAGCTGATCTGCTGTGAATGGGTGAGAGTGGCTGGGAAACAGGAACTTGTCTGAACAGTCAATCAAAAGTTAAATCACATTGTTTTTAATGAAATGCGAAATGACTAAACATTTTTCTGCTCCCTGTTTCTCCTCTCTCTCTAAAAGAAGTAGTGCAGAACACTTTGAGAATTCTTCTCATGCTTTGTGCAGCTGAAGTGCTTGTATCTCCCTCCTGCTGTTGGCATCACAGGCATGCTTGTACCTACATCCAACAGGACTGAGGAAAGATCTGTGGGCTAAGTTGTTTACAGATGAGAGCAGCATCCTCTGCAAGTTTAATCTGAACTTACTCTAATTAGATAATTTTTTGCCAGCTGAAGATCAGGGAAAGGAAATGAATAGCGTATTTATCTAAATACTAATGCATCATAAAGAGATCTTTCAAGTGGAAAACTGCTAGGAAAAATCTATGTTATTTCTATAACTTTTTAAAAAAATATTTGACAGCAACTTTTTAGAAACTTATGTTTTGTCAAATCCACAGAATCACAGAATATTATGAGTTGGAAGGGACCCACAAGGATCCTTGTGTCCAACAGTCCAACTCTTAAGTTTGGTAGTTTCAAAACAGAATGTAGGAAGTGAAAAATTTTATCAACTGTACTGAATCAAAATTCAACTTGGGCCTTTCCAGGAGGAATTTCTGATACTATTTTATTTATGTTTATTTTAAATATATATATATATATATTTGGGGGAAAAACCAAAAATATCCATATTTTTTCAAGCAGAAGAGGAATCAGAATATTAGAGTGCTCCTAGAAAGTTATAGGACAAAGTTCAGATGCCCTGTAAAGGCAGTGAAGCCCTGAAATCAGATGAACAATAAAAATAGGAACAGATTCTCCCCTCTCCTCTCTCCCCTCCCATCCCTTTTAATTTTTATATATGTTTTTAACCCCTCAGGTTTTGAAGTTTCTTTAAAAACCTCTTATAAATGTTTTTTTCCTGTTTTACTTGACTTCGAGAATTATAATGGCAATGTTGCTGGAAAGTTTTAGTGGGTTTTTTTTAATGATTACTGGTAGTAATGTCTACAAATGGTAATCCTCTTATAAGCCAAAGCAATTAGTCATACAGTGACAAAAGAAGTAGCAGGCAAGTGACTGAAGTGATTTGCCTTTGGATCTATATATAGTTGAATTACAGACTCATTCATTCTCTAATTTCTGCGTTACATTATGTTGGATCACCATGTTTGCAGGACAGTGGTTTTTCCATGCTGCGTGCCACAGAATGTTTCTGGTTTGGGCAATAAATGTTTCCTATGTTGCTCTCCTAAGAAATGCACATTCAGTAACCAATCCAGCTGTTTATGCTGAAGAATATTAGCTATTTGCTTGAATAAGCAGTTCTTCCTGGAAGGTATTTATAACTTCCTAGAGTCCAACCACTCACTTTGTTTCTAAGAAACTTAAAAAAAAAAGAACTGAAATCTCTTATGGAAAATGATGAAACAGCCTTTCTTTCTGAATTCTGCTGCTTCACCTATCATTTGTGTCTTACTTGGTTATGACAGGTGTTTTCAGGGCATGAGGAAAGATCTTGATCACTGGAAATAATTTTTTGTTAATTTTTTTTTTTAAATACCGGAGTAATTAATGAGTTTTGCAGTAACTTAGTAATAAAAGCATATTTTAAGTAGAGGATGCTGATCAACAGAGTAATTTTCATTTTCTGGAAAACTCCTCTTTCTCAAGGAAAAAAGATTCTGAAGAACCTACTACATGGATTTGCCAGGCTTATAATTCCAGCTTTCCAAAACAAAACTTTACACCACAGGCAGTTTTGGAGAAAAGGATAAGACATGTGCAAAGGCAGAATTAGACCCCTGGTGCTCAGTCATTTTGCTGATTGTAGCTCACCATTGCCTCTGATCTGCATTGCACACTCCAATCCCTCAGCAGCTACAGAGACTCTTGGTCAACTCCATTCCCCAAGCATCGCTGCCAAAAGCCCTGTGTCAGGTACTCTCCATAAGTAACAAGCAGAAAACACCTACTGTTACAGATGGAAGAGCAGAACCACTTCCAGGAATTGGGAGGGGAAAGCAGGAATTTACTGTTAGTGCCTTTTCCATTTCTTCATTCTGAACAAATAAAAGGAGCTATGATATATCAGACTACTGGAGCCAATTTTCATCACTGCTATTGCTTTGCTTAGTTCCTTGAAAACAAGCAAGTTGCTGGGGGAAACTTTATTAAAAACAATGTGAAATTTTCTTCTGACTATTCTGACTTAAAAATGCTACTGAGATTGAGAAAACTTTAAAAAGTTGGTTTATTCCCAGTTTTCCCACCACACATATCCCCTGATGATTCAGATCTATTCTCTGTCTTCAGAACTTGCATTCTTTTGAAGGAAAAGGATGCATATCTGGATCATACCATCAGCATTTTGATGAGGGCGTACAGGACAGACACACAGGCTCATCCCTGAGACTTATTTGCAGCTTCTTTCTTTTCCTCCTCTGTACAGCAAAGGCATTTCACAGATTTTACTCTAAAAAGAGCTAAGTGATTTGGGGGTTTGTTTTATCTTGTTTTTTTTCTCTTTTTTTGGAAATAGTAAACTTTCTGGACTCAGCATCCCCAGACTATTTGCAATGTCAAAATGAGTTCCCCCGTGTCATTTGAACTGATTACTAAGTAATGTTAATGGAGGATATAGTAATGAAACTGGAAGTGTTTGGATTTTGGTTGTTTTGCCAACAGTAAAGCTAAAATATTTCTATTCTAAATTGACTGGAATTCCCAACAGCAGAGAAGGCAGGAGCTGTCTAAGTGAAAATAAGAAAAAGTAAACATGCCACATTTGGTTCAGATCAAAAGTTGCGGAGTTTTTTAAGTTTAGCTACTGAATTAAAAAATCAATTATTTTCACAGCTCCTCCTGAAAAGCTGTACCAAACAGTACTTTTCTGTCTGAACTTTTCTCACTGTGGAAAATCCTTCATAAATCCTAAAAAAAAGTGGTGGTTCAGAATAACTTCCAGACCGCCCCCTTTTTGACAAGGCTGTGAAACACAATTCCCTGCGTGCTCTCTCAAAGCCCAAAGACAAACTGTGGACATCACAATTTTTCAGCTGCGAGTGAAAGGATTTCCTGGCAGAGCTCTAAGACAGTCACATGCCCAAGAGTGGGTCAATGGTGGTGCGGGGAGTGAAAGGCGAGAGCAGCCCTGTGCTCAGGGTGCACAGGCAGCCCTCGGACGTGTGTGAGGGGAAGCTGCTCGCTGTCTCTCAGACTTTCATCATCTAGGTCACAGTTGAGGACTAAGAAACAAACTGTCTTTTCCAGCCTGTGCTTTGGCTATGGCTATTGGCTGTTTAATCTACATGTGGAACTACAAGCCATGTATAAGCTAATGCTGCTTACAGATCTGTGTTTCAGGAATGGGGGTAACAAGACATGAACGCCTGGTCTCACAACAGCTAGTTATAATTGTGGGGAGACTGGCAAGGAGAGGAAAGAGAGAAGTGATTCAATTTGTGCAGTGAGCTTTATTTGGTCAGTGACCAGCAGTTATCAATAATCAGCTGGTTGTATCAAGTGTGCTTCACCATGCACTTCACTTACACCTAAAAAGATGGTGACTGAACATTAAGTAAATAGTGAAAAACTATGAAGAATTTAGAATAATTTTTACTAATTTGGAAACTGTCACAAAATTAATTTAGAAACTTCTCATAATCTTACTGTTTTCCAGTGTGCAATGCATGTTTGGGTGCTTTTTTCCTCTTGCTCCTTCAGTGCAGGATGCATGAAGACTGTAGCAATCAACAAAACCACTTATTGCAGAAAGCATAATCCAGATTTACATTGATGCTGTCAGCTGGCTATGTGCAGTGCAGATCTGTTGAGGACCTCAGCACTATCAGTCAGAGCAGCATCAGCCCCCCATCTGGCAAAAGAACATCCCCACATTAAGACTGTTTTGAGTCACAGGAACATCTTCCCAGAGAAATACTTCCAGGGCTTTAGAAGGAACAAGTTCAAAGACAGTTGAATTTTTGTGGGAATACTGTATCAAATACTGAAGACACATCAAAAATCCTAATCATCCTCCATCCATGCCAGAGATTACACCTGGACTGGTTCATCAGCTGCTTACTGACTCATTGCCAATCTTCACACACATGGGTGTTGTTCACCTTCCTGTCTTTTACTTAAAGAAGTCTTGCAGTCAATGTACCTTCAGTTTGTGAATCTGCCTATTTAACACTAAGGTAATATTAAAACTACAAGGTGTGTTTGGAACTGGTCCTTGTTTTGGTGTTAGGAGCTAGCTTTAGGTGGATTATCCATGTAGCAATTAAGGCTGTTCCACGGTGTGCCCTAAGCAGGATCAGTGTGTTGATCTCGCACAGTAGTCCAGGCACATGGGTGTTTCCAGGCAACGGCCGTCCCTGAAGTGGTCTCCAGCAGCACAGCAAGCTGCCTGCCTAGCCCAAGAGCTGGGTGCTGGCAGACTGGCCAAAGCCGCCTTCTCCGTGTGCCCTTGGAGTGTGGCTGAATCCAACGGCAGTCACTGCTGCCCTGGATAACAACAGCATACAGCCTGTGTATTGATACAGTATCTCAGAAGGCATCTATTAAACAGAGCTGTTATCTTCTTGCTTTAACCATTAGGAAACTGGAACACAGAAATTATTTGCCTTAGGTAATCCAGAAATTTTGTAGAGGAAACAGAAATAAATTCCAAGTGACTGGACTCAGAGTACTGTGCTTTACCTATGAGAACACACACACATTTTTCGATCTCTTTAAAAAGAGAAGACCTTTCCAGAATATAGATTTGTTTTACATATGGATCTCAAAGAACCCCAAAGTTTGGATGTCAGATTTGAACTCTGGGCTGCCTAGGGTTATAGAAATCCTTTAGAAATAGCCTGCTGCACATAGCTGCACACAGCACAGAGCACTGCTGTGGCTGTTAATCACAGCACTGTGTAAACATATTTTCCATTTAAAATTCAGCATACGTTTAATCCTTCAGTTCAGAGAAATGCTGACACAAAGAATTTTCATCTGGCAGATTAACTTCTCTTTTATTACCTATTCAGAAAATCCTACACTGGTATCTCATCTTCTCTCTAAATCATCCAGAGAGTACAGGGAATTGGATATACCTGCGGTCAACAGTTGACGAAATCTAGTTTATAGCTAATAGACAACCATCCAAAAAAATAACTGAAGATGTTTGTATAAGACTGTGAGGAAAAAAGATGCTGGAAAGAATAGAGTTGCAGGAAAGTCTTTTTAGGTCCGTATTCCCCTTGATGATATCAGATGAGATGTTAAAAGACAGTCCTAACTTCTCATAGGCATTAAGGAAATGTGGTTTATGGCAGTTCATGATGGCAGGACAGCAAGAATATGAAGTTAAATTTTATCAGAAATTTTGAAGTTCTTCATGTGTGTGGTTGTGTTTCCATCCCTGGGGAGTGACCTACCTCTGAACTGAGGAAAATGCAACTTTTACGAGTATGTTTTCCATGGATGCTATGTAGTTTCATTAACAGAAATAATCGATTGTATTTGTAGTGCAGTCATCATTACAGTAGTACAGGCAATTAAAACCATCAAAAGAGTATACAGATCTAGAAATAGCAGCAATATAGCATGCAAAATAGCATAGCCAGGCCTCTTGTTTCTCACACAGAATGCAAAAGATCTGGGATTTGCCAGCACACAGACTGCCTTATGTCCTTCAATTTCTCTTGCAGTGTGCCATGGTGCTGTGAACTGTTAACTGTTGCCTTAAGCTTCAAGGAAAAACTACTTAGGTAGCAGATGAGGTAATACTTTTGCATGGCTTTGTCAGCTGTCTAGGAACCATCAGGAAAAAAATATGCAACTTATGAGACAAAGTACTTTTAAGAGCTTCTAATTCTCTGGCTTCTACTAGCACTTAGTGACAAATTTGGCCAGATATCCATGACCATGGCGTTAGGCTGCACCAAAGCTTTTCACATGCAGTGCTGGAGGCATCGGTTCACATTGAAAGTTTCTAATGGACCTGTAGTGCACTGATTCAGTGTCAAGAAGTGCTGAAACAAAGCAAAAGCAATGCCTAGGCAGCACTACTGATCCCCTGTGGCATGGCATGCACTCATACACCAGGATGGTGTTGTAGAGTGGAGAGACGGAGAGAGAGAGGATAACAACTTTATTAAAAATGACTGCTCCTGCTAGGAGAGAAGAGAAGAGACATATTAGTGGACCTGCTGACTGTGCACAGAGAGAACAGATGTTGGAGGTTAATGGAGCATTAGTAAAAGAAAGAAAATCAAAGTCTTCTAATACCTGGAATGGTTATTTTAGTCAGAGGATTCTTTACCGAAATACACAAGGTTTAATCGCAGTTGAAATATAAAGTAAGACACTCTGCATGGCCTTGTTTAGCATAAAGGGTTTCAGCAGAGCTGTACTTGGCTCCAGGATAGCCCTCTCTGAATTTCTCACTTCAGAAGTATTCCCTCCAGCTATCGCTATCAACTTTATTTAACTGTAGTCATCATCTCTCCAAATACACATAAAAATTGGAACCTTCTTTCTGAGGAATTATTTTGTGAAATGAGGAACAACAGATTAAAGAAAGAAAAAGGATACTTACACCAAGGAAAAAAATATTTAGTATATAAACATATTCTGTATTTATGTTGTACAGTTACAAGACATAAATTTACAGTCTGTTTGCTGTTTTACCAGCAGTAAACTGTGGAGATAAGTGATTTCCAACTGATTCATAATAATTACTGTTTCTAGTAATAATAAAGATTCCATCTGACACTGTAAAAATATAATTTATAACTTCAGGATTCTGTTTTCCTTTAATAGAGAGACACTTAGGCCTGTGAGATACCCAACTCCTTAAGAGAATAGTTTAAAGATCACTATGTGCATTTCATTGCTAACTAAAAGAACTGTGTGCTGACAAACTTAAAAACTGAAATCAATTGTTTATTGAAAGAAGCCTCAAGGTAGTGAAAAAAGATAGCAAAGTATTCTCAGGCTGCTCAGCTGAAGTGTCTCAGAGTTCAGTCTAGCTAAGTGGCCATATATCCTGGCTTTTCAGATGACACTCATTTCTCCCAGGAACTGCTTGGGGCACTCTGGAGGTGTTCAGGATTTGAGTTCATTAGAAAAAGGTTTTTGTTTTGTAACCACAAATGGTTTCCTTTTTGCTGCACTGATCATTAATAATTCTTCTTTAGTGTCTCATGACAAATTCAACCAGACACCAGGTTAGCAAGAAAGTTCTGTATCCTGAGAAACACAAACATACCACTGTTGAGTTACAAGCTGGCCATAGTGATGCTAAATAGTTTCTTTTAAAGATACTTCTGCATGACTATTGTATTATTTTGAAAATATAATCCAAAGTGAAGCGAGTAGTTTGATTCTTTGTTTTAATAAAAAGCTTTTCTGAGTGGTAGAAAAATGGAAACCAGATCAGGCTTATTTAACATGTTGTCTGCTTGTGAACCATGAGACTACAGCTTATAAACAGAATAAATGAAGCTACAAGCTGGGTATAGGCAACGGGCTGTTGGTCTTTAGTTTGCTTTAGAATTAATGTTTAGCTCAGATGGCAGAGTGATGAGCCCAGTGTTAAGCAGAAAATGTGTTTGTGCTGTCAGTGTATTTCTCCTCCCTTCTCAGTCCAGAGCCTTGTTGCCCATATTGTCTCTTCTGCACATACACCAGTCTGCTTCCAGGTTCCTTCTGGAGGGAGCCAGCTGCAAGTATTTCAATAGTATAAAGAACAACAAAGAAAATGAGTTATAAATGTCTGGGTGTCTAAGTGCAGATAATAGATTGAGAAAAGAAAAATCTAAGCTGAATAATTGCAGAATTTTCCTAAAAGGGAAACATTCTTGACTGTGAGGGGAAGAAGCAGAAGCCTCATCCCTTAGGGCTTTAATTGCACACCAGAGCAGAAAAAAATACCCAGAAATATATTTTTTGTGAAAGGCAGATGTGTTTCATAAGGTTATTTGAATGAGGAAACACTTTGGAGATAAAGACTATATTGGTAGAATAACAAATAGAATTATTTAGTAGTGTTTTCCATATGTAATTTCAGGATGTCTTTTATTAACAAACAGTATTGTAAACACATCATAGAGTCTTCCATACAAAACTAGTTTCTTTTGTTTTACTCTCATACCCTCCGTGGTAATAACAAAAGTATTGTCAAACAAACGAATGGTTCCTGCTATTTCATTCTCTGCACCTCCTAATGCCAAATCCTTCAGAAGAACATACATTGCCATACTGGGCTAGACCAGGATCCTATCTCAGAGAAAGACCAGCAGAACATTTATTTCAGAGTATTTAGGAAGTAACACACAGCACGGCTGTATGAGCCATCCATTGAAACACAGTTCCCAGGCCCGTTTCCTGAGCTAGAAGCTGCCTCTAGACCAGAAGAAGAAAATAAAAATAATCTTTTAATGTCCCTGATCTGACATCAAGTCTCACAGTTGACAAGTATGAAAATTTTCATTCTGTTAATTCTAACTGCAACTGTGAATTCTCTTAATATTGAAAAGGAGTGATCTGTGATCAAAACTTTAAGGTAATTTAGCTGTAATTGTGTATTTGTGCTTTATTCCTATTTTTAATGCTCAGTGTCATTCTAAATCTTAATTACCATCTCTAGCACAAAATTATCTTGAATTTATGGGTTTCTTAATGTCAACAATATCTTTCAAAAGATGGCATTATATATACAACAATTTATACAGTGTATGTGTGAGAACACATGATCAATAAATGAAGCAGACCTTGCAAAGAACCAGGTAGATAGGATGTGAAATCTTGGTAAATTTAAGACTCTAAGGAGTTTAAAAACTTCTGCATATGTCAGACATTAAATTTTTGGGTTTGAGTTGGGTTTTTTTTTCCTATAATAGTATCATTAGCAAAGACGCAAGATAAGAAACTAAGTGGGAAATTTATATAAATGATGGTGACAGTTTAATTTTTGCAACTGTCATTTCAATTCAGAGTTTAGACTCACATATTTGTATAGTTACTGGTGCTTCTGGCTCTGTATCAAAAATGGCCTTAAATCATAAAGCAGACGATCCCAGTAGTACAAAATTCCCCAAGACAAGACTCAAACTCTCTTATGTCATTCCTCTTACAGAAGAGTAGAACAATTCAAAAGAAACTGTGCCACCTAATATTATGCTAACCATTACAAATGCTAGTAGTTACCAGTAGCATATATGACTTATTAAATACTGGCCTTGTAAATTAAGCAGTGTCCTAGTTACCTTTTTATGCATATCATGTCTGAAATAGCAATGCGTCAAGCTGGTAACATCTGTGTAATGCAGACAACTTTTCAATAAATTCCTCCAATTGCTTCAGCTATCACTATTTCCCATTTTTAGCAATGATCAATTTTTCATTGAAAGCAGAGCCTCAAGCATCAGCGTATGATCTATCATTTGTATTTTATAGGTTTGGCGATGAAAAGCAGCATCAACACTCATCCTATACAAAAACTATAAAGACAATAAGTGATTTTGTACACAAGTAGCAGTGTTAGACCCTCATCCAGGCAAACCACTGGCCAGTTGTATTCTTTTTCCATAAACCTTCATTTGGCCAGATATGTGAGACTTAGTCACTTCCCATTCTAATCAGCTGCTCAGAGTAGTTGCAAGAAATTAAACAGCAGCTGTTTTCTGCCTGCCGTATTAAATGGCTGCATTGCATTAGTGAATGTAGTCATATGTTTCACTTACTCACTCTCTCCAGATCTCTTTTTTATTGTCTGCTACAGGGAAATTTTCTCTGAGAACAAGAGGGAGAGGTGTAACTTTAATTTTCTGAAGTGCCAGGCTCCCACAAATCCAAAATGAAGTCCCTATATTTTTTTTCAGTGTATTTTGGCTTCCTAACAAGATGGAAGATTGTGTATAAATGCGAGAGATTAATTTAGTATCACATTTCTTACAGCAAGAAAGCAAATATTTTTTAGATGGTCTGGGACATAGTCCTGGCAGCTGAAAGGAGGCAGTGTAAGATACAGAGGAGTTCTTAATTTCTCTTAGTTTAAAATTACTTTTTAGAAAGAAAACTGCAGATTCAATAAAAAAGTTTAAACTGACTGTTCGTTTTCTTGTATGAGCTCGTACATCAATTGTGATGAAATGGTGCTGGCTTGGTGGAGAGTATCATTGAAAGAGCCTTTCACATATACCTCACTTCAAAATGCTCAGCTGATTTGCCACCTGGCACTGGAAAACCACCACAAACGGAGTGATTACCGAGAAAGAGTGAGAGAAAAAGAAGACATAATGCTGTGCCACTCTTAAATTTGCTAAGAACACCTGTTTTTTGACAGTGGTAGGAAATAACAATTGAAGGTAGTTAGGTAGAATGAAAAATTAAGACATGTGAAGTGTCTGTAAGGAACAGTTTAGATTAAAGAATAGCTGAAAGCTATTATGTGCATTGTCATTCCATCCATTTCACACAAAAGAGCTTCACAGAAGCTATGGCATACAGACACATTTGTTCTACATGCGATTGCCTCTAATGAAGACTATAGCTCGAAGCATATTCTATCACCATTCCTCCAAAATCAAGAGACTGAGGTGAACTTCCGTACAGGGAACCACAGCCAAATGGCTTCTACTGTCTACACACACCCTCTTGATATAAGTGTAGTTAAAAGTAAAGAACAAACACAAATGTGGCTCACGCCAAGACAGGTGAACTTGGCCAGTCAGGGTTCCCTCATCACAATCATCAGTTTTGTGTTGTCTGTTCTATGGTCATGCCCAGGACAGCTTTCCTCTGTATGAAAATGAATTTTCCTCCATGAAGATCATTCTGTTAAATTATGCTACACATGACACAGGCTGGTACAGCTACTGTGATTCTTTGCAGGAAAAGCAAAGCCATGCTCACAACAGTGAAATCTTGCTGGAAGTATCTATTACATGCTATGACTACACATCACTGCCTGTAAGATGGATGGCATAATAAAGAAGTGAAAGAGGGCACTTCTCAATTCAAATTGACACAGTGAATCCCAGAAAGCCTATTTTAACAAGATTCAATGACTCCAGGACAGAACTCTTATGACTACATTTCTAACTTTCTCTCTTTTTCCACCCAGACATCAATACTTTCAGGACTTATATGCCTTTGCTGTGGGTAGGAGCTGATAACTTGGGAACTCAAGTTAGGGCTGTTGAAAGGCTATGTCTGTGACCTGAAAGCAGTATTAAATAAGGTGGCCTGTTTAGGCACACACTGTCTACAGCGAGCTCTGCTTTCCATATCAGAAATTAAAGGCTCTGTTGAAGCTTACATGTGTTTTAGACTCAAGAGTTTCCACAGGCTCAGGAGGCACCACTAAGTGAGAAACTAGAGAAGAGCAAAAAGCTGAGAGCAGTAGAAGGGACTTAGGGGCAGAGACATGGGAGGAGACAAAGTGGCCATCAGCACAATTAAAATTGAAATTTTTTAAGAAAACCCATAAAATTGCAGAAGTGAGGAGTTTAATCTCCCTCTTGGATTTTCTGCCCCTCCTTTTATTATCTGCCCTCTATAAATCCTTTTTTGCAGACTCCAGTGAACAGGAACAGAAATTCCAGCAACAGGCTCATTTTTGCTCAAGCCACTTAGCAATAAGGCTGGCAATATGAATTGCCAGTCACATCAGGCTATTGTTGTAATCCTTTGTAAGAAGAAATTGGACCTGTTTTATAGGTCACATCACTTTTTAAAAAACGTAACCCAAGCAACACTCTGATTTAGGCTAGCATGGAAACACAAATCTAAAGCCATTAAACCAAAATGACGGTTTGGGGGGTGTAACAGAGTCAGACAGGGGCTGGAAACAAAAGATTATTTCTCCTGTGCTGTCTTTAATTATGAAGTATAAGTATAAAATCCTTTGTAGCAAGTTCAATAAGAAAATCTAGTGAGATCATCAATTAGAAGCATCAGGGTACTTTTAAACACTGCATCATCCACATAGTGCCTTTGGGGATCAGAGAGGGAAATCTAAGTTCTTGCTCATTGTTGGAGTCCCATAGGGGGAATTAGAAAGCAACATACACTCATAGGCAGTACCAGCACTTCTCAATGAGCCAGCCTAATAGCCCACTCACTGAGGTGACATAATATACCAGCAAGAGTCTGCTCCTGAAATCACATTGCTGTGGCTGCTGCTGTGGCTGCTATCTGGTTAAAATAACATAACAAGCAAGACCAAATAATCCAACATGCACAGCAATGAAGTGGGGCACTAGTTTATACCTTTAACAGAAGTTTTCTGGAACTTCTTCACTGGTAAAATCTTTATCCAGATAGAAAAATATATCTCCTGTGAAATATCTCAAAATTAGAAAACAGAAGCTTTGGCTTGGCCAAGCCATACTGGTGGGAACACAAGATTTTTGATAATCAGATAACAGAGATGCTATTTGAGACTGGTGAAGATCTAATATTTTTCTACGTATCTAAGTGTGACTTATCAAAAGCTGAATTTTATTTAGTCTCTTTTTTTGGATTGAAGAATTTTTGAAGCATTAGAGGTATTTCACAACTGTCACTTTCTTGACTGTAATAAACAGCTTTAAGAGCCCAGGTTTGCTGCAGTTTCAAGACTGAATACAGGAAGAATCAAGGGGACATTCTATTGTAGAGACATGGGAAAGAAACAGTCTTGCTTCCCTCCAATTCTAGGGCAGCCAAGGACCAGTTTGATGACGTGATGATAGCATCTAAATTGGCAGGAGATGTTTGCAGTGCTGAATTATAGAACTCCCTGCATGAAGACTCCTTGCCCTGATTTGCCCCTTTTAGTCGCTTTCTAAGCCACCTACCAAAGCAATTTCTGGACCTTCTGTTTGGTCTTGGTAGGGAGGGGAGACATCATGTATTTCACATCATCTCAGCCACAAAGCATAGGAAGTTATAGTATTATCTATACAGCTGTCATTTGTAAATACACTTAACAATCTTAGACATCAGTTTCTAGATATAGATTATCCTAAACTTTGAATCAAACACATTAGAGATGGTAGAAATTGTTCCAGTGCAAGTGTCAGTTCTTTGAAATGTCATTTACAGCCATGACATTTAAGTTTGCTTTTGCTTTTAGATCATGACACATGCTATGAAAACTTTTTCTGAAGAAAGAGATATAGGAAGAGAGTGGGAAAATGACAGTTCTGAGTCTGTCTGTCTCCCAGGCATTCATATTAGAAGTATTTGCATAGGCAATGTTGTGTTTTTCATAATTACCTGATTTTGTTTCCCAACCAAAACAGCTGCGGCTTTAGCTACAGGGCAGTGGGATATGAGGAATTAATTAGTGAGGAAAGTGGATGGTAGAGAATAAATGCAGTGACACTGAAATTAAATGAATGGAGGAAAGAGAAAATAAAATGTGAGTTAAAAGAACAGTAAATCTTGCATAGGAAGGGAGCAGGGCAATTGTGAATGGGTCCAAATACTCCCTTACAACTTCTGTGAAGACTGCAGATGCTGACAAGGTGACATTTTATCGTTAGTCTCCTGACCTAGACATAAACCAAACATTAAGGGGCTATTTGCAGAAATCGTCTTTCTCTTGAGGCTCTCAGCTGTCTCTGTGAATGCTTTGTCACTTTCTCCTTCCTTCACTTTCTGTTCCTATAGGCAAAGATGATGAGTTTTATACCCTTCGATGTTCCTCTGTAGAGCCTCAAAAATTTCCTCAGCCTCAAAAATTCAGCTTGAAAATTTCTCTCCTCCCCCATCTATCTTCTCTCTTCTGTCTCTGGGTGACATCTGGTGTATTGGCTGAGGTCTCCAGGCAGCTTCGTACAGCTCCAGACTCGCCTAGGGCAGCTGGCTGGAGTGATCAAAGGGGACGACTGAGTTGTTTTGTTTTTTGCTGAATGTCGGATTCTTTAAGTCACCTTTGGGTTCTGGGGATTTTCAGAGCAGCTTTTTGTTTGTGACTGACTTGCACACAGTCTTAATGTTGGAGGACTGGAAGCAGATTTCAGAGAAACCTACAGTTTTCTTTAGTTCTTGAAATGTGCTCTCCTTCCCCATCTCCCGTATACTAACTAAATGGAAGAAACTTTCACCTTGGAAACAATGGTGCTTCTTTTTAATGACATGTTCTGTTGTGTACTGGGGAGTCAATACATTTTCTCCGCATTTGTTTAAGGGGAAGTGTGAAACTGCCTTTGTTGACAGCAAAGAGCATTCTCCTCAGAAGTGAAGCAAATTTAGGATGCTTCTTATGTGGAAGACCTCAGAAAGAAGAATATGTATAGATTAATTTTTTTTGTGATGATGAAGTTCCACTGTCTTGCCAGATCATCTTCATCTTTTATCCCAGCTTATTTTCAACTTCTCGCCTGTTTCCTTGACATAAATACTAGTGATAATCTTTCTAATACACAGTTTCTAAGTTAATTTTTTTAGTCTCTTTGTATTTTTCCCTTAGCTCCTTCCCCCTTGTATCAAACTCTTCTCCTTTCTTCTTTTTTTAACACTGCTTATGAGTGGATTTTGTTTTGCCTTCACTCATGAGATCTTTTCCTGTTCTACTCTGTCTCTTTGGGCTACCACAGCTGCTTTGTCCATGATATTGAAAAAGCTGCTTCTCAGGTCTACGCCTTAATCCAACATCTCATGCCCCTTGCCTATTCCATCTGAATTGACCTCTGAAGCTAATGCTCCTTGAGCCTTTGCTCTAACTGGACAGGAGGCAGAATGGTGACGGTTATGAGCTAATCCTAGTGCCAAATGCCTTGAGGGCCAGGCAGCCAGCATTTGCGTTCTGCTAAATTCCAGAGAAAAAAAGACCTTTTCATGCAGAAAATCAAAGTAGAGAAACATTCTGCTCATCATCGCATCATCTCTAATCTGAGAGGGTAACTGGCATAAGAGACAGCTCTGTCACCTCTGCCAGTTTTTCTGAAGCAAAGCATTTCAGTGCCCAGAGAAATGGTTTGGAAGGATAAGCATCTCAGACTGTTTCAAGGTGCCTTTGTCTTCAAAAGGATGCACTGTTACGAGACAGACCTCAGATCACAATGTTTTTACACACTCAGAGAAGGAACTCAGGATTTTACCATGGGCTTAAAGTAGACTTGCACAGCACAGCATGCCTCTGCTGAGGTGCCCTCAGATTCTGTAAGAATTTGGCCTTTAAGCAGAGCTACAAGGACTGCAGTTACTTTATTGAACTTCAAAACTTACATGATAAACCTCTTCAGTATTTATGGAGTGCAGTCTCACAACCTACCTTAGGGTTTGTACCATTTTGTGGACTGGTTCATAGCAGAAAATCCACCAGTCATGGTGCTCAGTTCTGTCTAAGATATAATTGTTCTTTAAAGAAATCCTGATCTAATGGATTGATTGTAAAAGTTCAGGTTTCTAACCATTACCTGTGACTTGAAGAGATATTTGTTCCCAACAGCAACAGCATTCTTTGTGTAATAACTGGAGTCACTTGCCTTCATCTCAGGAGTGCATGCTGAACTGCACCCTGAACATGTCACCCAGCTACCTCACCTTCCAATCTGGCAGCCTCCAGGCTTGCTCAGGACATTTTGGACATGCAATATACACCAGAAAATAATCAGTTATGAACACATTAGCCTCAAGGTCTGCTGAATATCACAGCTTGAAATACAGAATATGCCTTCGAGTTGAATTTTTGTTTAAGAGCACAGTGCAGTGTTACCATGTGTTCAGTGTGAGCAATCATTACATGAGACATGACAAACTTCTCAGTCATTCAGCCAGAGATATTAAGAGAGCTGAAGACAGTGTACTTCAAAAGGAGCTAAAATCCTAGAGTGGGTAAGGCTATCTCTCTTTTAACAAAAAAATCTCTCCAAAGGAGAGACTGGAGCCTTTGCAGGGTTTGAAGGTAAAGAACATTGGTAAAGGCAGAAAAAATATTAACTAGGAATAGAAGAGGAGATTTAAATTGAATAAAAAGAAGATCCAGCAGTCAAGTTTACTGGTATCTTCCCTGGTAGTTGAGTTCAGAAGTGGAAAATGAGATCTACACTCCTACTTTCCTAATTCTGTCTGGTGAAAAGCCAGGCCTCTTACTTCTACAGAAAGAAAATGATATTGCTGTTTAAGGAGTATTGCTTTATTCACTCTTACATAATCTTATTTTTTAGAGCCAACTATATACTTTCAGTCAACAGAACAGCACCCAAAACACATTTGAAAGTGCAGCTGGAAGGATGTATTTTTGTCCTAAAGGGTGAATCCAACTGAATCCCAAGGAACTTGTTGTGCTTCCAGGGACAGGCTGAAGCCTGTTTTCACACATCATACAACAAAAATAATAGAAGTCAATAAAGCAGCCAATTGGAGGAGGAAGAGCAAGGCTTACAAGCATGAGATAATGTGATTTATCCAAGAAGACATGTGAAAAACAGAGTCATCTTAAAAAAATTTAAAAAACCCCAAACCAGAATAACTGAATGTCTGACACATTGTCTTTATAAACAATATTCCCCAGGAAAAAAAAGTGGTTGGTTTTTTTTTTTTTCCCCCACACACATTAGTCAATTATCTCTTGAGAGGCAAGATACAAATTTCCTTTCATTTCAGGTACTTCCCACATGTACATTAACATAGAGATTATGATTATTGGTTTTCCCCTGACAAAGGCTGATTTATGAGTACTTCTAAAGGAACTAAACTTTTTCTTGCCTTTGCAAAAATGTTGCTTTTCCCATTTCCTATTGTTATCTGCAAATGAGTCACAAACAGAAGTTTTTCTTCCTGTTCTGGTTACAAGTAGTTGAATTGAAAAAAAGTCCTTCTGGAACTATTTTAAGTTCTTTTTCAGCTTTTAGCAAGTCTATAAACATTTTGTCTAAATGCATTGCGTAAATGTGTTCTGTGGGCACTTCGACCATATTTGAGGTAGATAATTCTTATGGTTAGGAAACAGTCTTTAACGGATCCACTTCTATCTGCCTAGACAGTATGGAAATAGAAGTGGTTTGGAGAGCATTTTTGAATTAGCTAAGTCAATTTTGCTCCATGTATTACTTTCACTAAAATTAAGGGACTCCTACAGCTGTTTGGCAAGATATGCAGTCTGAGTTTCGAGCTCTGAGAATCCTATACATTCAGAGCAATTACCTGGACAGGAAAGTTCCTAGCTGAAATGTTTGCATCCAAACCCACAACGTAATGTTTCCTGGCCAGACTCAAATGAAGTGTGCGTTCTGTTGGGTTGAGGTTTTTTTGTTTTGGTTTGGTTTTTTCGTTTGTGTGATTTTTTTTGTTGCTGCTTTTGTTTGTTTGTTTGTTTGCTCGTTTTTGGGTGGGTTGGTTGGTTGTGGGTTTTTTTCCAGTGCGAAAAACCCCACCCTTACAGTTTTGTATGAATCCCTTGACGCCTTCTCCTGGTCTTAAAATTAAGAGGCAAAAACGGTTAGAAGGGCAAAAAGGGATTTTACCTTGGTATTTATTTTAAGGATCCTTAGGTGCACTACGTCCAGGTCGAATGCACCAAAATGCACACTGCAATGCACACCCCCAAAAGATCTGGTATAACATTACAGGTCTTACTAATTAGCATATCTATCATAAATTCCCCAACGAGAGGCTTGAATGAACCCCCCCTCCCCAAGGAACCTTCCCCTGGATGGTTCTATCTTAGCTTACAAAATGTGTTTTGGAGAGGACCTTGGGGTCTGAGGTACATTGCTCCCTAACTACGAAACCTCTAAAATGTTTAGTCTCCTAGCTTGACAAGTAAGTCTAAGAATGTAGGCAAAAAGCACTAAGAATACAGAAGTTTTAAAAAGGTATAAAGGGGTTTAAAAGAAAAGGCAAAAAATCATCATGGCATCAGCTCATATCATGATTCTGTTTGGATTCTGATTTCATATGTACTTTTTTCTGAAAATCGGTTGCTCAGCTGCACATAGTATTGACAAAATAAATTGTATTTCTTAATGGAAATAATTTGTTCTGTGACATTCATGTGGTATTTTCTTTTTCATAAAGTATGATTTCTCACAACTGTGACGTATTTTAACCAACAGTTCATTAAATACATACAAGACAGGAAACAGTATTGGTTTTTGTGCTCCAGGGTTTTCACCAAATGGGGAAAAGTAGATTTTCATCAGCTCTCAATACTGGTAAAATTTTGCATCATCTTTGCAAGAGTCAGACTGCCCTGAGAAAGAATCACAAATACCTAAGCAGAGCTTTATCCATGCTTAAGGTGGCAGTATTGGATACCTACACCATCCAGCTCACTCCAAACTAGCTCTAGGAACCTTACGGGAGTGAAAGGTTTTTGATGGAAAGAGCAGTGACGCATATTAGAGAAAAATGTCCAGACTGGCTTTAAAATGCTACTAAACTGAAGATCTGACATGGGCTACGTTCTGGCTGTGCTGAACTGTAACTGCTTCAGGAGTATTAATAAGGTCAAAGCAAACAGCAGGAGAAACTAAAGCATGAGCTTCTCCAAAATGCTTTGCCCTGTGGATGTAGAAACTATTTCACAAGATGTGAAAGGAATCTAATGTGATTTTAATTCTAAATTATATTTATGAATTATGTTAGAGAAAACAAGTAATGCCAGTTAAGACAAAGGTGTCCCTAGCATGAGCATTTGGATCCAGCACACTTTTGTTTAGACTTGTGAGACGAAAATTGAGTGATAAGAGTGACCACAAGGGTCAGTGCCTGCTAAGGACCTCTTGTGACAAAAACATGCCCTGTATTGGGGATCCAGTTCAAATATGTGAGATTAAACACAGTTTTACTTCTGACTAAACTTCTGATAAGGGTCCAGAAAAGAACTCTATGGTAAAGGTGGAAATCAAGCCACCTGTAAAGGAATTTGTCAGAGAAATAAAATCTCAATTTCCCTGGTGGCACCTTCTACTGCAGTGCACCAAGTGTACATCTCTAACTAAGTCTTGTACATGTGTAAAAAGGAAACTTGGTTATTTGACACCTAAATTGTCAGTCTGGGTTCCCAAGGTTCTTAATACCAGACAGTGAGCTCAGACATAAATTAATCCCTCTGTTGTTATATGTCAAAGCACTAGAGTTTTATGATACATTTCATTAGGGCCAGGATAATGCCAGCCACTGATATTCAAAAAACAGAAAGAACACTTTCATCTTGGTAGAAATGTCAAGTTGGGAAAGTTATTTTCTTTGCAAGAGAGAAGCCATCAGGTAAACCAATTGATCCTAGTGTCACAAACCTCAAGAAAAAAAATCTTAGTGAATAGGAACAGGTGATAAAATGAACTAATTTGTGGTGTATTTGAAAATACGATCAAATAAGTGTTAAGAAATACCTGTGACAGGAACAGAAATTAGGGATATTCACCAGACTTGTAGAAGATATACCTCCATAAATTCAAGTTTTAGTGTGCCTTGGGAAGAACTGCTAAACATCTATTCAAAAATCTACATCTAAAATTATAAAATTAATCTACACCCAGATTAGTCTACAACAAATATGGAGCCATAACATTTTGCAGAATTTCCAGTCAAAGGATGTGCTGCCCTTGCCCTGGTTCTGGCCAGGGCATAGTTAATTTTTGCAGTAGCCAGGAGGGGGCACAGCCAGGACACAGAGGTTATTCTGTACTGCCTGACATCACTGCTATGTGCAGGGGGAAGGGAGTCTCCTCTGAAGGGAAGGGATCTCTTCAGTGTTGTGTGAAGGAGGGAGCACTCAGGTATTGTCTCTTGTCAGGGGAGTTCCGTGTGATTCGTCCACCTCTCTCTTGTACCCTGTCATTATTGTTGCGGTTCATTTTCTTATCTCACTGCTGTATCCAGTAAATTGTTCTTATCTCTACTAATGTTCTTTACCTTTTGTGCCTCCAGTTCTCCTCTTAGGCCACTCACAAGGGGAGGGAGGAGAGGGAGTGTGGCTTAGAGCATCTCAGTGGGAGAACTAAATTGAGGAGTACCATTCCTGAACCACAACAGTCGTATACAGCAACATTAATCATTTTACTAGGATATAGTTTTCAATACAGTTATAAAAAAGAGATGTAAAAGCAAGCTACATATAGCCCACAGGAAATCAAGATGTGGTTTTGGAAAGAATTGACAAACTTGATCACTGAAGATCAGAATTTGTCTCAGAGCCTTGAAGACATGTACGTTACTAAAGTCAAAGGAGAAGCCTGCTTTCTTTCCATTTCCACAAAACTTTGCCTTTTCTTCAGGAGCTCTACCAAGTCCTTCGTGAGGCTTTGCTGTAAAATTTAACTTCCCTGTTTGTGAATGAATACATTTATATTTAGGAAATACAGGGTCTTTTCCCCTTCAACTGTGCCTCAACATCAGGTACAGTAGTAGTGATTCTTCATCAACAGGAAATATACGTATTAAGCAGGCTTATCAGTCAGTCAATTTTAGATTAAAGATGTAATAATCACACATTTCCAGCTTCAAAAATGTCTTGCATTAATCAACAGCAAGTAGAGCAGCAAGTAATGAGCCAGAGGCACTTACAGCAAATGAAGACATTTAGAATTCAGTACAGTGAAGATCTCATATAAAAAAACCTCTCAAAAAATCAAGATCACCACTGTCTAACCAGATAACTTTGACAGATAAGAATTGCTACACTCAATACTGTCTTATCTGTTTCAGGAGCAACAGATGCTTTAAAAGTTATTACCTGCTAAGTGGAAAATTACAGACCAGATGGAGCTAATTAATTTGCAATTAAAAAATTGCCACAAACCAAATTATATAATTAATTTTATGCAAGATATGGTTACCCAAAAGATTGGTCTGCCACTTTTAAGACATCCAAAACATTCATAACAGTTATATAAGTTGATGGATGCTATGGAGTTGGATAAGCATCTACAAATTCCTATGTGTAGCAAGCTTTGGTGGAAAATCGCAAACTTGGATAATAAACTTTCAGAGAGCTCTGAAACTGGGTGTTAATCTGGCAGCTCTTTGATCTTAGCTGAAACCTCTGTTTGCAATAAATAGAGGTAAAAAAAGTTTGCCTTTGCACAGCTGCAAACCAAGTTACAGAATTATTTTTCCAGACTGGAATGTGCATTTCTACAACTTAGTTGAAGCTCTGAACCATGGAGGTGTCTGGGCTTCCCTGTAAGACTTCTGTAGCTCTTGCTTTAACTCCTTAATATGTTAAAAAAGCTTTTGTACTGTAGAGTTACACAGCAATTAGTTAAGTGATTAGAGGACTCAACCTCCTAAAATTCATTATAAACCTAGGTCTATTTTGAGCTTTTTTCATGTGTGTACAAATGTGCATATATATATATATATGTATGTATATATATGCATGAATACATAAACAAAACTTTCAGGATCAAACTTTGCTGTGTAGTTTTAAAAACGTTATTTTTATCCCCTTGGTTTTTGCTCAGTTTGGATGTTTTTCATACAGAAAAAAAATCCATCATGTTTGTGAAACCATATAAAAATCTTCTAGTTAAACCCTGTGGGACAAAAGACTTGAGCTGTTTCTCATAAGAACAACATGCTCAGGACTCTCATCTTACCCTTTATTCAACAGCATTGTCACTTCCTTGACATGCAACAGACAAGGAAACATTTCCAGTCAGATAGTGAATTTGCAGAGACCTCTTCTCAAAAGGAAGCAGGACAGAGTTTTCACCACTTCCCTCACCGCTGCTGCTCACAGCTGTGGCACTCCCTTCACCACAGTGCACTGTGCTGCTCCCTGGGCACTGTCACACCAGGGCTTTCAGAACGTCTCCAGAGACTGATCAGGAGACACCACACACAGTAAGTTGTCTACCAGAGTAGAGGAAAAGGTATGAAAGGCTATCTTGGGAACTCTTCATTTCTTGTATAAATTTAAATAACTTAATAGATAACGCAATTGCTTTCCACTTTTGTGTTCTGTGTAGTAGTATGAAGAGAGCCTTGTAAGCCCATAAATGCCTATGCAAGAAACCCTTTAAAACTGCAGCGTGTTCCTATATTTGCAATTTATTTTGTTCTTTCTTTTCATGGCACATGGCACCGCATTGTAGGTAAGAATTCTGTATTTGGCTGCTTAGGAGATATTACAGACTGTTTCTAATGAAGGGAAAGATGTATAGGTGACTCCACTGCCCTGCATCCTTTGTAATGTTGTTTTTTTTAAAAATAGCATAGTTAACCTTCACCTTGATCTTCATTTCCTTTAGCATCTTTGAGAATAAGTGACTGTGAGATTCTATCTCACTAAATCCTGACCATCGGCTGTGGTCTAAGGACAGTCTAAATCTTCTTGGAAAATACCAAAGGGCATTTTGCAAGGGTGTCAAGGGACCTGACCCAGAGACTCATATGTAAAATCATTATTTGCTATAAGTCTTCCCCCAGAAGAGCTATTTGGGAGATTTTTCCAGCACTTCAGTTCACATAACCTTGCTTACAGGAAAATGGCAAGAAATAGCTAAGAGAAGATTTAAAGTATTAGGGAAATTAGAACAACAGTAAAACTGGGCATAAGATGTCTGAAACAAAATATCTAAAATTTGAAATGTTGAAACGCTTGCTGCGTCTGAAGTTTTCTCCCTCTGCCTGATCCTTTAATGAAGTAATAGAATTAATATTTCCCTTGCAGTAGCACACTTGTACACTCAAATGCAGAGTTAGTTACAGCACAACAAGGAAAGCCTCTGCAAATTTGTTTAGTTTTCTTTATGGCTGTGCAAAACATTTTTTTCTTCTACCTGATTTTTTCAAGAGCATTTAAAATGTATTAATAATTATTGTAGTCTCATAAATCAGGTAGTATAACTGTTAATTTTCTTATTTAAGCAAAAAGACAACACCATGAAGCTTTTTTCCAGGTGTTATCTGGTGAACAAAAGGAACAATCTCAGAAAAAACCTGAAGACTAAGTATCAAAAGAAATAGAAAAATTGCTATTAATTTTAGTAATGCATGCTCCTTCTCCAACTTCAAGGTTTTGTGGGGTTTTCTCCATTTAACTTCCTCAGTATATTTTGAACTATTATATTAAAAATAGAATGGGAGATAATACATTAAACAACCAAACGCGAGTAGGAAGTTTCATCTTACTCTGCTTTCTTCTGTTCTTCTATCTCAATAAAATACAACAGAAACTTAGAAAGAGTCTACATACATAGAATGGACTACAGGGATTACTTTTCCCCACATGTCATTTAAAAGGACAAATGCAATGATCTATACAGGAAGCACCTGTAATGATCCTGAGGACAAACATGGACTATGCTCATGACAGCTAAACTTCATGAATGGGCCTATTATATTTTAAACTCAAAATCATTAAGTCCAAAACATGAAGGATACACTTAAATGAACAAATAAATTGTTTTGTGTGAGAACTAAAGGTATTCTAAATATATCTTGTCCAGATACGACAAGAGCTAAAAACAACGGCTTATGACAAAATCAGACCTATTCTAACACCCATCTTTGAGCCTGTAGAACTCTATTATGCAAGAAAAAGGGAATATTCTGATCCCAGTCATTTTCATAGAACATAGACTACAAAACTCTCATGATGGCACAAGCCACAAAGCCAGAAGTTGATTTACATTATACATCAGTTTCTGGCTGCACCCTTTCCCCTGACTGGTAAAATTGAAGAAAAAATAACTTGGACACCAGTATTTTTCACTTGAATCCCCAGGGCTTTGAAACCTTCCTTGGTTCTGCCCAGATTCTGGCTTGCAGTGTCATTCCTGCCCACAGCAAAGAGTAGCAGTGGAGAGCAGTCTGTGATCTTGGCAATGTGTGACACCCTCTCAGCAACACCACAGCCTCAGCTCTCCAAGGATAGCACCTCTCCCGGTCCCATCAGGGTGGCATGTGGGCACCTCAGTGTCCCTTAACAGAGTCACCCACTGCCAGCACTCCTCATTTTTCCTGCTGTATCCACTGAGAGCTGCCGGTACAATTTGTCCTTGCAGTCCTTTTTCATGGGTGTCTGTGGCTGTTAAAGCTTCAGATATGGCTTTGGTTGTGATGCTGGAGGGTGGAGACTGAAGAACAGTCCTGATTTTGTGGGTCACCAGGGTCTAAAGTGCCTCATTCTCTGTGGTGTCTGCCACAGGAGTAAAGTTCTGTAACCACTGATCCATTTCCTCAGCTGCTCTAACGCTGCACAGTATTTAAACAGATCCTGAAACAGATCATCAACCTGTGCACATCTTTCTCAAGTACTGATATTTTCTCCAGGAAAAGGGACCAAAGATTCATTGCAACCTACCATCTGTAATGAATTATCCTTCCTTACCAGTTCAGTGTGGGTGGACGCATCAGACATCTCAGGGGCTTTCTCTGTAGAAACACTGTTTTTTCCTCTGACACAAGCGCCCACCATCCTGGCAGAGAATAGAGCACTTTCCTGGGCTGTGGATTTACAAGATGCACAGCCCTTTTTATGCAACTCTCTGTGCAAACTGCTGGTCCCTCTCTGCGAGCCCTCTCAACCCCTGTTTTCATGCCCTGCAGCAGATTAGATGATGACTTATTCTCTAACACACCTTCAGCTAACTGATCCATCAAGGATGGCCTCTGGTTCAGCCCACCATCAGGGAGCTCAGTGGAAGATCAAACTAAACAGTCGTGTACCCACCCTGCTCTTTCTGGACTCCAGAATAAACACTTAACCCCAACTTTCTAAAAGCTTTTAGAAAATATTTGGACTATATGTATTCTTTTAAAAATATTTAGAGAAGTTTTGCTACAACTACGCCTCAATAGGTATTTCAAGTTATCCACTGATGCAATTCTGCATATCAGCTGAAGTTCTCTTATTTCCTCTTTTCATCTTCTAAGTGGCCACTTGCCAGCACTCTTTCTGCTGGCGATCAGTCATGTGGTAATGATTAACTGACACTGATGATCTATTTCTCTTGGTTCTTTTGCCCAGGACTTCTCACCCAAAACAACTTTAAACAGACAGTGAATTATTTCAAGAAGTGTGCAAAAAAATACATTCCTAAGTTTTTTGTTTATGGAACAATTGTAGTAACTTAGTGCTATTAAGTGGGTCTTACTGTAAGCAATGCCTGCTTACTTGCAATTTTGATAAGAAAATATATCCTGGAAAGTCAATGACAGAATTGCATCACAGGATCAGGGAAATACTTGTCAAAAGGGGCCTCTAGAGGTCAATTAGTCCACCAACAACCCAGTCAGGAACACTCTCAATGTAAGGTCATCTCTCCTAAGATCTCAGGATTTGAATTCCCACATTAACTACACGTTCAAAATGGAAGAAATGAAGGAGCTAAAGAGATGGGAAATCCTTCATCCTATCTTATTCTTTCCCATTTTGTGTTCACATATCTGCTCCTTACAGACCTAACTAAAATTTGTAGACAGAAAGGTGTAATTTGTTAGTATTCCTGACAGCGGTGGAAGAAAAACTGCGATTTGCGATTTTGTGGCTGCCCACCCTTAAAACCATAAGTTATAAATCATAGGTACCTACAATGAAATTATCAGTCTGCATTGTTTTGTGTACCACCATGAGAGTGCATTGCATTTCTCAATACACGTTCAGGTTTCAGCATGTGATGAGAAATAAATCTTACATCTTACCCTGATTTTAATTTTTTTAAATCATGCTTTGCTTTCATTTTTTTGAGACTGACCACTTAATTTATAAAATGCATGTGTTCTCTGGCAGACTGCATCTGGTCTATGATTAGAATATTATTACTGAGAAAAATGTGTAATCAATAATAAGAAAAGTAAGACTTGCTGTACTATTCTACTTGATGATCAGTCCCCCTCTAGGTTTGAGACCAAGTTCTAGGTGCTCAGGCACGTTCAGTTTTTGATATTGTTAGTCTGGAATTGTCTGAAGAAAAAAATATTTAGCTTAAAGGTTAAAGTACTAGTTTCTTTCTCTAACTGGAAAAACAGTCAAATTGGATTTACATTTCAGAAATTGGCAAGAAGCAACAGAGGAATAGAACTGCAGCTAAGTAATAATGCATTTTTTCCTGACTGGCACTGATTTCCCTTATGACTCTTCTCACTGTGTCGTAATGATGAAATTAATGTGCAGGTTCATTCTGTAAAAGGTCAGTGCGTCCAGAAAAAAAAGCCCTAAAGTGAAGCTGTCCTAGATTTATTATCAGGCTTCCTGAGGAACTCACCCATAGAATCCAAGAATGATCCTGAAGCCAAAGGCAGACATGAGATTACTATTTTCTCCTGCACATCATGGACTGTCACAGACTTGCACCTCTGTGTGTTTTGTTCTAGTCACAAACTGTTCAACATCTCCCTGAGTTACCCCAGTTCAGCTATAACTTTACAGAGCTCCTAGACCTGAGCTCCTGAATTTGGTGGTCCCTCCAAGCTCTCCAAAGAAAACAGAAGCATTCACAGACATTTGGATATCATCTGGGCATTATATATTTTTATGCAAAGTGGCAGTTATTGGTCATCTGGACAGAGAAGCAACAGTGCTGAGAAAAATGCCATTTTGCCAGACTCCTGGCAGTCACACAGCACATTTGCTGCAGTACTTTCCTAAATCTCTTTTCTCTGGTGCTGGTGTCTGCCTTCTTCTCCCTCTCTGACTCTCCTGCAGTTTCTATCAAAAGCTGTGTTTCATATGATTCATCTGATCTGCAGCACAAGGCAGGTAGGTATTCAGTTATTTCTGGAAAGGTGTTTACCTCAGGTTATTTCCTCACTCAGTTTCTGAGTGGCCATTTGGCTCTAGGTGAAAGCTCTAAATGAAGAATGCAATATTTTAATCCATTCTTCCTCTCAGAAGTCGTCCTTTGGGGCAATTAGCTGCTGAAATTATTTGTGGGAACTGCTCTACACTTCATTCAAATATCAGAAAGGATTCTTAAAGACAGCTTTGACATTCTCAATGTCAACAATTACTAAACAGTGCTTTTATTTTAATGTATATAAACCCAAGAAATTTTCAAATATTATGATTTCCAGAGAAGTTCATGTTACTTTTTTTAGGGAACACATATCGGGAAAAGAAATTGAAAAAATGGTAAATAAAAAAATTCATATATCACCCGGTGATTAAGAAGAGGTACCCATTTGACCCTGGGACAGCATCAGTTGTCCTGGCTTTCAGTAGTTTAAATGGAGATAATGTTTTAAGAGAGCTGTACATAGCAGAGTTTTTCTTCAGCTATAAAAAATTATTGTAATTAGGATACTTCTTTACTTGTGGGAGAGTTCGGAGGGGACTTCGATGGCAATGCCAAGCTTACTTGACTGGTTTTGCCCATCGGGGCTTGTGGATTTGGGAGAAGGAAGAGGAAGAAGCATTAAAGTTGTATGAAGTATTCCTACAATTTTTGTTGTATTTTATTATTTATCACCTGCTATGTACATAAAGGCTTTTTCCTACTCCACCTGCTTTTGCCCTGTAATAGTCATCAGCCTCCAAGCCTACTACTGCTCATGCAATATTAACATTTATGATCTCGCCAAAATGTTTAGAACAAGAAGCCAGGATACGCTTGCACGCATGCACACACAAGGGATGGCATACTTTCAGATCACAGAGGCAATATCCCAAGCATATGAATGCACTATGTAAGCAGAACTGGAGGGATTAGAAAAACCGGAGAACTTGGCTGCAATTGACTGTATGATTAAAAGGTTAAGTAAAGCCTTTCCAGTAATTTTTCTCAGGATAATTACTCAATGCACTGCCTTTCACAGGGTGGAATGCTTTAAGCAAGACTGCTTCTGAACTGGACCTGTAATTGTAGTTCAAGGTGATTTTTCATTTAGTAGAAGCCCAATATATTTACAGAAGCCACAGAAATGGTGTATAAATTTGTGTTTAAATCTTGTCTTCTCTTTGGAGACAGAAGTATGAGCTGGGTATTTTAGAGTAGGGAGAAGCACATCTACTGCTTGCCTGAGAGCAATCTATGTGAATATTATCATAATTATAACAAACATTATATTTCTCATGGTTTACTAGACAAAATGGAATCACCCGATGAACAACCTTAGGTCAAGCAGTCTCTGCTAACTGGTTAGAAATGTCGGCATATATAACCTTATAGAAATGTGAACCATAGAAAAAAAGAGGTATCCCCATTAAACTACAATGAGGTTGTATCTAATCTTGCAAGTGCCTGGTGAGGCTGCATCCATAACAATGAACATTTCAAATTCATAGTCAAAAGGCTTAACATGAGGAAAGGTGTTTTATTTTCACTTCAAAAATCATTGGAAGTTCTAATTATACTTTTCACTTTCATAAAGTTATAAATCATATGATCTCAAAAGGCATTGCAATCCCTGATGAACTTAATCTTATAATGCCCAAGAAATAGAAAGCTTCTTTAAATAATATTTTCTAGGGCTTATGGGAAACTGTTAGCTCAGCCAAGCACAAAACCAGATCTCCTTACCCCTTTATCTATGCTTCAGTCATCAAAAAAACTGTCTAACTAATGGCTCTCACCTTCTCATTTTATTTTCTTAATTTTCTTTTCAGTGAGATAACTCTGGTCTTCTTAACAGGCATCAAAAAACTCTGACCGAATAAAGTCACCAACTAATTTGCTGTAAAACCAGAGTAGTAGTCAGCTAGATCTCACTTTTTCAAGTGTCTTTATAAAAGGTTTACACTTTAATTAAACTAAGTAACAGTAAATTACACGGAAATGTTGTTTAAGAAGGCAAACATAATGAATATTATCTTTATTTAATGAAAATTTGCATGTAACTACATGTAGGGTGACTTCACTGAATTTGATTACTAGAGATCTTATATAAATTAACAGATTTGCTTTATTTTTTTTCCATTATCACCTCTCTCTCATCAGTCTCTTAAGGAAATTTCTTTCTTACTCTTCCTTTCTGTATCACAGAAACAGCAGAGATTACTTTTTTTTAAAATGATAGGAATAGATCTTTAATGCTTCTGAAATTTCTCCTGTGTATCTCAAATCAGCAGAATTTGGGAGTTATAATGAGAAGGTGAAGTTTAAAGAGAAGTGCTTTAGACATAGAAACATGTCCCACTGTCAAATGCTGTCTATTCCTTGAAAAGCAGAATGGAAGATGAACCCCTAAGTTCTGAGTCGTGGTATAGATCCTTTGTGAAAAATGGGAGAGAAATAAGGAAAACGCATGGACAGATCGGCAAGATTTTAAGGGTTTTTAAGGGAAGAGGGAACCTGACTGTGCCTAAATATAATGTTGAGAAATAAAATCAGAAGAAAGCAAATATCTGAAGGAGGTGCAAACAATATTTTTTTCTCTCATGTAAATTAGTAAAATAATATGAATTAGCTAAGCAGTCTTTTACCATTTACAGGTGAGATATGAATATGTATTAATAATAGAAATACAGTCAGCCTGCTATCTAAATTACCTGAGTTACTTCTATTGACGGGCTGTGGTGCAGGTAGCTGATGTGATTGTACTACACCTTTCTTTCTTAAGGGGTGACAAAATTTGAAAACACATGTAACATTTAACCAACACCTTTTTAATATCTCTTTGAACCCCAATTATTTGGGACTAATGATTGCAATTTAGATTAGATGGCTGAGTTTTGTAACTTCTGCAAAAATTCTAAGAAGGACAAAGAGGTCTGAAAGTCTTAATGTCAAGAAAGTTTGATTTTGTTCCAGTATGTTTACCTCTTGACTTTCTGTAAGCCATCCATATCAAATGGAATAGGATTTAAATGTTGTGGTTGCAAAATCTATGTTTTATCTGAAAACTGAAGGTAAAATTAAAAGCTGATGTCATGTTGTTAAGCTAGAATAGGTAGCATTTATTAGGCCGAAAAGAATGTGCACACTCAAGGAGAGAAATTCTTTTTGCTGTGAAATCTGAACCATTACTATTGGTCTGTGTTACAAAGGTGTTTGTTTCTGACAGATGCTTGCTGATAGATTGCAGCTTTTAGTGTCCATATCTTCATAAAAACAGAAACAGCCAGCTGCCTGGACAATTTTCAATGTAAAAGAACAAAAATGAATATATAAATTGGATAAAGGTAAAGACAAACCCTGACTATCAATAGAGATCAACACAGGAATATTAGCTCGAACTATTGGGTTGAAAATAAAGGGAATAAAAAATAAGGTGTATTTAATCAAAAAATTACACTCTTAGTTTTCTTAGACTGTGGAATCGTCCGGGGGGCACTCGTGGACCTGGGCTGGACATTCACAAGTAGCCAGGACAAATTAGCAGCTTTAAAGATATAGGAAACAATTCTTGATATATCAGATTATGTGATTGTTATTAGTGTTGATTTCTCATTTCTGCAAGTGCTTTCAAGGTGTCTTGGTGCTTGAGTTTACAAACAATTTTGTCCTCTCCACTCTGCACTGCACACGTAGCGTACTGGTTGACTTCAGTATTTCATATTAATCCTGACCCTAGAAGCTCATTTGCTTCCTATTGTTCCTGAATGGTTGTTATGTTGTTTTTAACTGCTGCCCTTTTGCTACTGCAATTGCCCTCCTACCTTGGTGACCTCGGCAGTCAGTGAACAATTTTGAGGAGCTAATCAGATTTCCCCTGAAGAGGTAGTGGAGTAGCACCTTGTCAGACAATGCAAAGTGGACAAGCCTCACTACTTTATGATGCTTTTTCTGTACTCGTTTTGACACACACAGATCTTTGTCCACACAGCTGATACAAATACATACAAGCAAAAGTGATTTATGTTTAATTAAAATGCCTTCCACAGCTTGACTGAGCATAAAAGTCTTTCAAAAATACATCCCCCAAATAAGGACTCTAGGGAAACACTTACAAAAGGAGATAAAAATGAAAAAACCACAACACAATTACTTAGCAAGCCAAATTCCAATTTAATAATTCATGCCATTCCTCCATGCCATTAGTTGAGATGAGGAAGTGGGGACGATGACAAAGGGTTCAAGAAGGACTTGCAAATGCACACTATGAGCTTTCTGAATATTTTAACTTTCTGTATGGGTCAACAGAACCAGTTCCTTGAGGACAAGTGCATTCTCCTAGAGATTATAATTTGATTTATTAACCATTCAAGCTAACTCCTAATTGTATCTGCTGTAATTCATTGGAACTTCATTTTTTCCATGGTTTGTCCCAGTACCTACTTGAAAATTTTATTCTTTCCTCCTTAATTCCCGTTGTTGAAGAAAATGATTTTTTTATTTTCCTTAAGCCTTTATTTATTTTTGTATGCTCATATAAACAAAGAGAGAGTGTGAAACCACCCGTCATCTGAGTCTAATCATCAGCAATATAGCAAAATATACACACTACTTCATCCATATTCTCCCATAATAAAACCTGAAAGATCTTCTCTCTCTCTATTTCAAAGGTGCAGAAGAAATTTTTCAGGTGACAAATCTTGCTAAACCCAGTCCCAATCTCCCTAGTTTGGCTACTGAACAACACTATTTGTCTTTTAGAATGAAATACTCATTGTCATGCTGTCTCCAACTGGCATTACAGATGTGTCATAATTTGTTTTGAACAAGGGAAGCTGGTTAAAAGTCTGAGATTACTACTCTACCATGTATAGTATCCTGGTGCTGTAAATAGAACTCGTTGTGTCCTGGCTGACCCTTTGCTCATCATTATACAGTGGGTTAATTATGTGATGTTAAGCATGGTGCAGGAGAAGAAGGGTACATTTATTTTTGCTGCTCATGGCATATTCTGACACTTCAAGGAGAAAACATAATCCAAACCCATATTTTTATGGCATTTGAAATAACTGTGAATTCAGTAGGGATTTACAGGACAGGAAAACAGTGAATGCTTGTCATATTTAGTGTTGAATAAAGTTTCTTACAGAGGAGCAATGTGAGGGTTATACAACTACTCATTGTGGTCCAATGACAGTCCAACTCCTTTTTCCCATTAAGAAATACTGAAAAGAAATGTGAACCATTATATGCAGCATGCAATATAAAACTACAGAGGGTTTGTGTCAAAGGGATTATATACTGAAGCTGTACAAACGCATTTATTTTTAAAAAGATAGCTTTTATACACCATTCCACTGTAGTTAATTATACCCATGACTCTTTCCTAGGAATAGTAAAAGCTCAATCACATTTTGAGACTTGTGAGAGTTTGCACTCTTGATATTGCAAGAGGTTGCACCAAGCCTCGTAGCTCTGCCACAATACTGCTAGGCCCCTGATTCACCTGAGTAAAACAGTTGTTCTCCATGAAGATTAGGATGAACTGATGTCCATTAAGAACTTTCCATCAGCCTTAACACTTCTGTGTGTGTTATTGCCGCTCTTTGTCACTCCTTTCTGTCAGCGTCCTGGCAGTTGGCTGTTCCCCAGTCTGTTGTTCTGAGGACAACTGTAACAGAAGCATTGGATAAGTATGAAAAATGAGTGACTGTGGAAGGTGCTGAAGGAAACAGTGGCAGGGAGAAGCTAACAGGGGTAGCAAGTGTTGATGGTCCTAACATTAGCAGTCATCAGGATGCCAGCGCTGGAAGGGGTAGGAGAGGGTTGGGGAAAGGCAGGAGGAGAATGCTGATGACTCATAGCAGCAGTGATACTAATGACCTCTTGATTAGGGAGCAACTAACCTAAAAAAGAGCAGAAGAGATTGTTTTACTAGTTGACATCCACTGTCACTTGTTCTACCGCAAGTAATTCTGTAAAGATCACTTGGATAAAATCTTGGGTTCATGATTGCTGGTAAAGCTACTTGGATATACATGTGTAGTGCTGGAAGTATGTAGGTATAAATACGTCTATGGTAGTTAGTGAAATCAGTTTTGATACAAAAATGAAATTATCCTCTCCTGCTATGATATTGCTTATTGAACTTTGCTACCTTGTTGCTACAATGCTCCATCAGTTTCCTGCAAATCAATAGCTGTCAAAACACAGTTATACAGCCAGGCAGTGCTCATCATTAAAATGGAGAGCTGGGAAAAGAAATCTATTCCATAGAATTAAAGAATATACAGGTAGCAAAAGTTCAAGCAAGTTCATCACTTATGCTGCAACAACATCACTAAAACTGTTTTCTTTCTCCCTGTGCTGAGCTTTCATCTATCGTCCATTTTCTGGAAGATGTGTCACACACAAGTTATGGTTTGTGGCTGAATGCCAAACATGCTTTTTCTCCTACAAATAGTGTGGAATAAGTTAAGAGTCTTAATCATCATTATATTAATATAAAAGTTTTTTGTTCCCATTAAGACTTGCTCCTCATTTTTCAAATGTCATTTACAACAATTGATTTGTATCTTGCTAATTTGAAATAATTCATCTGAGATTGAAAATAATAATTAAAAATAGTTGCATAAATGACACATTCTTTAACAGGATTACTATTACAAGACATTGGTCTAAATGGGCTTCAATGTATTATTGATTTTCTATCATTGTATTTTCTAAAAATAGAATGATGATTTATTTCATTTTTCTCAGCATCTTATCTTGTGTTATGGCTGTCTGAAATTGAAAGTGCATTATACTGTGGATCTCTGTATTTTCTTATGCTGCTGTGGTAGCATACAGCTTTTCTCTGCAGCTCAGACTTCTAACTTGGGGTCTTTTGCTAAGCTGCATAGTAATGTTATACGGGTTGGCAGAGCCAAATAGATCCAAGACGGCTAGTTGGAGGCTGACAGAAACAAAGATGGAACAAGGAAAAATAGGCAGCAGGAAAAGACAAATAAGGACTGAAGAAACATATCACCATGCAGCTTTGGTAGATGGGGATTCAGTCCTGAAATTTCTTATTCTACCATTGATTTGCTCTGCAAATGTCCTAAACTCCAACTGGTGGTGGTGGAAAAGAATCCAAGATTTTAATTTTATACATCTCCCTTACAATTCAGACTGGAGGAGAAGTGGCCAAAATCTGTGTCCCACACGAAAGCTATGTTAGCCAGCTATAGATAGTTTTGTCTGTCATAACTTAGTATGAAGAAACATACAAGCTAAATTTGGAGAAGGTTGTAAACATAAATTCTTAAAATGTTGAATATATTGGTCCTACCCTATTAATTAAACAAGATGGGTCACTGGATCATCTGTACTTAATATACAGTTTTTATCATGAAAACAGTAGAAAACATTTACATCTAACGACACTTACCAAAGTTTTCATAAGCTAAGCTGCACATAATTATTTCTTATTCTTTTCATTGCGTGCATGTGAGCTCTGATCCATCATCATCTTCTTGGCTTTTTAGATTTATCTCAAAATGAGATCTTATTGTCATGCAAACTCAGTCAATAAGCTGGGAAAAAACTTCAACTGAGATTTATAATTGTCACAGTCACCCTTCTAAATAAATAACTGATAGGAAAAGGGTTGGCTGGAAGAAAACTGGAAAGTGAGGCATGAAAAATCTCCTGTTCAGACAGTGGAAGAACACATTAATCAGTCCCTTCGTGCACTCTTCCTCAGGTCTAGTGCATACCACCATCTAGTGGCTCTGAATATAGTCTGGAGAATGACACTTAACTTTATTGTAACCCGTTTTGATGTTTGAAATTAAAAATCCTCAAATAAACTTTTACAGGAACCATTATTGGTAATGTAACATTTTCTGCAGCATTACAGTCCATCAGAATTACATGTGAGATTGGAAACTGTCTTGGCCTTGACTGGGACTGAAGTGCCATGCCAGAACACAAGGCAACGGAGACAGGAGATAAATATCCCCTAATCCCATTCTTCTCTCTTCTTGGCACTAAGAGCCTCTGAAGCAGAAGATATAATACCAATCTATAGAAGGGGAGAACTCCTGCCTTTAATAAGGAGGATTGCAGACACATTAACTGTAATACTGTGTTAGTGAGAAGTAAATTATAAAAATGACTTTGCATCTACCTCAGAATTCTTTTTTCAAAACTGTTACAGTGATATTTACTGGTAGACCTTCCTGCTGTAGAGTATATAAGGCACTAGATAAAAGCAGTGCTATAATGTGGGGTTTGTAATTATGGACTTTGAGACCTGATGTAAATGGCAACTCTATGACATCATGTTAACCAAAACTGAATACCTGAGCACAATTTAGTGCATGAGCTGTGCAGATCCTGAAACTCTTTCACGATCAGTTAGGCTTTGTATAACATTAATAGATGTTTCCCTATGTAGAGAGCAGTCATCTTAATCTGATCTTGAATTCAACAAGGCAAAAGTAGTCCCATTAGACAAGGTGCTATGCTGTACATATGGAAGTCATGGGATAGAAGATGGAGACAAGGAAAGACTCACGGACTAGATGCTGCATTTTAGTTCTATCAGTCAAGTGATAAATTATCATTTCCTCTTGTCAGTTCAGGCTACTTTGGAACTAGGAATGACTCATTCATGAGAGATGTCTAGAAGAGGGACTGGAGGCATTTTTCCATGTAGTTCAGAGACAGGAGTGGGCTTGGCAGGTCAATTTCCCATACTTAGTGACAAATAACGCCACATCATGAAGGTGGGCAGAACGCTGAACAATAAGTAGGGAGCAGAAAATAAAGAAAAAGCTAGAGAAGAGGAAGTAAAATAAATTGAAGGTCAGATGACCTGTTTGTGAGTTACAGAGAACTGGGTTGTTCAGAACACTTCCAGCAAGCTCAGGCCCTCTTCCATAATACAGTGAAGTCCCACAGGTTTATTTTGAGACATATTTCTTAATAACTTTCCTCAAACAAATGAGCAAAACATTAAAATAAAACCACAACCTACTCTTCTAGCAATCTGTATGCATTTTATTTTAGGGATGCTAACAATTCTTCCATACAACAATTTTCCCATGGGAATCACAGCCTGTGACTGGACATACAGATTTTCTTTCCATTAGTAGCCAATACTCCCTGTGGTGAAAATGAAATCAAAGAAAACAAATCAGCTTTATCAGTCAGCTTTTCAGAAAGCAATTTTGTAGAGAACATTTCTATCACGATCACATGTAAATTTGTGAAACGAGAATAATTTCCAGCAAAAATACTGTTATGCAATAAATTTATTTTTTTTTCTCAATTTCTGCAGTAGAAATCATCAAAGATGCTTTGAGCAGTGCCAGATATCCTGCTGGTTACTCATAAAAAGCACAGTTTAGTGCTGTTATGGTATTTTAGCCAATACTCTCTCTCTAATTATTTTTGGTCCTTTTCTGCACACTCAAAAGAGTTTAATATGTGATGGAGGTTGTGACAATATGTGACGATATCTAAAACTGTTCATATAAATAGTGACCAAAATCAGCAATTTAAATTTGTTTTGGCTCTTAGAATGTTTCTTACTGTAAGGTTATTGCACAAAAGGGAAAATGTAAATTTTGGATATGTAAGAAAGAGTAATTAAACAAGGAAAATTAATTCTTTTACTACTTATAAGTTCTTATAATCATGAAAGTAATATTAAACATATATTTTCAAAAGAAAGGTAGTTATAAAGAGTGAAGGAAACACAGAAGTTGAAGAATGAAAGGAACAGAGAAAGTTAATATGTTCATTTGTATATCTTATCAGGGAAAAAATAAGAGTTGATAAATAATTATATAGCACCTTCGCTAACAGAAAAATATTAGATATTGAAGAAGATCTACAATATAGTGCAGACATACGTAGCAAGAAATTATGTCTATAATTTTAAGAATTAAAATTGGAGATATAGACTGCATCTTCAGCTCTGAGGATAATTAGCCATTGCAAAATATTACTTAGGAAAATTGTCCATTCTTCACCTCTTCAATGAATGCACAAATTATGGTCCTGCAATCAAGAGTGACTGGATGGAATTCTATGGTCTGTTAGACAAGAGGTAGAATTCAGATGATAAATCTGTATTTTACTGGCCTTAAAAATCAATAAAAGGGTTGTAATTTTAAGCCCTAAGTATCACAAAGAAAACTAATCATGCAAATCTGATTTGTCTGTGTTATAATGAATCTTCACAGTGAGAAAGAGTGTCAGAATAATGTAGTGCAAAAGGAACATTCTCTTCTGCTGCTTCTTCTGTCTGTCTCCATATGGTCACAACTTTGGGACTTGTCATCATATCCATTTCTTCATTACACATAACAGTTCTGGACTGCTCCTGGAAATAGTTGTTTGCAACCAAACCTAATATACTGGAATTAAGCATAGTGTTTTCAGTCACTAGACCCACAGTTTGTGGGCAGTCCTTATTAGTTCACAGCTTTACTCTGGCAACATTAGGGGCGAGGGAGTTGTGGGAAGGGTAAAGTGCTGAGTACTTCACTTCATGTGTGAAACCGCAATATTTGCTTCTAATAACATTCCTCCAGGCTGCATCTTCCCACTAAACACATGGAATTGTGGTGCATTTTCATGCCAACGGATCTGTTAGAGAACTCTATTTGCAATACAAAAGAACTCTCTGTTTTAAATGGATGTACTCTTGTCTCCTCACCCTTCTTTTTGCATGGCTACTTCAGAAACAGTATAAGAAGTTACACATGGTAACACAAATCTGGGGTGGGAGGTGCTGCATATGGGTGCAAAAGATTGCTTCTGCTTAAGCCCCACAGAAATATCTTTGTGATGCTCATAAATGGTTATAGGAGAAAAAAAGCATTCCTAATTTCATTCCTCAGGAGAAGGAGAGAGAGATGACTTATAAAGATAATCAAATAGAGAAAGACCAGCCAATATTAACATCCTGAATAATAATACAGAGATTGACCAAAGAGATTAAAACACTGCAACACACCCTGGAAAAGAAAATCCATTTGTCTGATAGCGGTTATTGAAGATGAGCTATGGCAAAGCATAGTTCACAGAATGGATGAGCAACTACAGCACAGGAATTAAAAATACCTTAGTATACAATCTGGAATGGCCAGATGTCCTTTTGGGGCAGATCTTGTTACCCATAAATTCAACGGGCATCTGTAATACCAGTCTTCATCATGAGAGTCAAGTTTGGTTTCCAGCCTATGTGCCCTGATAGCCAATTACTTATTCTTCTATGATTTCATTTGTAAATTGTTTTGCTCTGTTCTAGGCATGAAATACTTTTGTTAGGATCACATTTTTCACATTCTGTTGTGCGGGTTCTTCATACCGATCTGCATCTAGGGTCTTTGATTCACATAGAGTGAATTTTAGTTTAGACTTAAATTTACTACACCAAAATTAATTGGATTAGGTGATTTTGGTGCTCTTTTTACATATTTCTTTTTTTTTGTCTCTGATAATTGCACTAAATTAGTAGCATAGACAAATGTGTCAAGTATATATCATCCTTAAATAAATGTATACCAGAGAAATGTTAGGCATGAAATAACTTGAATCTCCTATTGACAGTTGCACCCATCTCTGAAACTTTCATCCACCCTAAAAGCAAAGCAAATGCCTAGTTTTGAATTAGTGCAGTACCTTCTTTGCTCTTGTTCCCATCTACATGCCACAAAGTGAGTCAACCAACAAATTTAAATAAAGAGGATTTTGCACTGTCTGCAAAAAATTATTCAAGCAAGTTGTGGCAGTAAAAATGCTTTATCTTTAGTCAGGGCAATGGGGCCACTGAGCAGCCACAAAACACTAAATGTACTTTGAATCTAACAGCTGATTTACAGTTGCCAAGCCTGTAAGAATCTTGCCAATTTATATTTGATTTTTACTCATTATGAATATCACAAAGTATCTCTAAAAATCCTAACTTTTAATAAGCCAAAAATCACCTAATCAGTAGCTCATTTGATGTAATGCACTAGAATGATATGAATCATCCAGTTACAAAACTGAGTTTTTAATTGCACAACTCCCCCTGGCTAATCACATATGATTGGTTTGTTGGGATTAAACATTTTTTTCCTGCATTTATCAGTGGGTTTAGTCAGCCCCCACAAACAAATGCCATTAAAAAGATCCTCATTTAGGGGATGCTTTTGGGTAAGTGATTGATGTTTTCTTTGGGGAGAGAAGTAATCTCATGTTTCTTTAGTTTATATACCAACGACAATGTTCATAAACGACTTAGGACTGAAGAGTGGTGTGGGGGTCGGTCCATCACCACACTGTTCCTTTGTCTTGAGCCAGACACAGTGAGGCAGGGCAAGTTTTACAGTGTTTTTCTGCTGCCTACATCTCTTTTCTCCAACTCATTATCTTTGGTCTTGGCTCTAATTTTACAGTGTCATTTACAGCTAGTGGCAGTTATGATTTTTTTTCAGCCTTCTAGAGTTTTATTGCCAAATTAATATAGCCTTACGATATCTTAGTACATTTTGGAATTTTACCACAGGTATTTAAAGAGAGTTCAGGTTAGTTTTCTATAAAATGTAATGATTCACACAAACTATGAGTCTCTGTACATAAAGCTATCTGTATAAAAATAACTGAATAACAGATTAACAGGACTTTTTGGACAGCTTTATTTCTTTAGTTTCTACGTGATCTTCTGTTGTTCTGCTGATTGTCTCTCTGTTTACACACACAGGTACAGGGATAGCCCTGCATTGTCAGGAGTTTAATTATTTTCTCATCCATACTTGGGTTTGAAGCTTTGAAGCTTACTGAGGCACAGTATGTGGGCAGCACAGCTGTCACCCTTGTTGCTATTGCTCCGAATACGGTAGTCCTGATTCCCATTGTACTGCAATTAATCTTCTGCTTTGCACTAATGGATGAACAAGCATATTTACTGCAGCATAAAATCCTAATTATTTCCTGAACAGACGCATAAAGGGAATTTAAATTAATGGCAAGTGACAAATGTGATAAATGTAGATAACATCTTTAAATACTAATATTCTGCACTGCAGACATTTTTTCAATACTCAGTTCCCAAACCTCCATAGGGCGTCTCCCCCTTTGTAATGAAGTTCGCTCCCTGCCAGATGTTTCAGGCACCAGCTAACTCCCTCTGGAGACACCCCTGCCCAGCAGGCATGGCTGAGCTGTATTGGATTCACCATGGTTGCAGTCCCTAATTCTCCAGTAAGGTGTTCAGAGTCCTCTTCTCATCCCATCTCCTTTGCTTTATAAACATGAAGTATTTCTGGCCACAAGTCTATCAGTGAGGTCTTCATCCTCCTCTCATTGAACTGTCTTTAACATGTTGTATAGAGATGAAGCAGATTTGAGTTTATTTAGAAAATTCTCTACGAAGTAAGTTTGCTGGATGACCATATATAGTTGTCATGCTAGCAATGAGAACTTTAACAATGTAGCTCCTAATATTTGCCATGTCTCCAGAGAACACTAACGTAAATTTTCATCTGCAAGGCTTCCAGAAACCATCACTACATGACATAAAATTCTGTCTCTTTCACAGAGCACAGACATATTCTAGGATATGCTTCTCCAGATCCATCGAGGTCTTGGCAAAGGACCTCTTTTTTTTATGCCATGTAGGTTCTCAATTTTCGTCTGGGCAAACAAATTTATTGATTTGCTACTTCATATTAGCAATAGCAGCAGCCCAAAGCCTGTCAGTGAATGCATCTTGCAGTCTATATCCTTCGACAAAATAAAGGTAGTATCTGGTCTGTGCAGCTTTACTAATGCTTTCATACAAATATTTTTGGGGGCAACAAACAGCTTTAAAATTTTTCATCTTTTCACTGTTCAGGTTTTTGTCTGCAGTTATTCCCATCTTCTTTTTAGTCTAAGATAACTTTTGAGACATCCATGACTCCAAAACTTCACAAAGGTTTCCTTTTTTGCCAGTATCCATTCAATTTTGTCCCCACTCTTTTATTTCCCCTTGACCAAAAATAGCATTTCTGTGCCATTTTTGTTGCCTTCCAGTTCTGTCTTTTGTCTGGCCATGTCACAGTTCCACTTTGCCCACTGCTGTTATCAGCTCCTTACACCTCCTTTCTCAAATGCGCATTAGATTTAGATATCACTATAATGATACAGCTGGGACTCCAAAAGTGCCACAAATTAGATTTGAAAGCGTATATTATAATGAGCTCTCTCTTTCCCTGCATACCAAGAGGGATATTAGGAGAAACTAGGATAACTGAAGGTTTACCACTCCCTGGAAATCAATGGCACAAGCAGCAGAATAAAAGTGCAGACAAATACAAAGGAAAGTCAGTGTAGTATACCAGTAGAATTAACAAGATAAAAACCTAGGTTTTAATCAGAATATATTTGTCATAAAACATGGTAAGTAGCATTCAGGCTGCTACCTTTTAGCAGTTAACTTCTGCCCTTAGGTACGAAGGTTTACATTCTAGTAAATTTTTATCATGTCTAAGTTCTCATTATCCATGTAAATGAATAATTCTTTATTAATTCCATTTAAGCTCTTAACCTCAATTATATCCTGTGGCAGCAAGTTCCAAAGGTTAATGACGTATCATGTTTAAAAAATTTCTGCTTTCATCAGCTTTATATTTATCTTTTAGCAATCCTTCCTTTATGACCCTATTACAATTTATGTAATTTCCTAGAAATTGTCTTTCTTGTACTTCAGCTCTGGTTTTGTTTTTTTTTTTTTCTTTTCTCAAGTGCTGAAAAGTTTGACAGTTTACCTTTTTTCAATATTTTAAAATAATAAAAAATTTTAAAATAATTAAAATATGTGAGACAGATGTCAATTTTTTTTCTTTAACCTCAGGATTCTCTGACTAAACCTCTTCTAATATTTTATTTGATAAATAGAACTAATCCAGAAAGTTATCAGCAATAAAATGTAATTTCTGAAGAAGGCACTTTGTGTAGAAAAAATTGCTCTTTGCTCAAACTATTGTGTTTGTTAGCAAACTTGATATTCCGTGAATTAATTTTTTCAAGCTGAAATTGCAAATCATGAATAAAATAACTAAGCCACCTTGTTTCTCTAAAGCCTAACCAAACCAAAAGACCATGGATATTATTAGCAAAGAACTGGACTGCTACAAACATTTAGTTCAGCCATGGAAATGTATTTCTCAGGTTATATTTTTCAAATATAGAAACACAGTATGAGCAAAGATAAAATCAGTGGAAATAAACTTTATGGAAGTAGTGTATTTTCTAGCTTTTTAAGTGTTACATACAGCTGTATATATAACCTGTTGTCTTTTGCAGTCATTGACTGATATACTCAGTTGACTGGAAATGTAGACATGAGAAACCAATATTGGCAAAATATTATTACATTTCTAGACCTCTTTTTTCTAATTTTAGTTCTCAGAAAGGCTTATCAAAGGCAACACTATGACGTATTTATTGACTGAACTTAATTTTTCCTTATTAATGCATTCAATTTTTTTTCCTCTCAGTATTCCCATATTAATTCCAGTATGTTATTGTTGCAGAAAGATTGTGATAGATCATCAGGACATTGGCTACCAAAACACTGTCTACAACAGAATCATTCCTTGTGCTTTTTGAGGTCATATGTAGTTCCAGTAGACACACCAAGGAAGTTTTTAATATGTATTAGACACACAGATCCAACATGGCTGCACAAAAAATGTTGAGCTCTTCTTTGCTTTATTTGCCCTGAGCAGGTAAAGGCAGTTCCATTTGGTTTGACTGAGTTCCTTCTTAGAACAGAACTCTGTAAAAGGGCTTGTAGAATTTCACTTTACCAAGGAAAACAACCAGATTTGCTGAATGATTTGAAGTACCTTGTCAGGATGACATTTCCCCCCATCAAGTCCACCCCAATGTCTTTAGGGTACTCTGTAAATTTGGAGAGGTAAAGAGAGACAAGCAAGGAGAGGTAGCTCTTGTGGCCTTCATCTTCTACATACGTAAAGGAATACCTCTTGACTTTTGAACTCGTCCCATTGATCTGAAATTGTGGGAAGAATCAGCTTGGAACCTCACTGGCCCACATCTTCTGTGATTGACACTTCAAAGAAGAGTTTAAGTTCAGTTCTTCACCCTTGTCGGTTCTACATTTACACAAGTATAGAAAAATAAATCCTTAAAAAATGAGGATTTAAAATGAGACTCTAGTTTCATGAATCCATTTTTCTGGCACAAAGTTCAATGGAGTGAGTTTTGCGAAAACTCCTAGAAGAATGAAAATGGAGGTGAAGGTTCATTTTTAGTGCATCTTTCTGTGTAGCTCTTCCCAGTCTCTGTAGTCTCTACATAAAAATCCCAAACAATTCTTAGGGTTTCTGAGATGTGATGACCTTCTTCCTTTTACCTCTCTTCTGTATAACTACAAGTAAATTCCAGAATGTCATCAGCCCCATAGCTCATAATTATTTCAGCACAAATTCTCAAAGGTACAGTGCTAATTGTGGACGCTTAACTAAACCACACTTGGTAAAATAATATGAATTTTAATGCATCTTGTTTGATAAAATTCACGGCAGATTTATTAGAAGTCTGTCATATGCATAAAGTAAAAATATTTCTTAAAAGTAGAGTGATATCAGTAATTCTGTGTTGGATTTGTGGAAATGTAGGAAATCATCTGTCCTCCCTATAGTCAGGCTCAGAGACAATGACAGGCCTGGGAACAGAACCAAATTTTCCCATGTGTGATCCCTGTGAAAATATTGCCTTCCTTTGCATGCTTTGTAGTGTTCTCAGGCTTTTGGTGTTCAAGGAACAGTGGGTGAGACCTTTCAGATTGCAATTATAAGAAGAATAGAGTGCTAGAAGTATGTGATACATTTTTTTTCTCTTTCGGTAATCTGTCTTCCATTACTAATTGTAAGAAACAGGGAAAAAATAATTTTGAAAGACATTTTTCATTATGAAGTTTGTTTTCTTTTTACTTCTCTTAACATTAAATTTTAAAATGAAAGGTCACTTCGATATTAAAAAAAAGAGAAAACTCTTGTTCCAAAAAGATTAGAATGAAACAATTTCCCTTATGAAGCATGTTTTTTCACTTTTCCTTAAGAAAGTGCCAATCAAATTGGCATGTTCGTGTTAAAGGTTGGGGTTTTTTAACAAAGAAAGTATTTTCTAGAGGAAAAAAAAGTGGTTTCACCAGTTCTAATGAAGGTTTTGTGTTTGAGACATGGATAGAAAATTCAATAATTCATGAGGTAAAATAAGACCCAGTTAATTGTAGCTTAGTGGCTGTGCCCTTCAAATCTAAGAGAAGGAAACTTCTTCAGTCACAAAGTCAGAAGATGATTCAAACCTACTCTAGCAAGTATGTACTTAGATAAGGAATAGCTGCTTTTTAAGGTTTGTTTTTGACCATAAATATAATTCCAAACTACTCTCCAGGACAGCTACCAGTTACAGCACTCTTATCAGTTCCAGCTGAGCACAAAAGGTTGCTGTAGACTGGGAGTGTCAGAACAATCTCATTTCAGATGGTGATTTTTATACAATTCTCATATTGTGCTACATGACACACTGCAGCATGATATAAAGGAACAAATGTAAACTATTCATTACTTGCTATAACTGAGTGAAAGTGACAGCAAGTTATGAGCAGGCACATACAAACTCTTTCTTTACAGTAAGCAGAGATTTTCCATGGCCCATTAGGGACCCATGTGCATCGAGGGACAGCTGGGTGTTACGGCACAGGTCATAGTGCTGGGCCTTTGCTCATCCACAGCTGAAGGTATAGGTCCTGGCTAGAGCATGCAGAGGCTTTTTTTTCCTTGCCTAAATACAAAACCCTTTTCTTTGGGTGGAGGGGTAGCACTAGTGCCAGTGTGGATTTTGGACTTAGGGGTGCCACGGTATGGCTTTGGGAGGACAGGAAGATAGGCTGTTGCAAAAGGTCCATTGGTTTAGATATAGACAAAGACCACAGTGCTCTACTCAAGTAGTTCATGAGTGACTTTATAGGCCTCAGAGTAGCCAGTGGAGGGAAAAAAACCTTATTCAGGGACATTTTTGGTGATGGTCATTCTTCAGGCAATTTCAGAACTTCTCATGAAATCTTACTGTGAAAGACTCTCTAGGGAACCATAAGAACTGCAGCCAGTGAAAAAGCTGCAAAAGAAACCTAGCAGATGAAACTTTCTGTCAGGCTGGCCAGCTGACCATCAGTTTTCATGGCTCCCAGTGACCGTCTTTTGCTAACAAATATGAATATGTAGTAGAGCAGGATTTCAGAACCAAAGATTCCACTGAAAAAAAAAGAGTTTGTAAGACCCCTAGTATCTTGTGAAACAACTCTTCTTTCTCAGAGACAGATGGTGTCCAATAAGAGCTCCTGTATTCATCTGCCCTATGATGACAGCTAAGAGAAGTCATTCATGCAAAAAGATGATAGCACTTGACAAGCAAAATCTGTAGTTTATTAATAATTAAAAATTATTCCCATGTTCTCTTACTGATTGAATATTTAATCATTTGTTCAGTCAATACCAACGTCCCATTTATTATTCATTAAAAATAAATACTGTGTAGTGCTTCTGGATTGAAATGTGTTACACCAAGATTATTAAGAGCACCAAGAGTTGATTTATTATTTAGAAATCGATTAAACTTTTGTACAGAATTTAATGATTTAAATAACCTTTCAAATTTTTAAAGTTAATAGTAAGTTTTATTTAAAGATTGGTTATGTGAACACAAGCAGTGATGGTGAAAAAAGAAACTCTCAGACCTGAGTTTAACAATTAAACTGAGATTGTTTTTGAGAGAAACACATCACCAATATCAGACCTTCTTCACACACCCAGAATTACTTCCTTCTATTTTAATTGTAAAAGTACAACAGTACATGCTGTGCCATAATCGTGCCACCACTTAGTCCAGTCTTCTGAGGAATCATTAGAACTCCACTCAATCCCCTCACTTTTACCCTCTTCACATTTTTTTACTTGACCTTTATGGAGGGACTTCCATATGATTTAAGGAAGTTTTGCTGTAGCTCTTCTTCTTCACCTGTATCCTGAATAAAGCCAAAGAGCAGGAAAGTAGATTTTGATCTTTACACATCCTCTCAGTGGTAACTTACCACCTGAGGAGTATAAGGAGATGAGACACTTCTTTTTTCTCTGCAAGTGGACAGCCAGCCTAGCAGCAAAAGGTCTGCCGTCTCTCTCTAAAACGGTTTCTGACTTGACTCATAGTGACTAACTGCTCGTGAAACCAGTCTCCAAAATGAAAAGTCTTTGATTTTTATAACTCCTTAATTGCTGGGGCAAACCTGGAGACTGCAGCCCAGGTCAAGAAACTGAATTTACTTGAGGAGACAAAGAAGAGAATAAGTCATATCTGAGTGGATTAAATAACAACTATCTATTGTTTATACCTTCAGATTAGAGATCTCTGGCTATATATGTTGTGCAAAAACTGTGGAAAAAAGGAAATAGATCCGTTTATTAGTTTGTCATAAATAAACAGAAAACCCCTTGAGGTAGTAATATAAAAACGGAAGGTTTTTCTGCACTATTTTCTTTTCAAGCTTATTATTTGAGGTTTGGAGCTCTTTTTCTTTCTTTCAAATAATACTGCCTTCCCAGCCTCACTAAAAGAAATTTTTCTGGTCATTCTCTTCTCAGAGAGAAGCAGCGTGAAACAGCTTGAAAGAGTTCAGCTACCCAAAAGCATGTATTGTATAGACTTACAGACTGTAAGGGCCATTGAAGTGGCTGCCATATGGTTTCTTTCTGCCTACAGAAAACCATATGTACCTTGAAGTAGCTTTGTTTCCCCATGTTTCTCAGTTAGGCATGTGCAGACATCGGTGTTGGATGCCAAAGCTGGCAGCAGAGGAGAGAACCTATAAATCATAGCTATCCCCTTCAAGCACCTCAGAGAAGGTATAGCAGTACAGCGGAGACAGTATCTACTAAAATTAGAGGTATTCTCTCCCATTCTGGCTTATCTGTACTCGAGAAGAATAGGGAGCACCTATGCATCTCCTAGGTAGACTTCCTCCTCTCTAAAGCAGATCTTCCTTTTTTCTGAGTGTACACTTTGCTGAGATTACAGACATGCACATTTTCCATGCATGTACTTTTCAGAGAAGGAGGATATTTATCTGCACATTTTCTGCGCAGGTTCACTCCTATTTCATGAAGAGTGAATGTAAATGTCAGACAGAACAGGCAGAAAGGTTCTAAAGTACTTGTTGAAAAACCACCAAAGTTGTTTGTGCAGCAAAGCAAGGGTCCGCTGTGTTCAGTGCAGAGGTGGTTGTAGCAGAGCACCAGAGCTGGCAAGAGTGAGGGAGGCTGCTTCATTATGGAAAGACTTGGCGGAGAAGAGAGGCTTGAGGAAAAGGAAGTTTTGTATGTAGCCTTTGGCTGCATTGCAACAAGCTAGACAATTAACAGTGAGTGTCCTGCCATGGGAAGGAGCAACATATTCTCATCTGTCATACAAGAGACAAGTTAAAATAACTCCTGCTCTGTATGTGTCCGCAAAGGCTTGTCACGGGCTTTACCCTGAGAGCATTTCCTCATTAAAAGTGAAGGGTAGAGACAGAGTGTAAATATCACCCCTTTTCTGTAGTTCTACCTGTTGTTGGTTTTATTGAATCAAAGCCCTCCTCTCCTTTAGATTCAGATGGCTGGAAAGGGAGTGTGTCCGGGCTGAGAAAGGCTGCTTGGTATTGCTGTGAGAAGCTGTGGGACCGAATAGAGCAGGGTGAAATTGAGGAAGAAATGTGATTCAGTGGTGAGCAGAGGATGAAAATGTTGGTCTGAGGAGGTCTTCAGTAAAGACAAATTTTCTAATTGTTATAAGGGCAAAATATCTGTCAGCATATTTCTAAACACATTGTAATTAAGATTAGATTATGTGGGTCAAACTCTATAATTAATTTCTTCATATTGTAATTATAGAAACCAGAAGAAAATCGAGTGTTTACAGTAGAATTAACACAAACAATCATTAGAAAAGACATAAGAAAGGCACTTTTGAGTACTTCAGGAAAAAATTTTGGGGTTAGGTAAAGAATTTTGACTCTTTTTTAATTTCTAGTAAAAACTTGAACAGTGTTAACTCCTCAATGACAAAATGATTTCCGTGTTCCAAAACAATTTGAGGTGTTTCCAGTGTGCTGCTTAGTACAGTATATCAGAAAGAAAAAGAATCACTGAAAAGACAGGACTTTGACACTTTTAAGTATGACTTTAAAGTAGCTTTTAATGAAGAAAATGCAACCAGCTAGGAAGAGAGGAAAAAGAATTTAAAATAAATAAATCCTTGGAAATGTAGAGTGGATTGTGTGCTGTAGAAGATTCTGGTAACTTGAAAGCTTTGCACTTACAGAGACCCATCTTAAAAATTAATCACATCAAGAGAAACACTTTCATCTGAAAATAACTTTGCCGGGCCTATTTATGACAGACTTCATGGATCAAATTCATTGAAAATATAGTTAATGAGATTTTCAGTGGGACTCAGAGCCAGTATAGGACCTGAAACTCATTTGAAGTCTTTTGCATGTTATAGATGGATTTTTTTTTAATGTTGTTTTAAAGAGAGATGTGTTTCTCTCAGTTTATAACTAATCGGATCATTGGCATGAAGACTTTAGGGCTCTGCGTTCTTTGGTGTTTATTTTGCCTTTGCGTATATTGAGAGGAGTGTAATTCCATTAATAGAAAAAAAAGGACTAAAAATGCATTTTTTTCATTCTTCAAAACAAGAAAGTAAAACAATGAATACATCCTTCTCTTAATATGATGAACTGTTCAAATGCTCTGCTTTCAGTTTGTGGGTTCAGCAGAACCTAACATATTATGATTTATATGTATATCTCAAAGATTCTCAGAATACATTATGTGACTAATTTAGTATGGATGTCAAACACCTATTGTGACTTCACCCAGATCTGTAAACTGCTAGTTTTGGGCACTGTACTTACACTTCTCACTGGTCCTACTGAGTCTAGGGAACATTTTTGCTGGGTTAGAATCTTTATTTTGTTTATGAGTCTGCAATGTTAAAAGTTTGTTAAAGTTATTTTTTAATAATTAGCATTACATCTTTGAACCTTACACTTTGTTGTAAAATGCTGAAAAATATTAGAATGGTTTATATATATTTAAATATTTCAATATAATACAAATAAATTAAAAGGCAGCATTAAAATACTGCAGTCTTTTCCTGCCCCTCTCCCCACATTTCTATAGGACATCTTACTCATAGCCATGGTAAGGGAATGTGTGCGATACAAATGGATTTCCTCCCTGCCTTTGTTTTGGTTGTAAAAAGCACCTTCCATTAACTGTGTGGGATTTCAAGTCTGGAGACTGAACATTTTTTGTCCCTATAACTGTATCGATCCCTGTGTACTTCAAAGCCTTAGGAATTATAGTTATAAATTCCATGACAAAAACACTAGAGTCTTCCAGCACTTCCTTCCTATAAAATCAAGATAAATGATCAGGAGGAATGCGAGGTTTGAGGTCTTGATATTTGGTGGGTTTCTTTTATTTTACTCTTTCCTGGCAAGGGAACTCCTATAGAGACAGCAGTACAATAAAGCAAAGACTAAAGGAAATGGAGATTATTGTTTTCTTAAGCTACTAGAAGGTATTTTTCAGCTCTGAGGCAGGAATTTTTGTCTTCTAAAGGAGACAGTGTTTTAGATGTCCAGTCTATTCAAACATACTGAATGGTTTATAACTCCCATCATGACCTGTGAAAAATAGTTTGCAGGGAGTCTTCTTTATGACTGATAATGGACAAAATGGACCACAGTCCTGGATCTTCTTCCAGCTTTATTTGTTGGGAGTCTGTAAGAAGCCAAAAGACAACAGAGTATGCCGAGTTTCACAATTCTGCCTAAGGCAAGCTGCTTATTAATTAAAGTGTCATAATCCATCAGAAATATTTGACCACAGTATGAAAGGGTCAGACTGTAATCTTTTGAAGACTGGGGAATTAAGACCTTTGAAAAATTCATTTAAAAAAAATAGTAATTTGTTTGTTTTCTTTTTCTAAATTTGATCGCACCCTCTTACACCGTAACCAAATTACTGGGAGACTATTCTTCAGTGGGGAATAACCAGCTGATGGTTTTCTGTCCCTAAGAACACAAAAGGGCTTAACTAGGAAAGACATGATCCTGTATTTTTTATATATATACATACATATATATATATATAAAATTTCTGGCACTGTTTTTGTATTTTAACCTCGAAACGCTTTATGGTTTGTGTTTGTGTCACTTGATTCTCCCCCAACATATAGCATTAAAGTAATTTTGCTCATCTATGGATCAGTCCCAGTAGAAAACATGCCTAATGAACAGTTCAAATGAAAACTTCTCTAGCAGCTTGCTACTGGAGCATTCAGGCATGTGGGGCAATGACTTGGGGCCAAATGTCAAAGCTCTCAGTTTTGTGATAAGACTTTCCAGAAAATACTATGCCTCATCCAGTTCTAGGCAATGCTGGCAAAGAGAAAATTGACTTTCAATACTACAGTTGTGCCCATCTTCATACATGGAATCTGAGGGATGAAGTCTCCCTTAAAGAGATAGTTCTGTATTTTCCAAAGTTTGTGAATAAAACTGTGGGAAGACTGATAATTAAATTTCACATTTCAGAATTGCAGCTGTTGGATGGACAAACAGGAAATATTACAACAGAAGATATTCTTAACAGAAGCTGTATTTCAGCAACAAGCCTTGATGTCCAGTTACATACCAAGGCCACCTCTGGGTATGACCACCTCAGTTATTATACACCAGTGTTTGGGTGATCTTGGGGTAAATGACATTTCTCTTCTCTGCCTGAATGCTTTCTACAGGAGATTTTGTGGTAAGGTGTTGCCAGTGTCCAGCCCTTCCAAATCCCAGCAAGAGTTTCGGACTGTGCTAACCTCTGTGGGGCTGTGGAAAGCCCATCTGTTCATTCAGCCTTTTGACAGTTGCACATTAGCTGTGATGAGGTTTTGTTTATAGCTTTCCTAATACAATAGGTTGGATGTTACCCTTGTGTTTATGTTGTTATAGCATGGGCTTGCAATTATAAATTTACATTCCCTTCCTTTGAAGGCAGTTGCTGGCAGTCTGATGTTGAGTGGAATCTAATTGCAAAATAAATTCACCTCAAGGGACTTTTTTTTTAATAAATCAAAATATACATTTAGAAATAAATCTTCATAAAGTGGCATTAGTTCACAGAAAATCTGCTTACTAAAGGTTAAACATCACTAAAAGAACTTATTTAACAGAAGTACTTTGAAAACTATATCTGATTTGACTCTAGATCAGCAATGGACATTCTGATGTTGCCAAACTTATTCTTTTTCATTGTGTATTAAATTTTCTTTACAGACATCCAATCTGTTCTACTGCAAGTTCGACATCAGTAGAATTCATGGAGACTCAAGAAGGTTACTTGTCATTTCCCACAGTATGAAATAAGAATTGTATCTTTACTTCTCAAAACATGTACAAGAGCCCTATCAAAATTATCTCTGAAGGTCTGCTGTGAATACTACAGCAGACAAATACACATGCCTTAGCAGAAAACCTGCAGTTAGGAGAATCCCATGCCAATTTAATGACGCTGCTGAGGCATTCAGACAAAGTTTGAGATACTTATCTAAATCAAGCTGTTGTGGATTGCCTCGTGATTCTCTGTTCATTGCTGATTCACCCTTAAATTTAAATGGCGCTTTTGTTAAGAGGGATTTGAATCACTGTTATTTTAATGACCCAATATTTTTCTAATAAAAGAATAGTAGTTAATTATTGCAGTTGAAATGTCTCTTTTGGTATCAGGGGTTTTTTTTTGCTTCCTTCACTTTTTTGTCTTATCACCACTGACAACATTTCAGTTGACAACTCCTCTTTACAATTTTGCTAACGCTGCCAAAGTCCAGTGAATGCATTGGCTGAGTACCAACAGCCATATTTCTTTCACAAGGTGCTACCTCTATCAGTGAAATCCCTAACTGGTGCTCCAAACAACCCCTCTGCTTCAAGAATGTTAGCTGGATGAAGTGATACAAAGGAGTATGGTCCAAATCTGAGGGAGTTTGCGGGCTTTTACCTTTTTTTTTTTTTTATTTTGGTTCTTAGGAAGTGAAGCTCTGGTCTATTGATGTGAAGAAAACTAATTTCTCTCTCACAAGCACTTTGATTCAAGTCATAAACGACCTCTGCCTGGCATTTCTGGGTCTCACCCAGCTCCTGTTTAAAATATGTCTAAAAGGTGCTTATCACATCATGGCCTACATTATGCTGAGGTGATTTCACTACCAGCTTGGGAACTACTTTCTTATTATTGCCCATCTGTACCCAGTCTTGTATTAAAGATCTTATTGAAAGCTTACATTTTGTGGATTGCATATTGCTGAATGAAATTGGAATGCAACAGGCATGTTCTGCATTTGTTTTTAAAAGGCTATAGTCAGTTCCTCTGATCTTGTGGGTGATGTTCATTTTTCTTCCTATACTGAAAAAAATGACATGTTCCAAGATTAAAGAAGCAGAGGTTTGGAATAAAATGTTGTTGACGTGTTCATAGTTTTTTTTAATGCTTTGAGACATAAGTCAACATGAATGAGCGCAAATTTCATATCTGCTTCTTCCAAGGTATCTTGAATGTTACTCTGAAACATGGCACTCCTTCACCTTGAAGTAGGAGCTTTTTGCTACATGGAAAACTGATTCAATCCACTCACTCATGTTATCTCTGTTTCAGGCAAATTAATGGAAATGTTGCTGCAATGAAAGAATTGCAGAATAACTGCAATGAAAACATAGGCAAGCCAGACACTTAGATATCACAACAGCTCCATTCTTTGAAACAGTTCAGCTGTGCAAGTTTTCACCACAGAAGTACATCTTGGGGAAGTACTGACAGAAACAGTGAGTTACACAAATTCTGCTAGGATTCTTACTTGGATCAAGTATCATTTATTTCTCTATTACTTTATGCCTTTATTTGCAATGAGCAAGTGAAAAGTAGATACGAAATACAACTGTTCTACCTCTGGAAAAATCATATATAGTCTGTATAGAGGGAGATTACAAATGGCAAAACAGCAGATAATTTAGCCTACACACTTCACAAAACTGTTTCAAGCTGAATATGAGATAGATGGTGTTTGCAAAATCTAGATAAAATCTCCTAAACAACTGCATCAGATTTACAGGCAGGTTTTAGAGAAATGAAGGTGAAGTCTGTCAAATACAAAAATATGTCTGTCTAACAAGCCTTGACAGGATATTAATTAATATAACATTTTTTAATTTATGTGCAAAGAAACCACAAAGAAGGTTTCTTTAATGCAAAGAAACCACAAAGAAGGCCTCAAAAAAAAGCTTCCACATTAGAACCACTGAGTAACTATACAGTTACTAGCATCAGCATGAATGCAGCCCATTAGGCTTGTGCAGTTAAAATATAAATCAATCTAAGGCAGAACAGTTTACAGTAGTTCTGAAATGACTGCTTGCTATGATGAGAAATTGGTCTTTTTAGTCATTTGCTGTAAGTGATTTCAAATCCTGATCACTGTGCTGCTGTTAATTACACATTTTCCCGAGACAGTCTAATGGAAGACTTTAAAAATAGAAATACAAATTAGGTTTACCCATGTCATTAATTCCTTACCCTTTCCAGGCTGTCATTGAAACTGTCCCTGTCTTCCTCAAACTGTCAGTCCGAGTTCTTTTTCAGAGGCCAAGGAACAGCGTCATTAAAAGTCTAGTGGCAAAGAAATATCCAAATGGAAAACATCTCTTCTAAATTTTTTATATCTGGCCTGTAGATTGCTAGCAGGGCTGTGCAAATGGCTACAAATGTGGAGGATGTACTATGTAGATGTATTAGTGACTGAATGAAAAAGATGGTTAAAAAGATGCTTGTATTCTGTCACTAATCAAAAAGTACTTCTATCTATATATGATAGTACTCTATCATTGAGTCATCTCCTCACCTTTGTTTGATAAGATAAACAGATTGAATTTTTTAACGTAGTCAATGTAAAACATTTCTGTTATCCTTGTGTAATTTCTGAGGGCATTTTCTCCACCCTTTAAACTTTTTTAAGATCTTCTAAATATGTGAGAATCTGGATACATGCAATTTTCTACTTTTCATTTTAGCAGTCACATGCAAACATACTTTTCTTGTACGCATCTTCACTGTGTATCTTCACTACAACCTGTTCATTTTTCCAAGGATCTTAATATCCAATCTGACAAAACTGCATACTGGAAGCTTGTCTTGAGTTGCTAGACTGCTCTGACTCTTTTTATGTTTATCTGATTCTTAAGATGAGGTCCTCCTATGTATTTTGGCTGGCTTTGTTGGCTTGGTTGAGATAATACCTTACTTCAATTTTAACCGCATTATAACAATCCTCCAAATCAGTTATTGATCCATATGAAATGAGGAAAAAAATCATTTATCATGGCTTCTAGGTAGTTAGCATGTAGAATGAATGTTCTGTGTTTAAGCAACATATCTAGTTGGGTTTAGATTTTTTCTTCCCTCTGAAATATCAAATAACCAACATTGGGTAGCCACTGAGAGAACTTAGAAAAAAGAAGAGTAAACTTCTCTAAATAAAGTCTCAAGGTACTCCATTTTGTAAGCGCTTTAAGCTCTTGCTAATTCAATATATTGCAGTTAATTTTTCAAAAAGCTACTCAGAACTTTCTATTATAACTTCTGCATGGATTATTTACTCACGATGAGTAAAACCCAAAAAAGTGCAAGTGAAATATATGAGTTTGAAATGAAGCACAACTTTTAAATCTCCTCTTTTATTTGGGATAAAATCTGGATAGAGCTTATTTTTTTAATAAAAAAAAAATAGTCAAGACTTCTCTCTACAGACTACAATTCCTTTAAAAATGTTTGTATCTATTAGTGAAAATATGTCCAACCTTTACTTGTGCGGTGTTTCCACAGCAGCCTTTTCTGGGAAAAGTTGGCCTGTCAGCACTGTCCTTCTGTATTTCACATAGAAGAGCATTCCTGTTTTCTCTTTGCAGACTTCTGCCAGTCTATTAAAAAACTCACTCATGATTAGACAGGCAGCATTGCTGAAACAAGGAAGCATACATAACTGAACCCATGGGCTGGAGAAAAAGAGCATAATACTTGTGTTTGATTCAGAATGAGCTTGGACTATTGTGGTACCTAAAAGCTAGGAGAAAGGGAAGAAATTTAGGAAAAAGAAGTAAGAAAGTGTAAAAAAATTGAACTGTGTGTGCCATTCATTTTTTCTGTAACTGTGTTATTTTTACAAACAAGGAATAAATTTTGCCATTAAACACTGCAAGACAAATTCTTCATTCCTGTTCTAAGAAACGCCTTCTAAGTACCACAAAAGGCCTGAACTTTACCAAATAATGCATCTTTTTACTGAGCTTTTAACATGAATGGAGCCAGGAGTCATTGTTACCTTGTCTCTTTAATGTAACCAGGAGGTGAAAGCACCAGGAAAAGTACAGGATTCACAGAAACACCTATAGATTGTGAGAAACTGCCTTCAGCTGTTAGACACTAACTTTTTCTGTTTTGTGCAATGCTGCCAGAACTTAAGAAACAAATTCTTCATAGTCCTTTTTTTTTTGTATCTTGTACATAGCATGGGATCAAAAATTGCATACAAACAAATAGGGAACAATCATTAGACTAAGACTATAGAATGCCAATATCCATAAGGTATGTGAGCAAACCAATAAAATTAGGGATGCTATTTCAGGAATCAAGTTCTGTTAGGGAATATTTTCTAATAGAAAAAGCAGCAAATTAATTATTTCACTGAATTTATTACTTTCTTCCATGTTCAAATATTGTTCCTGGCATTGCCAATAAGACACAGTGCAAACACTTTCAAGGAAAAGAGACTTGACAGCTGATATGTAGTAACCTGGTGGCAGAAATAGAAATGGAATACATAAAAAAAAAAAATTATTAGAAGTCTGAGAAGTTCCAGGAAAAAAAATAGAGGAAAAAATATGTTTCAAGAGTTTGGTGAGGTAAAACTAGAAATGCTGGGGGGGGGGGGGGGGAAATCTTAGTGATACAAAATTTTTTTCAAGGAAGTTCTAACCATTTTGACCTGTAGAGAAGATGATGTCTGGAAACTCCCTTTGCCCAGCCTTTGATGATTTCTTCTCATTTGGAGACATTTACTGTCAGCTGAAGTGATTGCTGATCAGTTCCTGGTCATGAGAGCACGGAAGAATGAGCAGAAAACCCCCCAAAATTAGCATCTTAAGCTGTTGTGAACACTAGACTTCATAGCTAGCTTTGGCAGGAAACCAGAAATTCTACTTGTCTGAAAGTTCTCACATTTTGAAAATAATTTTCATCTTCAACCAAGTGGAACAGCTAACATTTCAAAACATTTCATAGACAGGTTTTTGGGTTTTTTCAAAGAAAGAAAAAAACCCAACCCAAATATTGAAGTACTTTGTTTCAATTGTGTAGACAAAACACAGCAATTAATATAAACAGATGAGAAGTCAGCATAGGATGAAACAATACTGAATTCAATCCTGCATTATAACTATGAATTTTTTAAGAACATGTCTTGGAACTTTTCCAGCATGTGCACATTATTGTGAAATAGTTTTTCATATGAAACAGCATTGTCCAAAGAGAATACTATTTCTTTTTTTGTAGCCTCTTTATATAATTTCCCTAAAAACAGCTGTACAATAAAAATAATGTAATAGCTAAATAAAGAATGGTTGCCATCTTTTAACAGGTTGTTTTAAGAGAGAGCAAAATGATTAATTATGTTTATCTGAATACGTTTTTACACATTTTTCATGCTGGAAAATAATTTGCTCATTGATGTTCTCATAATTGCAAATAATATTCACCAGATGATTTTTGAAATATAGATAAACAATAATAGTTGAAAATATCAATGAAAACTGTAAACTGAATTCAAAATGAATGATGACATATCTCTTGTGGGGTATCCCATTCAAAAATTCATACAAGACATTATTTCTCTTTCTTGAATGAGTCAGACTGATTTAATGTATGTGAACTGTTGCTTGTAAAATGAGTTTATGAAAATCTCATTTACATTTTCTTTTAAACACGATATAATTATTCAGACTTCAAATGTCTTTTCACAACATTTGTGATAGCAGAGCATGAGGACCTAAAGCACAGAGAATATTTGAAGGCATTTCAAATGCAGTCAAACTGAAATTTATGCTAAGACAACAACAAACGTAATTGCAGAATAATTCCTATTTTCAGCTTGAAAAATTTGAAGGTCAGTTTCTAATTTGATGACAACTTGCTGATATACATTCTAGGGAAAATCTGAAGGTATTTTATTTTAGAATAGGTGACCATCAAAAATCAGATAATTATTCGTGGTTTAAGGCTGAATTCCTGTATTCAGTTTTCCAGAAAAAACCCAAACTTATGCCCATAGTGGACTCTGATAGGAGAAGATAGAAAAAGGTCAATACTCCTCTTTTTCCAGCATCATCCTTATTAAGAAATTGCACTCTGAGCTCCCATATACAATGTGAAGACTAGAAATGTTGTAAAGATGAGTCTTACAATGTTATATAACATCTGTGTCTGAAAATTATTTCTATAGCCTTCATAATATAGTTATTTTGCTGATCCATACATTGAATCTCAGCATAGGACAAATATTTCCAAATTGAGGCATCTAAAGTTCTGGTGGCTAAACAGAGTTCCTTGGTTTCCCCATAGTTCCAAAGTCAGTGCTATGGATGAGAACATACTTTCTTTTCATCTTGGTAGCTTGGTTCTGGCAATCTTTTGATGCACTGTGATGTTTAGTATTTGGATAAGAACAGCTTGCACTTCTATGGTGATTGCTTATCAAAGTCACAGATACACTGAAGTCTTAACTCTGATATTACTCATAGGAATTCATGCCATTGATTTCAAGAGTGCTGGTCTTGACACTACTTTCTTCACCCATTGAAAATAAAAATTTCAATTCTGAGTTCAAATCAGCTTCTGTTATGTATATTTCTAGTAGTATTTAAAAGACAAAGTTAAATGAATCCCTTTTTTTCCTATATTCAAAATTATGAGCCTCAAACAAGTTCTCAGAATCAGGCACTCCTTTGGGTTGGAAGGGACCTCCTGAGGTATCGAGTCAAGCCTTCTGTTCAGAGCAGTTTAACACTGGGCATAAACCATGTTCCTTAAAGTTTTGTTCATTTAGCTCTGGGAGACCTCCAGGGTGGAGATTGTATTATATCCTCACAATGATTTATTTTCCTGAAACAGTTATACAGGACAATATGTATGCTACTTGGCTGGCTGATGTGCTGAAGCATTCCCTTTTTACATACCCACTGTATGATGCAGTGGTAAGCCAAAATATTCTAGCATAAATTTGGTTTCGTGCAGGATTGAGAGCAGAGATACCACACACTGGAGCTGGACTAGAATAACTGGTCAAGTTTTGATAGTTTCATTGAGGTTTGAAGTTTACACTTCCACCAATTGACAGGGAAAATGAGATGAGGAAAACTGAAAAGTCCTTTGGCTTTGAGACTTTATAAACCTTCTTTCAAGACTTAGGGTTTCTAAAACTCTACCTGCTAGAGTCTGGACAGTATTTGTTACACAAGGATAGTTGCTTTTTATTTTCAGTCACTACATGAAAATATTTGTAATTTTCATGTCTTGTCTGATCAAAAAATTGACACAATTTATGTGTCAAAACAAACACTGAGTATTTGGACCACTTGCTTCTGGACCACTTGTTTTCCGTGCATTGTCAATGAATGGAGCTGAAGTTGTTATCTGTCTAGCTCAGTATCTTAGCTGTCTTCAGGTAAGACTGCATGGAGGGTTGATTGGTTGTAGCAAGAAAACCTAAGACTTCTCATCTCTTGGAGTATAGAGTAAATATTATCTCAGAATTTCTCTTGCTCTGTGTCAGATGTAGTATGAGTTGTAAGTTATATTTCTGAAATAACATATAAGAATGCCAGCGCAGGAGGTTCTATGACATCTTTATCTGGTACCAAAATAATATTGCCTAGAAGTGTTGCAATTTATGATAGAGAAAGTATCATAAATCAACATATAAAATGCTGGTTAAAATGGAACATTTTTGTTAGAAAATGTCAGGTTGTACCATATTGATTTTTCGTGTGTGTGCCATGTAAGACAATTTTTGGTCTGTTTTCTGTTGTATGGATTTAAATTAGAACACAAATGAATGAATATTCAGTGAAGGTTATTTCTCTGTATTTCACCTTTATAAATACTGATGCTTCATCATTTAAACTGGTCAGAAGAACAATGAAATAATGTCTTTATGATGGCTAAATTGCATGAAATTTCTTTTCACTTTCCTATTCACCCTATATCCTAACATGCTGACTAGGTCCTGTGTGGATATTTTGACTGTTATGTTAAAGCTGCTAAAATTAGGAATATTTCAATCAGTAGATTTAGTATTTGAGGGGTTTGAGTGGTTGAAGCATGGAGCTCGAAAAAAACCCTTTCCAAATACAATTTTGGTTGTCACTGCCTTCCTATTTTTCTTGTGATATATTTATGCATCACTCAGATTGAAATTCTTCAGACTCAGATCTTAACTATGAGCTTGGGATGTGTTAATATATGCACCTGTCACCGTCTCAGCGTGAGTGGCCTTTATAGAAGCACTGGTGATCTAATGGTGGCTCACAGCTGTGTCTGTGTGAAAATCCAGGCATCCTTACAGTGTATTTGAATCGCAGTTTGAATCTCCTCAGATTTTTATCTGAGGACAAGTTCCAGTCTCATTTCCTGTAACCCAGGTAAAAAAATGTCTGGGGCTGAATGCAGAAATCAACATCTTTAACGCAATCCATGCAAAACAAGGGTCGAATTTGTTTACAGAATGAAGGTTTAGTTAAATAAAGGAGAAGGATTTCAATTTCATCCTTATTTGATATGGACTTTTTTCCTTTCTTTTTCTTAAAAGACAGTCAATCTTCAAGCAAAAAATAAAAGGAAAAACTCTCTCTGTGCTTGCTTGTATATTCATAAGCAGACTTAAATAATTTAGTAAGAGCTTAATCCTTTTCATTTTTAAATACATTACATTAATCCATTTATATGAGATTATTATTTCTGGCTCTTCTGTGAGGCAGACACTCATTACCTAACATAGTCTTTTCAGTGGAAAAAAAAAAAAGAAGAAGAGAAAAAGGTGACAAGCTTCCGCGAATAACAACAAATACAAGGTTTGTTCCCATTACAGTTTGCGTGCTGGTAGCTTTTACCACACCTCACAGATGGTTAATACTAGTCCACATTCTGAAGCCAAGCTCAGTTTCAGTTTTCACACATAACATTGCCAGCTCAGGTTCTGCTTCCCATACTTTGCCCTCTGTTCAGCCCCAGGCATCCCTTGCTCTTGGTGGTTCTTCCCTTCACCTAGACCGTCCTGTTAAGGAAGAACCTAAATCCAATGCAGGAGCATATTTATGCTCCACAGCTCTCATTTCAGAAAGTTTGCAGATATCTAGCCCCAGATAACATACAAGATGGCATTTCTGATCATTAAGAGCGCATTATAGTAAATTCATCCTAAATCCTTTCCAATGGCCAGGCTAACTGCGCAGTCTCTCAGGAGCTAAGTCTGCCCTTTGCAGATCAGACTTTCTGTGTTCCCACCATGTGTAATTAAGCTGAAGCGTTGCTTGCAACAGGGCACTGCGGATGCTTAAACATTTACACAGTGTCAAAAAGCAATTAGACAAATTAGAATGGAAAATAGATCCATGAGGGTGTTATTAAGTACAGGGATAACAGTTTTGGTTCAGGAAATCACTAAGCCACAAACCCCTGCAGCTGGGAAAGGATATCAGAGTCACCACTGTGTGACCTCTGGGCAGGCACTCACGGCCATCTCCCATAGCAGGATGCCAGGTTAGATGAACTTCTGTGCTGATCTGCTGTGTGCAGACTGCAACATTTTGAACGTATCGCACAGACAAAAGCCAACAAAACTTTCCCTAATGGAAGGTTTGATCTGTTTCTATGTAGTCAGTTACAGCTTTGCTGCAGTCAACGAGCCACTGGTGCCATTCCTTCTAAGCTGATTCCAGATCTGACAGTGTTGAAGATACCAGTTGTATGAGTGTGGCTAATCTGTGAGGAAATGGGTGAGTGTATAGTGGTGGTCTTTTCTATAGTGTTGCATGTATAAATTGAAAACACACATTGAAATTTAATTAAATTGTATTAATAACAAAAGGGCCATAGTTGGCTGGTGCTCATACACATGAATAAAACAGCTGGAAGGCTGCAGACTGTTCAAAAGAGCTTTACAAAGAACAATTGATTCTCTCTTTGTCACTCACATGGAAAAAAGAAAGTTTGCCAACTGATAAAGTTTCTGGGATTTATCTTGTCTCTTATAACAATAGCAATACGTGAAAGGAGGCTGAGTAGGATATAGGAAAATACTCACCTCTTCAAGTATCTGTATCATGATAAATGAATTAATTTGTACTTAGATTCACTGCATTAGCTCAATTTCTACAGCTCCTTTCATCCAAATGTGTATTCCCTAAGTGCCATCCAGATTTACTCAATGGATGTATAAACGAGGGACAGAAAGTACTGACATTTCTTTAGCAGTACAAAGCAACTCGACCTAAATCTGCACAGCAGGAAGAGACTTGTTAATATTCATTGTTCACACATAGATAACATCTCCACTGAATCAAGGGCTGTCTGCGCACATGTTTTTTGCAGTGAAATTTGGAGTTACATCAGCAGCTAGTTCTGCCCACAGTCCCAAAAGCAGCACAGACATGTGAGCTGATGGAAGAGTACAGGTGTAACTGATGCAAAATTTAAGGAATGATTAGAAGATTCCCAAATGACTGGGAAAACAATTACCAAGACCATCAGCCTGCATGCTTAAGGGCATTTAAATTGCCACCAAATAGCTCAGAAAAGATTTACATATGTTATGTCACAAGGCTACTCCAGTTGCATTTTCTTCTGCTTTTCACTGAAGCATTGGATAAAGGACAATCTGTCTGCCAAAACAGTTGAATAATTTATTTCACAGAGGCATTTGCTTGCAGAATTCATTCATTATATTTACATAGGGCATTCTCGCAGACTAGTAGTGTCTAGTTATTGGTCTTTCTATATGTATACAAACCTGATAAACAATTCTAAAAATGCATAGGAATACAACTTGAAATTCTACCCAGTAGCTAGTTACGCTGCATATTTTATTAAATCACTTTGCAGGTTTTTGCCAGCAGTGGTGTACCTACAAGTGTCATAAAAGGACACTGTAGGGCTGGTTATCCCGGAAATAAATGTCATGGAAGTATCTGTAAATGGTTTTACTCACTTAAGAGTGCAGAAGGGAAATTGAAGAACAAAAGGTAGGCTCATGAATTAAAATTATGTATCTTATTTCATCATTTCCATTGCTGTTAGCATGATCCCAGTTGGTGGTCCTAAAATTAAGATTTTTTGTGCATTTAATTTTAAAGGATGGAAACATTCTCCTTAATTCCACCAAAGAAAACACATTTCAAAATTTAATGTTCTATTATTAAATACTTTCACTAAAAAACCTATTTCTTTAAAGATTTTTGTGAAGGATAATGTGTTTTATTACAATTCTAAGCTAATACTATTTGGAACTGCTGTATAAACACTGGCATAATAACATTTGTTTCGCTTGCAGGGTTTAACTAGAGAAAAATGGTACATTTGTTAGATGCTTTATACCAAGAAATAGGTATTACCAATATTTGCATTCTGTATTCCACTAATTGCTCTTGGTTGGTAGCTGGTCCCATTTACAGTTGAGATTGTGTGCTGAAAGACAGGGACCACTGATCCATTGCAAAGATTGCTTACATTCCAGACTGCTCCAGTCTGTTTCACTATGTTTCAGTTAAACTGCTTTTCATAATTTTCTGAGGACTGAGATGAAAATCTCTAAAGATGTTAGAGATTATGTGCTTTTGTTGAACATCAGTTGTCCTCCATACTGGTGGACTTTGGATCCCTAGAGAGCCATGTTGGGTTATTAAGATCATCTTTGACCTCAATACAGCACTCAATTGCACTATCTCTAAAGTTGAGAGCCATGCTTGATCTTGCAGTGATCCAATGGGGAAAGCACCTTTATTTCTGCAATTCAGTATAGTATTGGGTGCCTTTAATTTTTGGAAGGGTTTAAATAATGTAACTTAACTGTAATAAAAAAACACCTTTCAGAATCTTAACTTTCTTGAAATTAAAAACTGCGAAATAGCCTGTTTCTTTAATGACTATGTGAAAAATAATAAATTCTAGTGCAATTCTATATGCGTGGTTTATGTTAGAAGTTCTGAGAGGGAAGAAATTAGGTTTCATCCATATTAGCTCATCACCTCTTCCCAACAAGAACCAGGCAGGCCAGATGTCAATGAAAATGAAAGCTGTTTCAATTTTTAAACCCTCATAGACCAAGTCTGGTTATTATCTCCCTGAGATCTGTTCAATGAATGCACTGGGTCAGATTCTGCCTGTCTTTCTCCAGTTCTAGCTGTATCAAAGTATTACGAGAGTATGGTAACATTGGGCATGTTCAGGCATGGGAGTTTGAAGCTAAGCAGCTAAATTTGGGCAATACAGCTGCCTGTCTGAAAATTCTTTCCAAATTCAATTTACAGAGTGCAGGTGTAAGGTGTGGCCACACCATAGATTTTATTTTGCCTTTAGCATGTCTGCGCTGCACCTGAGGAAAAACAAATTTTAACAAACTGTATGACTTGCCGTTGGGCCCCATTGCGAGGAGTTTTTTGGCACAAACACAGTGCCCTTCCTCACCAGTCTCATAAGACCTTCATCATTACATGAAGAAATAACTACGTGAGCATCCACACTGGTGTTTATACGATGCTGTTTGGTGATGTTCCCGCTACCAGGCTGCACAATCTCAGCAACACAATCAGGGAGGCACTTCATGGCTTTCTGTGGTGAAATCACAGATACTAGGAGGTGGAAATGTACAGCCTTAAGGAGGGTAAGGAGGGGAGGTGTTATACCTCCCAACTATAATATTTATTCTAAGACCCACTGGAAGGTGAACAGAGCTGCTAGTGTGTTGTTTTTCTAGGACAGAGAAAAAGCTGCTGATCATATTATGGGATCATATTAACTCTGCGTACATAGTATTCCTCATAATGGATACAGGCTTCAGGAAGCAAATACAAATTTAGGAAGGAAATGTATAAATCATGTAGATTATGAATTCAGACCTGCTCCATACCCTTGCAAGTAAGGACTTAGATTACTCTTTTCTCAACTAACCCAGCCTCATGACAGAGAAGTTATCCAGGAAAAAGTTGGGATGATTTCATATGCCAAATGTTCAGTGAGCAGATTGGCATAAGGTATCTCAGCACTTAAGGATATGAGAAAGCGTAGAGGGATGCAAGCCTAGAGAGATTTCCAGTGTGATTCTGTAGGATGCTAGACTTACCCCTCTATATCCATACTATGAAAATGAATGGTAAAATGAGTTACTTAGAAAGGACAGTGACAAGATAACTTACCGTTTGGAAGAAGACTGGAAAACCCAGAAGCTTTTCTGTTTGCTTGCTTATTTTAGATATTACTAAAAAATATTAATATTTGATCCTTATGATCTCTGCTCTACTGAGTGATGCAAACTACCTGAAGTTAAAGGAGCCACGTGGTGTACACCAAAGTTTCTGCCTCGAGGCAATGGAATATACACATATACTTGTCCGAGATTTATGTAATAGCATTAAGGATACTGAGAGGCGGCAATTTTTATGAGAATTTTTGGCTTTGTGTAACTGCATCAGATAAGGAACTTATTATATATTGTATATTCTGTGACTGTTTATTGACTATCATTTTGAGAGGCTGTGAGAAGTCAAAATGGCCTCAATTGTACCTTCCAATCTTCAGTGAAAATGCCGTTGCTGGTTTGCTTTCCAAGCCTGAGAACAGCTCTCTGTTGAATGCTAAAGAGCCACAAGCCTTATGAAATGAGGTGAGATATTACATACTATCTGAAAGACATGCTGACCAAGACAAATTTTGCAGAGAAAATCTAAAGAATTTCAGACTCCTGTATCCAAAGGATGGCACTCTTCATTGTCTAGACAGTATATTGTAGAGGTTTTTATTTTTTATCACCAGAAATGCTTTTGTTCTAAGAAAAAAATATTTTACCTATAGTGGGGACAATTTACCCATTGATTACTATTGCATGGTCCTAAAGGGAACAGGTTTGCAGAGGACAAATAAAATCAGACCTTCTGAGCTTGGTACAAACTGGTATCACAGGACTATAACCCAAAGACTCAGCTAAGAAAGAAAGAATGTTGTGATTAAAGTCCCAGATACAAGTACTAATTAGAAACTGAAGAAAAAGACTCCATCAAAAAATTAGAAGAGGTTTTGTTAGAGAGACTTGGAGGGAGACAAAGCTGTTACCTGCTTAAATGACCAGTATTTTTAAGAACAAACTGTTTCTGTCCCACATATTTTCATTTTTCTTTAACTTAGAAGAGAGTTTATGTTTTTCTCTCATTCTGTTTTAGACACTTACTTCACCTTGTGAAAGGTAAGTATACTCATATGGATGTTGGAGAGATAATAGGTGTTACCATATGTGACAATTGCCTTTTGTCAGTTTGAGGCCTTGAACTTGCTTGAAGAATAGCAGGAGTTCTGGAAGGAAACGGGGAGCCAATTTACCTTTCAGGGTCCCTGGAGTGAACCCTGCTGAAAACATTAAAAGTGGCTGACTTTTCAGGCTGTGTGGTGTCATGTGCATGTTTGCATTTAAGGTTTGCCAGGAGACCAGATACAGAAACTTGAATTTCTTTATGTGCTCAGATGGGTGTCACCTGGTTATCAAAAATGAAACATTTCCCTTAGTTTAGAGGATATAGAATGTGTCTATACCTAAGAAACATTAAAAATCATGGCACATTTTCTCTTTAGTCATCTGACTCTAAGTCTGCAAATTGAACATGAATATGATATTTTTAATCTTGTTACAGGTCAGGAATTCAATGCATTGCCCTTGTCACAGGTCAGGATTTCAATGCATTAACCCAGGTGTGTTGAGGAGATCTTATGTGAACATACATGGTTCATGGCTCTCTAAAGACAGTCTTATCAGACTCTGGTTGCCAAAACACAAATGTTGCACCATGTATTGTGTTTGGAATAACCTTTTGTGCTTGCTCAGGGAGTGGGAATGGAACAGTGGAAATTTTGCTACAGTATTTCATATTTAGAATTAAATCATGGCACAGAGAAAACACAGAATATAATTATGATTGAGCAAAAAGAAAAGACGAAAATGTAAGACGAGTTTGTCTTGAACATTAAAGCTATTACAGACCTGGAATCAGAGACATACTTTTCCTCTTCTATTCAGAAATTATATACAGCTCAGGGAACCTCCCTGAATAATTCTTCTGGAAGCTTTTGCACAGGCCCCACTGTGTGCTGAGAATGGCCTTTGGGAATTTAAAATCTAAATAACAATGCTTGGTAAAAGGATTAGAAGAATTAGAGTCAGTCAGTGAGGCGAGCAGTGACAAGGGCGACAGCAACAACTACAGCAGTGGCTACAGTAAGTTCTGAGCACTAGAATTAGCTGGGCAGGGAGTTCCTAGAGGCAGGGAAGCTGAGCAGCATCTAAGAGACCTGAACCACCAGTCTCTTAGCCACACAGGATCATCTGGAAGAAGCAGCAAGCAATAGCAGTGGGTGACTTCCCACTGCAGGGGACAGGTGTACCCATCTGCCCTCCTAACCAGCTGTCCTGATAAGTTTGTTGCCTGCCAGGGACTCGAATCAGAGATGCCACACAAAGACTGCCAAGGCTTCTCAACACATCTGGCTATTACCCCCGTAGGTCCTTCATGTAGGCATTGATGAGAACAAGGGTAAATTTGAAACCATCATGCATGGTTTCAGAGCTCTGGGAACACTGGTCAAGGGTCTGTGTGCTGAGGTAGTTTTCTCCTTGATACTGCCAGTTAACGTAAATGTTGAGAGAAAAACTGATTTCCCAAATAAATGACTGGCTACGTTGCTGGTGTTGGCAACAGAGGGTTGGTTTCTTTAACCATGGGACCCTGTTTGCTGACAGCTGATAGGGAGAGATGAGCTCCACATCACTCTTGTCATTACTCGAGCATAAGCAGAAAATACACAGGAGATGAAAGTAGGGCCAGCACACTTGGAATGAATATTGCTGATAACACGAAGCCAGGATGAGTGGCCAATATCCCAGAGGGCTGTGAAGCCCTTCAGAAGGAACCCGACAGGCTGGAGAGATGGGCAGAGAGGGACCTTCTGAAACTCAGCAAAGGCAAGTGCAGGGTCCTGCACCTGAGGAGGAATAACCCCAGGCACCAGCACAGGCGGGGGGGAGCCTGCTGGGAAGCAGCTCTGTGGAGAAGGATCTGGGGGTCCTGGCGACAACAAGCTGTTCGTGACCAGCAGCGCCCTCATGGGCAAGAAGGCCAATGGGATCCTGGGGTGCATGGGGAAGAGCATTGCCAGCAGTACAAGGGAGCTGATCCTGTCCCTCTACTCAGCCCTGGTGAGGCCTCAGCTGGAGTGCTACACCCAGTTCTGGGCTCCTCAGGACAAGAGAGACATGGAGCTCCACTGGAGTGGGTCCAGTGGAGAGCTATGAAGATGATGAGGGGATTAGAGCATCTCACTTAGGAGGACAGGCTGAGGGAGCTGTGTCTGTTCAGCCTCCAGAAGAGAAGACTGAGAGGGGATCTCATCAATGTCTGTATGAAGGGAGGGTGTCAGAGGACGGAGTCAGGATCTTCTCAGTGGTGCCAAGCAACAGGACAAGAGGCAATGGGCAGAAACCGATGCACAGGAAATTCCACCTGAATATGAAGAAAAACATCTTTACTGTGTGGATGACCATGCACACGGTCATGGTTGCCCAGAGAGGGTGTGTAGTCTTCCTCATTGGAAATATTCAGAAACTATCTGGACACAGTCCTATGCAATGAGCCCTAGTGTGACCTTGTTTGAGAAGGGAGGTTGGGCCAGATGATCCACTCTGGTCCCTTCCAATCTGACACATTTTGTGATTAATATCTCGAGGTATCCTGGGCCTTGGAGGAAGTAAAAGAGGGCTGTTGAAGGGCTAATGGATTTGAAAGGAAGAAAATATGAAAGCAATGGATGTTATGATTTGATTGGATTACAGAAAGACTTTAGTCTAAGATTAAAGACTTCATATGTGTGATGTGAGAGAATTTTAATTCGAAAAGGGGTAAAGAAAAAATTTGGAACCATGTTGTCAGGCAAAAATACATACATGGATAAAGTACTTGTGCATAGCTCAGTAGAACTTCGTGACTGTTCAGTATTCACAAGCAATTCATTTCCGCTAGTAGCTTTAAAATTCTTATTTTATGTTTCTAGACATATATGCCAGCTCTTCAGTACTGTGCACACTTGACCAAAGTTATAATATTGTCCTTTCGGCTAAGACCAATTTTATATGGAAAAATGCAAACACAGGAATTTCATGCCCCAGGCCTGAATTTTTATTCTAACCAACTCTCTCTTCCCCCTTCACAGCACATCACACAAGATTTTATATGCAAATGTATTGAAACGGTGCAGCTTCGGTCCCCCCTCTGGTGGGAATGAGCAGAACTGCAGATGCTACAAAAGTGTTTCGTAGATAATGGTCAGATCAACAGCCCTGGAAACAAACTCTTTTGTTCCTTTTCTGAGCCCTTGCCTCATGCATTTTGTTTCGTGCTAACTGTGCTTTTCGTTATTCCCAGTGTTATAAAGTTGCTCTGAAAAATAGTGACACCAAAAAAAAAGAGCCTATGGTATATAACAGTGACAGAACAGTTGTATTCTAGGTTGTTATTTCAATGACCTATGGAAAGCAGTAAAGAACTCTTTCTTCTCTAATTGGCCACAGATATGAACTAGACATCTTATGGTTTCAAGAGTCATAGTAACAGGCAAGAATGAACACTCATGTTGTTTTAATAGGAGTTCCTTTATCATCTCCATGTATAAGATAATATCCCTTGCCTTTACATTAAAAAGACTGGTAGAAATTGGTATTTGGCTGTAGTAAGTACACATATGGATCCATTTTAAAAGTGCAGCAAACTCTTTTTCCTTTTATAAGTTTTCACAAAGAGGTACAATAAGAGAAGTGTGATAAGACCCAACTAAAATTTGCAAATGATTAAAGATGTTCCAGAAAAGAGCAGAGAAAATTCTGTTCTTACTTTGTGACGATCAAGATTTTAAAGAATTAGGATATAGACTGAACATCAGAAACATTTGTTCAGCTGGAGATCGTACAAAACAATACTGCAATAATCTCTTGGTTTTGCACATCTTCCTTTACATATTCCTTAATAGAAAACGATATGTAATACAAGAGAAACATTTACATGCAAAGAGAATTTTCAGTTTCTTTATTATGTAGAGGTTTCATTGAAATTAATGTTTACCTCATTATTGAATTTTCAAAGTACTTTATCTTCCCTGTATCTAGAAGTAAACATTTTAATCTCATGTGAAACTAAGTTTGAAATTTCATCTTCTTCTTTTCTGAAAATTGGAGCAGAGCTCTAATCCAGAGTCTTGGCCGTGAATAATGCTCCACAAATGCCCTGATCATATTGTAGACTTGTGAAACTCAGTGACAGAGACAAACTTATGGAAAAACAAACCCACCTCCCAAATACAAGCTTAGTACCTTTTTTACTTCTAAAATGACTTTTTAATGTTCTAAACTTACAACATCACTGAGAAAAATATCAGACTACTGTTAAATCCCAAAAATGTTTCTGTCTGCCTTTGCTTATCTCTGTAGCACTGCACCTATAGTTATTTAAAACTGATCTTAAAAATTGACGTTGTAGTTAAAAAAGAAACCACCCAAACCAAAACAACAAAAAACTTCCAATGGGATTTGTTCCATGGCCAGAGAAACATTGCAAAATTATATTAACACCACATTTTCAGGAAAATGGCAGCAAAACAAAATTTTATCAGGAGGGCAAATAAAAGACATATTTCAGAGAAAATGAAACAAAAGGTGCTAGGTATAAAAAAGGTAAGTGAAATTAAAAGAAGGTTAAAAAACCCCAATCATTATATGGTTAAGGCTTGAATAACATATCAGGAAACATTTTGTAAAAATGCTCTAATGTTACAAGACACCGAATAACTGGAAAAGCTACATCAGGCAAATAAGTCATAGTGAGTATTAATTCTAGTAGATAGAATTAAGTAACAGTGGAAACTTAATTTTTCCTTTAGCATCTAGGTCTTTGGAATAGGCACAGGTTTGTAACCCCATCAAGAGCCTACACAAGAGGTGGAATATTTTAAGAGCTAGAAAAGCACCTGCCTTCTATGTAGATTTAATGAACAATAAATTGAGTTGAACACAAGTTTAGTGCTCTTGAAAACTGAAAACCCAAGGGTTTTGTGGCATTTACACATAGACAAAGTACTAAAAGTTTATATGAGAATATAGAGAATATCTGTTCTTCTTTTCTGTATAATAAACTGCACATAAAAGGAGACTTTCGATGCCCTTTGGTGATGCTGTAACAGTCATAGGGTGAAGCAAACAAAACGCAGAAAAGAACCATGGGCAGAGTAATAGAAGGATTGTATTCTGGCCCAGAAAAGGTCAAGTGATAAAGTAAAAGAACTTCTGAAAGCTCTTGCTTTGAAAAAGGGAGCAAATATATTGTCTGTTGTTTGTTTCTATCTATGATCATTTCATGGCCTCTGCAAACAAACAGGATTGCATCAATGAAATATACAATGCTAAATAAGTATTTTCTCCAAAGGTAAAAGACCACAAAATCTGAATTTTTACAGTTTTGTCTATCAAGCGGTAACGATATTTTTCTCAGCATGCAATAGAATTCATGTAGTTACTTTTTTTTTTAGTGCAGCTGTTATGTCAAAAGCTTCTGCTTTCAGAAGAAATATTCACCACAGAGAATACATGGGACTTTGGTGTTTATAAAACCTAAAGTAGCAGTTTCTCCAGAAATAAAAAGAAAGATTATTTCCCAACTGCAGAAATTTCACAGCCAGAGAGAAATGTCTGAAGGCACTTAGAAAGCTGTATGACAGGAAGAAATCACAGAATCATAGAGTCATAGAATGGTTTGGGTTGGAAGGGACCTTAAAGATCATCTAGTTCCAGCCCAGTTGCCATGTACAGGGAACTTTCCACCAGATCAGGTTCCATCCAGCCTGGCCTTCAACAGTTCCAGGAATGGGGTATCCACCATATCTCTGGGCAACCTGTTCCAGTGTCTCACCATCCTCACAGTAAAAGATTTCTTCCTAATATCTAATTTAACTCTACCCTCCTCCAGCTTAAAGCCATTCCCCATTGTCCTAACAATCCATGCCCTTGTGAAAAGTTGCTCTACAGCTCTCTTTTAGGTCCCCTTCCCTACTGGAAGGCTCTGTACGGCCTCCCTGGAGCTTTCTTGTATCCAGGCTGAACAACCCCAACTCTCTCAGCCTATCCTGTCTTCATAGCAGAGGTGCTCCAGACCTCTGATCACCTTTGTGGCCTCCTTTGGGCTCACTTCAGCAGGCCCCCATCCTTCTTGTGTTGGGGACCCCAGAGCTGGATGCATCACTCCAGATGGGGTCTCAGGAGAGCAGTGAAGAGGGGATCAACCCTTTGCCTTGCCCTGCTGGACGTGCTGCTTTGATGCAGCCAAGAACATGGTTGTTTCTGGGCTGACATTACTGGGTCATGTTGAGCTTCACATTAAACATTGACCCCCAGGCAGTCTTTCTTCTCAGGGCTTCTTTCATGTATCCATATTTGGGATTGTCCTGACCCAGGTGCAGTACCTTGCACTTCGTCTGTTGAACTTCTTGAGGTTTGCACAGGCCCAACTCTCAAGTCAGCCAAGACTCGTCTGGATGGCGTCCAGAAGGGAGTGCTGTCCAGATCCAAATGCAGATGGGTGTGGCTCTGAAGCTGTGCAGCTGTTTCTATTCAAGAAATACCCAAATGCATGTGCAGTGGAGTTTTAGAGGCAGAAACCAGGGATGAGAGGACTCCTCAGGAATATTCTGAATAGCTGTAGCTCACAGGTATAGGGCCTAAGAACACATTTGGCACTCATCCATGACAGGTCATGAATTTTGTTTTTAGGCTAGTCAAGGAGAAGGTGGCAATGAAATGACCAAGAAGCTCCAAAACAGACTGAGGGATAATCTGAGCCAACAAATAAACTGTAAGAACTACCTCTTAGTCCTGCATTAAGAAAGAATCACAAACTGTTGTATACTCCTGTAAATGCCATCCAGCAACAATAACCCTGTGTTAGAATGGAGGACACTTGCTTTGGTACTGATGGCCACTTTAGCTGTGCAAGCAGAGAAATCAGTGCTTTGAAATTATCCAAGCTGGCTTAATGTTTGGGTGCTTAGCCCAAGCTAAGATGCATGTTGCTACACCTGCTGTGCTGCAGAAGCCAGTTTACATTAATTTTTCCACATTTTGTGAACTTACTTCTTCTGTTTGAGTTTTGTCAGAAGCTTCTTGCTCATCTATGCAGGTCTCTTCCTCATACAGATGTACTGATCTCAGGCCTGGAGGAAGTGGTGCTTGAGTACTACCCAGTGCTCTCGAGGACCCCTACCTTCTAGAGCCCTAATGTCTGGGATTCCTCTATGTATGTCCTTGAAGAGGCCAGAGTTAGCTCAGCTGAAGTCCAGGCTTGTGATCCTACTTATTGCCCAGCTTCCTCCACACATGATCTCCATCATCTCATTGTCACTGCAGCCAAGGCTGATCCCAACCTTTACATCTCCAACCAGTCCTTCCTTGTTTGTCAGTACAAGGTCCAGCAGCACACCTCTACACTCTGGCTGCTCCACCACCTATGCAAAAAAGTTATTATCAGCTTCTTCCAGCTGACTGTAGAAGTCCAGTTTCGTCTTCCTGACAGGGTGGCCTGTAGCAAACACCCACAGCAGTGTCACACATATCCCTGAATTCTTACCCATCTGCTCTTGACTCCTTCTTCATCCACCCTTAGGCAGAGCTCGATACATCCCAGTTGCTCTCACATAAAGAGCAGTTCCACCACCCCACATTGCTGGCAGGTCTTTCCTAAAAAGTACACAACCATCCATAACAGCATTCCAGTCACGTGAGCTATCCCACCATGCCTCTGTAACTGCAATGAGATCTTGGCCCTGCGACCTCATACAGATCTCTAATTATTCCTGTTTATTCCCATACTGTGTGTGTAAAGCTGCAGGTGGGGATTGAACTCAGTTCCCTTTGAATGAGCCTCCTGCGACCTGGCCTCTTGCCCCTGACCCTGACTCTGATACTTGGCTGTGTTTGATGATACTATTTAAAAAACTCAAGTGTTTAAGTTATTCCTAGTTACATTTATCCATGTGTCAGTTTCCTGATTGCAAATGCTGCATTATGAAAGTCCCAAGAAGGATGACTGTTTTGGGAGTTATTGATGTCAGACTACTTCTTGGCATACAATACAGAATTCTTTTGCCTAAATATTTTCTCAGTGTTTTCTGATTCTGATATAATAAAAATTATTCTGAGCTAGCTAAATATTTACTTAATACTTAAGTAAATATTAGAATGGTCTATGGACAATGCAAAGCTAACTGTCAAACTGTCAAGACGTTTGGTGTGTAAAAAAACCAGGATCTGTCCTTTGCTAATATAATTGTTGTATTTCCTCTGTGATATAATGCTGACATGTATAGAGAAAGCAATAGGTTCTAGTCTTGTCCTTGCTTTTTTTTTTAAAAAAAAGTTCCTTTGTTATGTGAGTTCATTCTTTGATATATAGCATGAAACATCAATAACAAAGCAAGGGAAAACAAATAAATGAAAACATTTTTTGTTTAAATATCATTTGTCAACCAAAGGATGGCAAAACACTTTACGAAAGCATTGTATCCACTGAATACACACTGAAGTTGAATGGAGTCTTTCCACAGAATTCCCTGGGCTTTGGATAAAGGCTTAAAGAATTAACTCTATTATCAACCCACTGAAGTAAAATATGACTGGGAAAAGTCAAAAGTAGAAGAGATACTTAAGTTATACACTCTGATTTAATAATACTACGAATAGAACTGAAAAATATTTTCAGTCCTATGTCATGTACCTCAGACACGTCGCCTGTCATAAATCACATCCATTTTAAGACCTTGAGGCACTATACAGAAATCAGTAAACACTTCTAGTATTAGAAGAGTACTGAGAGTACTAAATGCAGCAGGACAGAACAAAGTTGGACTTCTGTTTGCAGAAGAATATGAGAGAAATAGCAAAGACTCTAACTCTTCCACTAAATGTAACTCACCATTTTTTATCAACCATCTTGAAGAATAAAAATCACTGTTTATCTTGGGGAAACTACATTTGGTTATTTAAAACAATTTACTTAGAAATAGCTGTGAAACATTAAGGATAGCCTGAAAAAGAAAGCTTCCTACTCAGCATCCTGGCAGAATTATCTGATTCAGTGGTCAAATGAGTTTAAAATAATGGCCTTCAGAAACATTTTATTTGATTTACAGTAATTTTCTTCTCTTTTCAACTCTTTAAAAAACAACAGCACATTGATATAGTTTAATATCCTGTGGTTCAGAACAGTTCCAAGCATTCTATGGAACAGTCCTAATCTATAAAATATGGTCTTCTTTCCACAAATCATTACATCCATGAGTAACTTTATGTACAAGAATTATTCCAGGGATTTGCAGGGACTCTTTACACCTCCTCCTGCCATCATTCACAGAATGTGTACACTAAAGGCATACAGGTAAATGCTTGTCTGAATAATACGTCAAATTAATAGGCTAGAGGGAGGAGGGTGTTTCAAATTCACCTGGAGCTTTTATATAGGTACCGTGACTTTTTATAATCATACTGATTACAAGATGCAACAGAATTTGTGCAGCAAGTAGAAAGTAACACTAAAGAAAAGAACGGAGAAACATGTCTTGAAGTTATCAAGATTTGTTAAACTGTGTGAATTATATTTCATACCAACAGTATGACGAGTATAGAAATCAATTCTCTAGTACCAGGACTATGACGACATAGGAGGACAGCTGGAAGTGACAAGCAGGAGCTGCTTAGAAAGAGAAGAAAGAGGGTTATTTAGTGATACACTTAGCTGTGAGAGGCGGTTCCCCATGTCAGTGCTGTAAAACTGTTTGGCGCACAGATAGCTGATGCAGTGATGCCGAACTGTGACAGTGACTACGGAGTGATGCTATGGATTGATAGATGTGGGAGCTCTTGGCACCACTAACAGATAATTAGGGAAATTGGGGGGGGCTGGGGGGAAGAAAGCTGAAATCTATTGTGAGCATAAAGAGGATGAAAACCTGTTGTTGGGAGGAATACAAGGGCTTTTATCTCCTGTAAGTAAGGAGGAAATTGAAAGCTCTCTGATGAAGGTAAGAACTTAGTGTCAGAAAGTGGAGGATAACCTGAATGATGACACTTTGCCAAGCTTGAGCCTGCTGCCTTGTAGAGAGCTTGCCATTTGTAAATGAGAAGCTTTCGACAGGAGAGAAATATAGAGGAAAAAATACAATTTGGTGTCTGCAAAGGCAGGTGTTACAGAGATTCATGAAAAACATTGACAAAAAATGCAGTGTAAGGCTGAATGCCGTGATCTTTTTTAAGATGACTTGGAACTTAGTCAAAGTTAACCACAACAGTTCAGTGTTAGCTGTAATAGTAATAATAAATATGGCAATGTACCTTAGAGTCTTTCAGTCAACTTCTTCTGGAAATCTCATGCCCTAAATGTCTGTCACTGCTGAAATCTGCATTAAGCAAACTCTCCTTTGGACCTTAGGTATAGACTCTGAAGTGGATAGGAATGTCCATGTAGATTGGAGTGTCAAATACCAAAACAAAACACAGAACCCAAGAACAGGTGTGCTTGTTCAGGCCAAAGGTTCCTCCTAATACAGTACTGTGGCCCTAATGAGTGAAGATAGGGGCAAGGTGGCTGGCAGGGATAGGAAAGCCTAGACTCTGTTTGCTATTACGGTGTTAAATCAGGTTGCTTTCAATCATATGTTAAAGAGGAAAGTTTTTATAGCTGTGGCCACGCTTTCCTGCAACATATGTGCATTTTCTTCCCTCACACAAAGTGTACTTAAAGAAATTAATTTACCCTGTGTTTCTTACCTGGGCATTCATCATTTGACTGGTAATTATAAAGACCGCTCTTTGTACTTGGATTCTTTAGAGAGTGGGCTGTAGGTAAAATACCTTATATTCTTTAGGTATTTATATCCTATTAATTTCATTGAGAGTTAGACAACTAATTAGAAGCTACATGCCTGAAAACCTTTGATAAGGTAGGCCCTTGTTTCTGCAAACAGATGCTATGCTGCTGATAGTACTGCAACAGAGTGAAGTTACAATGTGGATGGTTTTGTGCATATGCAAGGAATCGGACCTTAGATAGTCCAAGACATTTTCTTTTTAAATGCCGTACAAAGTACTCCGCAACTTAGTTAAGTTACCCATCCTCAGCACATCTCAGTTCTTCTCTAGTCACTTTCAGTTACCAACACCTGTCTCTTTTCAAGACACAGTAAGGGTAACATTTTCAACATGTCTGTGGAAATATAGGACCAGATAACTACAAATTAAAAGAAAGGTGAAAAATAGATGCAGATAGCAACGTATTTTATTGATCTCCATTAATTTCTATACAGTGCACACATACATTCTTCTTGATTAGGAAGGGAAGCAAAACACTTTCTTGGGATAAGGTACAGTAAAGATTTGCTTCCATGACTATCCAGATGTCTTTGTCTCAGTAATACAAATATCCTCTATACTGTATTCCACAAGTCCAGACTGAAAATGAATGTCTTTGAAATTTTCTTTTTGTCTCCTATTTCTGGCTCCAGATAGTGAGGAGAAGTGTATTTGAATGGACATTTAGGTTCTTTTGGGGGTATTTAGACATACAAGTCTGCCAAAACACACTTGGTCTAAACAGTAATTCCCCAAGAAGTCTGTAAGACTTTGAATTTTATTACAGAAGTGAGTCTACAGCTAAAATGGTTTCCTTGCCTCTTATGTGCTATTTTCTCATGGTTACACTGGGGAGCAGAACCTGATTATATAATAAAATTTACTTAGTATGCAAAATTCCAGATTTGGAATCAATGAAGGTGCTCAAATAGAATTTAATAGTGATGATGAGTGACAGATGAGAAATCAGCTCTTTCTGCTAAACCTGGACTAGCTCGATGAAGCCATTGAATTGTAGGTGTTCACTAATTTCAGAAATGCCAGTGATTGCTTAATTTTAGTAAATTCAGTAACGATCCAGTAAGTGCAGCTTTAAAAAATGCAAATCGTGAGCTTTCTTAGAAAGAACTACCTCCGTGTTTCTTTTTCAAAGAATATATTGTCTGTACAATTCATGTAGTTGATGCACTGTGTGAGCTGTGATCCCAATGGCCAACTACCAGCAAGGTGCAGATGGGTTAGTTTAGCTAATAGTGAGGTATATACAGTGTTATAGATTCTCTCATGAGCAAAACAGAATCAACTTGAAGAATTTTTGCTGTATCTTGTTGCCAACTAAACCAATTTTCTAGTTGTTGATTTGAATATTCAGAGAGAAGGAAAATGTGCACAACAAACCAAACCCTGAGGAAAAGACTTGGCCCTTGCCTTCCCCAGGTTCAGCTTAAGTCAAACACCTCTCCACCCCGCTTCCTACACTCAACTTCCCTCAGTTTTGACCACCTGTAGCACCCAGTTGTCCCCATTTCCTTTGCAGAGGAGATGGGAGGCACAGGGTCCAGGGTTAGCACAGAACCATTCCTATCTGCTTCTCCTCTGGTGACCCACAGCTGAGGTCCCTCAGGGCTGTTTCTGCCCCAGGGTGGGTCGCCCACTGCTGAGGTTTTGGGGTCAGTAAGTTGCTTACACCAGCACTGAAGCCATCTGGAATTTGTTGTGACTGGCTTGGGGCAGTTCATGTCCTCCTCTGGGCAGTGCTGCAGCTCCTACTACTTAAACCAGTTCAGGCACAATAAGCTCTTCTAGACTTTAACAGGAACTGACAACTCTTTTTTGCACGTGGTTTTGGTTTTGGTTTTTTTTACAGCCACCTGGTAGAATTTCAGAAAATTTAATCAGGAAATTAAATCCCTGCTTAGCTAAACAACAGCAAGACACTAAGAAGGGATCATGAAATATCCTAAAAGATTACTCTATCGTATGTGAGAAGGAGGGTGAGTGACTCTGAGTTGGTACGAGAGCTCTTCAAACAACATGTGGGTACAGCAGCAAAAAGTTTCAGTCACTTGCTAATAGTGAGATTCTTTTTGCATCAGTGCATGGAAAGGGATTTAGGTGTGCAATGGGAAGTCCAGCTTCCTGGATGGATATAGGTTGTGACAGTAAGGTAATATCTTGTTAAATATCTCATTTTGGTGTTTTTGAGACTAAGAAGGGTGGAAGTCATAGCTGCAGCTCAGGTGGCAATGTCTACTCTGAACATTTGGCTCCTTTTTGTTCTTCCTAATTTCTTTTTCAAAATCCCTACTTGGGTTGCATTGTCCATCACAAAAGTAAATTTGGACATAAAGCCTGAAATCCTAATGAAGACAAAGGAGATGCTAGGATCAGGATCAAGGTCACTATGTACAAGACAACAGCTTACTGAAATGGTTATTTTAAAAGCCTGAGTGAAACATATATAACCAGTATTTTTCTTCTGTGAAATGATAAACATATTTCTCTTGTTAATGAGAAACACAATCTTTCCGAACTTGAACTTTCAACTGGGTGTATAGAGTTCCCCTTCCTCCCAGTTGCTGTCCTACTTTTAGACATTTATGCAAAGATTTTCTTTTCATTTTGCAATATGTGGCAATGAATAAACACCCTTTCTTGGATTACAGACCAACAAGACTTACACTAATACTTTTGCATTCAGGAATATTCTTCAATTAAATCCTTTGTAGTGTGAAAATACATTCCTTCCCTCACTCTCTGTATAAAACCCTCCAACTGTCCTAAGATTTTATAGATTACACTGATTTCTAAAGTGACATTTTGATTACGAAAGCTTTTCTGAAGAGAATTCTTGAACTAGGATTACATTTTTTTCAAAGACTATTTGCCCTCAGAGCTGTACTGGACTCAGGTATGCACAACTGTATTGTGGCTTAGCAGAAGAGAGTGGATGCAAAAATAAATTCTTTTGTCATAACTGTCTGTAGAAGTTATTCGGGCTGAGGTATTTTACCTTTCATTCGCAAGGGGCCAGAATATTTCTGCTCAGCTGCACTGAGTAACTCATTAAAATGTGGCAACCCCCACAAGTGTAAGCCCTCTGTGGCTGCCTGCTACGAGCACCTCAGTCCAGGTGCTCATATTTATAGGACAACAATCAAGCCAATGTAGTCACAGGTTTAATCTTACGTGGCTCCAGATGTGTGGGAATGATTGTGTGTATTATATGTAGGTTCACAGAAATAGCTGATAAATAAAATTTTATGTCAGTAAATATTAGAGGCAAGTAAAATCTTGTACCAGCTTATCAGTATAGCTTTCTTACAGCATCACATGTCTCATGCAGGGAACCAGCGCAGGTTTGTGTGTGCACAAATAGCAGAAACAAAAAAGTTACACTGGGAAATTCCCTAAACTCGGTAGTGAGATCATTCAAACACTGATTTCCTAAACGAACAGAAATACAACTTCTAAGAATGCCTCATTAGTACCAGGTAACATCTGCATAACTGAAGCACATACAAGTTTTGATGACTTCTTAACGCCACGTAATGGTGGAAACAATGGGCACAAAAAGCTTGCCCATTAAGCCACAAGTGATGAGTAGCTCTAGTGCCCCAGGCCTTTACGTATTGCTTTGTGGTTTAGCTGGAGCTGTAGGAATAACCTTTGAGTGTTTTTATGATGGTGACTGCATGATTCGTTCTTATTCTAAATGCTGCTAACTTTGTGGTTTTGCTCTGTCTGACCTTGCGCCTTATTCACTACAATTGTTTCAAGCGACTTCCTGGGAACAGAGTTATTAAGCAATAGGCTTTTCTATAGGATTTATCCTTAAACCATCTGAGAGCTTAATAAATATTAATATTCCACTGTTCTTCTCTTATAAGGAGGTAATATGATCCCCATTTTACATATGGAACAGAAGTTCAGAACATTTCAGATTAAAAAATCAGAGCCACGATACAAGGAGACCAGGATTTTGGATTTAATGCTCTTTGGCACATCCTAACTACCAGCAGCTGTGAAGGTTCAGTGCCAGGCTGGTGGAGCACAACTATATGACGGTACTTGCAGCAATCACTGCCCAGCTTTTCAGGTGCAGTCTGGGAGGAGCCTTAGGAGCTTGCAGTGATAAAAGGGGTTTGAGGTAATACAGAACGCTTTTGGGGTTTTTTTCTTCCGCATCTGTGGAGTTCTGCCTTGCTCGGACCCCTACCACTAGGGTTATATTTTTGGGGAAAGACTTCTGATTCTGGAGAAGGTACTTGCTTTGCTACAATGGGCTACCCAAAATAACTGTGTGGAAATGCCACACGAGAAAACACGTGCTATTTTCTGTATGAGGACACGAATCGTTTGGGCAGCGGGGAAGCTGAGCTCTTCCTAGCTGTGAGTTGTCTGCTTTCTCTAATTCTTTGAGGCGTACTCTGGTCCCTTGGACTTTTCTGACGCTTAGAGTTTCTTTCCTTTTTATCACTTAGTGAAAATTCAGCTTTATGTTCCTGGAATCTTTGGTTCCTCTCGCCTCCCTGTGTTTCAACCATTTTGACCTACACCCTTTGGTGGCCGGGCTGCCAGCTCATAGTAACGCTCTGTTGAATGGGTGTGAACGGAGGGCATTTAGGTTTGCATGTTTGTCTTGCAAGTTCTCAATGCTTTCAAAATATGGACAGAATTTTTTTGATGCTGGGGAGAGCTGCTTGCTAAACAAAAAATCTTATTCTGAAGTCCAAGTATGCTAGAAAAATTCAGTGGATTAGCTGTTATACTGTGCTTAGCAAATCGAAGTATTTTTACTTTCTGAAGTTTTTGAATTAATTTTTCTGAAATATTTAGCCTGAAGAAGGTACTTGACAGGAGATGTATAATCCGGAAGTGCTACAGTTCTGTAAAGTTCTCAACTGTCAATGAGAAAGTATTTTTAAGGTTTTTTTACTTTTGCTTAGAGTGAATGTCATAACCTTTATCATGCATGGCAAAATGAATACCTTTTTAATAGTTTTGTGCATAGTCCTTTTGAAAAGGAAAATAAAAATGAAGGCTGTCTTGTTGGAGTCTTTCTAATACTCCATGTGGCAACAAAATCCTTATTTTTCTTCTTTATTCATGTCTTTATGAAAAACCCCATCAGCTGTTTGGGTGTACTCCATTGGCTTATGGAAGTTAGCAATGGAAAAGAGTTCATTCATTAGGTCACCTAATGCCTCTCACTCTCTGTGTAAGATTATTCATTATTGTTCTCTTACTTTGTCTGGTTTCTTTTAAAGTAAGACCTGTGCTAGGACTTATGCTATTTCCTCTGAATGACATTTCCAAAGCTGAAAATGATCTGATTATCATGCATGGTTTTCTGTTTTACAATCTAAGCTGTTATTTACTTCAATTTCGTCTAACATTTCTTAGTGAAATCTTCCTTATTGTGTAAAATAACTTTCAGCTCCTGATTAGAAGTCAGGGTGTTTATTTTGTTTCTGTATGTTTATATATGCTTGTAAGAGCTATGTTTCCTGCCAGTCTTTTGTTTTCATCCAAACGACCTAAATCAAGTTAAAATTTAAGAAGGTTTTCTCGTCTTACTCTTTAATTAGTTCAGGAAATATAGCACATGTTTTGTCTCACACAAATTATTTGCAGTTTGGATTAAATTGCGAAAAGATTGTATTTATTTGTTCCTGAGCCGAAGTCCTGTAACAAACTGCCAGTGGTAGCAACTGGCAACCACTGGACCCTACTGAGTCTTAGAATGACTGTGAGTTGTTTTAGATGAACAATATTATATGGAGTAATGTACTATTGAAGGATGTGAGCTTTGGTTGGAGTGTTTCCAGGTATTCTAAACAAGGCTATTTCTACAAGTTTTCGCTAAGATGTTTACTTCCTCTCTTGTCCTGTAACTTGTGAAATCTTTAATTGTACTTTATCTCTTGCTTAATCCTTCAGCCTTCTATTCATGTGAAAGTAGTATTTGTTTTAGTTTTATAGGGGTTTCACTTTTAGTCACAAATTTTCAGGCTTGTCCCATCTCTCCCTATACTACTCCCCCCCTTATTCCCCTCCTCCCCCCACCCCCAGCCCCAACATTTTCCCCTTTTGTTTTTCTGTCCTACACTGCTGCTCCGGTCAGTACCTTCTGGTGTTTTTTGTGTTCATTCAAAGATACCATTACTTTTATTTCATAGAAACTGGGGAGAAGTTTTTCTGTAACAGCTTCTTTCTTCCCACCCCTTGCACTTTTCATTTTTTCTTTCACCCATGGCAGAGAGAACAGGCTCACGAAAATGGCATCTAGGAGGTAGCTCATACCTAATTTCATCAGTTTTCACTACAACTCCAGAATATATTTGATGGACTCTTTCAGGCTCCCTTAATTATGTTTTCAGTATTTGCAGCTGACTACAGGGCAAGCTGGAGATCAAGGTAGAAATGGGATATGAGTCTTTGTGTGGACTGCAGTATAGGGAAACCTTTATCTCTGTATCATCCAGGCCAAGTGGGTACAGAACAAAAATTGTCAAGCAGAACACATCATGTTCCTGCTCTGAGACTGGCAAAGAACATGAAGGTAGCATTAACAAGAACAGGCAATTAACTTTTTAAAACACTTTTCTCTAGGATTGAACTTCAAAGATATTTTTTTTTCTCGTGGTTGCACCAACAGGTCATTGAACCCTTTTGATTTTATATGGAGCTTATCTATTTACATGACAGTGTGTGGTGGGGTGCTTTGTGTAATGTGATTGCAGGTTAATCGTTGTTAACAATCTGCTAATACCAAACACAAGCACCTGCATGAAATTAATCTGTCTGAACTACTCACTCAAGCACTTTTGAGCCTGGAAGAGTTTGGTCTTCTACTCCCAAATAGAGGTACCTAAACAAAAAAATTATAGTGCCCTGAGGTATGAACTCTTGCTAACCGTGACTATAAAGGGAGTCTGAGAGAACAAACTTGCGTGTAGGTGTAAAACCACAAGTGAAAGGACTGCTGTCTTTAAGGATAGTTAAATGCTATTTTTTCTGAGACCAATAAGAAAGAAAAAAACAAGCTAACCTTAAGTCCAAAATGATCTGCTCTTATCTGTTATCTGTAAGCTTAAAATTTAGCAAAGAAAAGCTATCTTTTGCTGTCTGTTGCCCATGGTGATATGTAGGTGTTAGTAAGAAGAGGAAAGGAAAATCTTGTGCAAAAAATGTTCCACTGCACGTGAGGGACATGGTTGTAATGGCTGATGAAAATTGGTTAATGGGAAAATGAGTCATCTAAGTCTAACAGCCTCTACCAACATACGCATTTTTGAGGGAATAGAACTTGGTGCTCATGCAGTGGCTCTATACAGCATTAACTCTGAGATCTGTTAGGCTCTGGAACAGTCTCACTTGAAAAGTACTGGAGACCCCATTGTTAAAACTTTAAAATTAGACTGCAGGCTGGTGAATGTACATTAGAGAGCAGTAACTCCGAGGTTAACTTGGTTGAGAGAGATGGACATAATAGATCTAATTCCTTGATCAGCCTAAACACTATTTTCTTTAGGTTTTCCACATGAATGTGCCAACTTCATTTGTCATGGAGCACAGTACTAACCCTTAGTCTTACAAGCACGGTTGTGTATAAGGTTTTATTAATTATCAATAGTTTTAGCCTCTCTGTTTTGAAGTGAAAGTAGCTTTTATTTTGCAATTTTTGCAGTAGCTGTAGATCTCTTAAGTGCTCAAGAGCCTTTGTCTCCATTGTGAAGTGAAATGTCTTCTTTCAGGCCCATCTTGGGTTAAGCTAGAAAGGACCAAAATACCATATTTTGAAAAAGCAGGCTTGTTGTCACAAAACTCTTCTGAATATAAGTAAAACTCCCAAACGCTGAGATCTTTGTCCTTTCTTTGAATCCTGAAATTGTTTGGTGCTTTTTGTTTGTTTTGATTCACTATAGGTTGTTTCTGCATGCAAACAAATTTTAATGACTGAAGTGTCAGCTTGCAACTTTGCAAATATTTTAAAGCAACTTTCCAAAACACTGCACTGCCAGAAACCTACCAGAAACCATTTTGAACTCTCCCAATCATCCTGGTAATCCACTACAGTGTTCTGATAAACACAGAAAGAACATCTTTGTGACCAAAGAGAACTAATTTTACACTCATCCTGATATTTTGCCTTGTTTAGCAGTGCTAGTCTCACTACTGCTCAAGCTGGTTTGTTGAATTCCTGTGCAGACAAGTGAGCCTTGAAAAGAACCCTGGAGTTGGGGCTAGAGGGAAAATGGCAGTCTCTGGAGAGCAGGAATATTGATGAAACCATACCTCAAGCATTCTTAATTGAAGTCAGAAAACTTGAGTCAGTGTAAATAAAAAACTGCTGATGGGCACAAGTGGCACAGAGAGGTTCGTTAATGCTCCTGGACAATTAATGCATTTGAGAACTGAAATACTGGTTCAAGATATACAGCTTCCAATTTTTCTGTTTTAATTTTTTTTTTAACCTGAATATATGTGAAGTTAAAGGTCGTGAAAAGATTTGTAACCAACTCAAAAAATCAAATTAAAATATTCTTCCTGTTTAGAAAAGAAAAATCTTCTTGGGAACTGAAATATATTAGCGCAATACCCTGATCTTTTTGATATTAGTGTTTCTTTAGTACAGGATAAATCAATCAAAGGTGTTTAGCTTAGTAACTTTCATCTTGTTTCTTAAACAGTGATCAGTACTTAAGGCTACTTGTATATGCCAACAATCCAGATGTTTTTACCAAGTGCTCAATGATGTGAGAATAAAATCTAGACAATTACTTTAAGTCTCTTTTCAGTAAAACACATATTGTGCACTTTAATTCTTGCAACCCATCTCTCTAGAGGGAGGAAGAGATATAATGGTCACAGAGAAATGCAAGCAAATGTAAAAAGAATGCTCATTGTAGCTCAGGCTGAGGGTCTGTGTATTGGAGTATTTTCCTTGCAGCAGTAGCTGCTGAAAGGCAGAAAGGAGAAAAAAAAAAAAGTACTTTATCTGTTCTGTTGACCAGAGAGGGAAAAAATGTAATTGCCTTTGGAAAGGGGGTGGAGTGGGAGTGTTGTGGGGGAGCAGGTATGTATCAGAATATAACAGCTATGTAAGATTTTAGGGTTTGGAGTCTGTGGACACAGGTTTTTGAGAAATATATACATAATGGTCATGAGCTGACTTCTAAAACAGCCTTTCTTTTTCATGCTTTCAAACAAGGCTTTAAACTTTTCTTTTCTCTGAAGGAAGAAAGGTAAGCAAACATGTACTTATTTTTTACTTCTCACTTTTTATCAAATTGGTTTTTTGCCTAAGATATTAGGGTTGGAAAATCTTTCTTCAAATAATAACATCCAAATAGTACAAAATCAAGGAGATTATGATTTGTTTTTCAGCACTGCAGAATTAATTTGAAATTATAGGCTTGAGGCATTGAATTAAAGTTTTTAGGCAGAAGGTTGGAATCTGATGGTAAGTCTCTGCTGGAACAGAAAATATCCTCAATATAAACTACTCAATTTTTCAAAGTAGTTGGTTAAAAAACAAACTGCCGCTATATGAAAAGCCTGTCTTTATTTTAGGGCAGTAAATAGTGAAAGATAGTACCTGGTGTGTTTCTCACATTCTGAGGAACTCACTTGTGTTGCTCACCTAGACTGACTGTGAGTTTTAAGATACAAAGAACATGAAGAATCTGTTTGCTGCAGTTTTGCTGTTGAGCTTTTTTCCTGGAGGAGAGGTTTAGGATGAAAGAGTTATTACCATTACTTATATGTCTATTGCAACAGTAATGCATAGATCGTGACAGAATACTTTTTACAAAATTCTTGTAACAGTAGAAATCTGTTTATCCCTGGTCTTGAATATAAACTTTGCAAATATTTCACAAGTTAGGTGGCAATTAATTTTTCTTGTCTCCAGATAATATGTTCTCTTGTTTGTTTGCTTTTCTGCTTTCTTTCACTGTTTGTCTCCTGAAAATCTTTGTGGTTAATAATAGGCTTCACAACTCCCAGGAGAAAGATCACTGTGATCACTTTTCCAAAAACCTCAGGATTGTTCAGTTCAACTCTGAAGTTGTCTCAAGTCCAACAGTGGCAGTGCTGCTGGGCTTCCCTCGGAACGGCTGCCGCTGCCCTCTAGCAGAGGCAGGAGAAGCTGCATGTGCTGCTTCACAGTCCCTGTAGTTTTGAGGCCAGTGTAGAAATTTACAGCATCCACTGATCCTGGCTTTAAGTCAGGACTGCACTAAGCAAAGTGGTGGATGAGAAACTGGTGTATATTTTCTTCTGATGATTGTCACCAGGGTGCTCATCGTGGGTAGTATACACTCTGGCAGCTGTAAATCTTCAAACTTCATCAGCCAGAGGTGTCTGGTCCTACTGGGTGACAGCCTCAGCCTGTGTACAGGAGCCTCTCAGGTCATTGTTCACCCCTGCTATGGTCTTGCTAATGCTTTCTCAGTGTGGAAATCATACTCATAAATATGACTATTACTTCATAAAGAAACTGAAAATTAAGAGGAAACAAAGGAACCGGTTGCAAATAGCATATGGAATTTGGGGTTCACTAAATCAGATGATGTCAATATAATAAAAAAGTGAAACATTACAAAAATATTTGAGGAACTTTTGGAGGTTTTTTGTGTGGGAGCATGTGTGCTGGGTCAGTACTTTCTCTGCTGAGGGCTTTGCTGAGCAATAAGCTTGTGTGCTTCACTTGTGCTGAATTTCAGAAGTTTTCAGAGGAGTGATATTGATATTAACTGACAGGTCATCAAATTCAGCTGAATGAGGTGAGGGCCAGAGTGAGAGGGAGTTGAAGTCAAGTTTTTTTTTTCCCCTTGGAAGGTGGGATGGGGGAAGAGAGTGATATATCTGCCTGGTTTATATTGCATTGTAAACTGCCTTTGTTTTAACCATAATGTGGGAACATGAGCAAAGATGCTTGTAAGACTGTAGTAATCAGGGGAATGATGAGATCGCCAAAATGCAGCTTGTTTTGGGGAAAAAACCAAAATCAAAATGCAAAAAAACCCCTGGAAGTGCAAAGAGTGTTTTTTCCTTTTGATAAATGTTAAAGTAATTAGGAGGTAGTATGGTTTTAAAAATGACATAAGGACAGATGAGGTAGGACAAAAGTTCTTGCCTGCACCTTTGGGATTATGATGAAGAATATTTGGAAAATACCAACAATAACTTATTCTTGCACAACATTTAATCTTTCTTTTCTTTCCCCCTCTTCTTTAACATGTATTCTGTGTCATGGAAATGGAAATTAGAATGCAAGTCAGTTTAATTACTTTTGCTGTTGTTCCAGTCCCATGGATTGTAAATATTAGATTTATGAATAGATTTAATTAGCTTTGGAGTACCTTTTTTTTTTTTATATACTCAAGCAATTCTGACTGCACCTAGAAAAAGGTTGTGGAAAAAGCTGTCCACAGCGGACTTTGGTCTAGTCAGGAGGTCTTCCTTATAAAAATTTAGCTGACTAGTTAGAACTATAAATATTATATCACTGATGAAGTTGTTAATCTGAGAGTAGCAAAATAACTTATGCCATGGTCTTAGAAAGCAGAACATGCAATTAGCTTCATTAGTACGTACTCTGGCCTGATATGTTCTCAAAGTAGAAAGTAACAATGTAATGCTATACTCTTGGGGCATGCCCACGGCACTTTGGCCACTGCATGAGGTGGAAGAGGTTAGTGACAAGAGTGCCTGACTGAACAGAGCAAAGTCAGTATGAAGGGCAGGTAAATGCATCAGGGCTTCTCAGCATGAGGAAATGAGTCCAGGTTGCTTATGACAGAAGACTATGAAACTGTGAGTGCCATACTGAAGCGTGCAGAGCATTCCTGTCCCTGACTTTGCAACTCCTTGTGACACAGATAATTAAAGGCTGGCACAGTGTGCTTGAGAAATACCACTGTTTGCTTCCCTTGATCTGATGGTTGCCTGTGACAGTGACCAACACAGGCAAAACTTTGGCTAGATGGATCTTCAGCCCAAACTACTGTGGCTACTCATGTTGCTATGTGGATAGGCATGTTTAAGTTTGTGGATGAGTGAGAATCCTCTGTAAGATCCACAAGTGAAGAAAACAGCAACATAAGATGTCATGCAGTGTTTGGGAATAGGATGGAGGGTGAAGAAAGGATAGGGTAGAGAAGCAAAATACTTGCAGTAAAGAAAAAGCAGTTACCATTTACAAATTCTCCTATTGGTTCAGTGGACTTTTATATAAATAAATCATTTTAGATTTAAATCATATGGCAATTTTAGCTGAAAAAGTGAACAAAAGCCCAAGTGGCGATGTGTGATTTGTGAAACAGTGCAGGTGTTCCATCTTCTGAAACTGTGCCCTACATTTCTCTTTCCAGATACCACACCCTCCTTCTCATGCTGTGTGGCTTTGCAAGTTCACTGGCTGTTAAAACTGCAGGGTTTACTTAACAGTAGAAGAGTTTTACTCCATGTTAGTATTAAATATCGTGGCCACAGTGCTTATGGATAGTGCCATGGTACATTGCAATTCTTTGTGCTACAGTAACAGCAACAACTGCCGTGGTCAGTGCATCCAGGCTTCCTTGCCAGCTATCCTATGGTTGGTGTATCTAAAACTCCCCAAAGCATTTCCACTGTGTTCGATTACAGTTTGGTTGCTGAAACTTGTGGTGGTGGCTCTTTCTGTGATATGAAGCACCAGACTCATCTAATGGTCTCACTCTTTAGGGAGCTCTGTCAAGTGTATTTGGTTGCTCAGACCTATGAACTGGCTCCTTAACAGCCCCACTTAGTTATAATTTACTGTAGTAATCCCAGAACTGCTTCTGAGGAATGGTTTATTTTTGCTTTCATGTTTTTGAAGGAGTCTCAGCCTTCAGTCTCCTGAAGGAGTCTGAAGTGTCATCTGCTGCAAAAAGCTGAAATTATGGATGACGAGTGAGGCAGCAGCGTTTGCATCCTGAACCTGATGCAGAGGGTCTGAATTACCTGTGGGAAAGCAAAGGCAATATGACTGTTTTCAAATTTTATGAGTGAATTACAGCTAGGACTTGTACTTACCATAGCAGAACACTCAGGTTCATGAACCAGTGCAGGTCAGCTCTTTAGGTGATACATGGAAAATCTGTTTTGGCTCTTGGACTGAGAACTCTAAACTCATCTCATAAATGAAAGGTTTTGGCAGAGCAATTCTCAGTAAAGGAGGGAATTTCAGGCACCTTCATAAATGCAGTGCTGGATGTCTGCCTCCACTGACACTCTAATTTTTTCTTTTCCTGCCAGAAATCTTTTCTTTTCTAAAAATATTTACTTGACTCTGCATATTGCTGCCTAATCTAAAGATGGATAATATAGTGCTGATTTTAAAATCCCAACTGGTACAGGATGTAAGAATGACTTTTAAAACATTGCTAAAATGATCCCTTGGAAAGAATTTTTTAACTGATTGTGCTCTTTTGGGTGTAGTGTGGTTTCTACACTACCAACCCCCCACTCCCTCCCCCTGTAACCACTGCTGCCGACCTAATCTTCTAGACCATTTAGTACCCTCCTCTTATCCTAAGTAAAATACAATTGCTGGCTCTGATATTCATTAGGTGATAATCCAGATTAATTCAGACTTTGATGTAGAAACAAGTCCTATTTCAGCTGCCAAGAAATCCAGATCGCCCCATGGAAAATGCACACACTCAGGCACGTACACACACGCGCGCACAGTATGTAGAATGCCTTAAAGAAACTGTAGCTAACCACCTTATTAGTATTCCTCCCTCCTCTGTGTTTCACTTGCAGCAACAGAGGGCTGAGCAAAATGCAGTAGAACAGGGACAGAGACAGAGCTGGCAATCATCTCGGTGCAGGCTGCTGAATGTAGGGGGTGGGGGGGATGCAGCAAAGCAAGATTAATAACCTTGCCATAATCCTGTGCACCCTGGAAGGAGATACCTCCGGTGACTGAGCTGTTCTTGTCTTGATTAATTGGACTGAGTGAATGAGTGGCTGGCAATCCACCTGGTTTGGAGGCGACCCCCTGGTTTTGCTGCTCTCTGAATCCTCTACCCATCTGGGAAGGTAACAGTGAGACATACCATCTGCAGCACACACAGCAGCTATTGGAGGCTACTACTGACAGTTTGCACTACAGTTTTTTGGTGAGCAAGAAGCCAGGTACATTGTACAGTAGGATATTTCTGTGCTCGAGCTACCGAATTTCACAATCTGGTCCTTCAGCAGCCCCCTATGCTCCCTTTCCAATTGCCTTTGAGTTCTGGGCTTACTTTTGGCATAGTCTCCTGGACGCATTTTGCTGGGGATGGAAGAGCAGTAAATGGAACCTCTGACAACTAATTGTTTTGCTTCTGTGTGACTCGAGAAAGAAAATAGCTAAAAGAATTAAATCCACTTGGAGGAATTTAAATTTCTTTGTGAGAAGTTTATAGAGGGACTGTTCTAAAGGTAAGTCCAGGGGATTGTCTACTCCTTTGGTTTCCTTGTTTGTTTCCTGCTTGCTTGCTTAAAGTAGGGGAAAAAGACTTAAACATTAGTACTGGGTGCATACGGAGTGTGGTGTTTGTAAAGTCTGTGCTTGTAATTTGCATCCCCTTTATACTTCCTTTTCTGTTTGTTGGTTTTTTTTTTTTTTTCCCTCCTTCTCCTGCCATTTGCACAGTAAAAATGCTTGCAAAATAATAATCTATAGGGCTTCTGGAAAATGTTAGTTAAATAGCACTGTAAAGCTCCTTTTATTTCAAAGGTAGTAGAATTTCTAGGAAGAGAAATCTTTTTATTAAACAAGCTAAAATATTTGGAAAGTATCTAGAATGGGCAAGAAATATAGTTTATACAGGATCTTCAGTAGAAGCCTCCATATTTTCATAAATCTCGTCTAGTTTTTTTCTCTGCATTTCAGTCAGTTCTGGAATGATGAATATGTAAGTACAAAGCTGTTTCTGCTGCTGTTAGCCAAAGGAGAAGGTAGCAGAACAGAAATTTGTGGATTTGTGCATCCACTTACATGAAGTTCATCTGTCTGCTTCTCATTAACCTTTTGAATGCTGCTTTCATTTTTTGGGGTTTTTTTTTGGCTACAGAATTAATGTAATATGTAGGACCTAACAGTAATAACTCTTATGGTAAAAAGTGCCAATCACAAATGGGGTCTTGTGGGCCATTAATTTTTGGGATGGGGGTGCTACTAAGCACTCAGGTGACCAAAGTAAATGCCTCATCCAGCATGGTTCATGGCACTCCAGAATTTCTGGAGATCTATCAGTTGTATTGCTCTGGTGCTACTCAGTATTTCAACCTGGCACTTTTCCTCCCCCTGCACCCCCTTCCACCAATGCAATTTCTACTGTAACAGTACGACTGTTGTAGCCTTTCCCATCGTTCCATTAAATAATAGAAATAAAATACCATTGCACTGCAATAGAATCAGAGGTCTTGTTGTTGAGCTTTTTTTTTTTTATTGCTGCACTGATAGTACTTAGCATTCCCAAGGAGGCAAGCAAACCATCTGTAAATACATTTCAAAGATGCTTCGTTCTCCAAGTGCAATTGCTAGGTACTCATGCCTTTTCAATTATATGAATATGAATGACTAATATTGAAGAATATGGTATCTCTTGGAAATACTGCATAGCTGGATATGTGGTGTAAATAGACAGGGATCAAAATACAGTTCTACTGAATAACCAGATGCTGAGGGGCTTCTACAAGTATGTATACATATGTAATGTATGCAAAGAAAAGGGGAATTACATCAGATTTGTAAATACAAGGACACATCAAATAGGATGATCTATTTGGTACAAAGAAGTATAATGACCCTTCTTGTAATAGATCCTGTGTTGTAAAGCTGAAAACTTAATGAAAAGGCTCTGCTTCAGAGTAATCAAATCACTTTATATTTTTGCATCCTGTCAGTCAGTCCCTCTATTTCCCACTGGTTTTGCATAATAGCTTTAAAGATGGATTAAGGAAGAAAGGAGAACTGGTTATAGGTGTGTTTCCCCTCATTTTCTGGAAGTGATGCTTCTGTATTGCATGTGCATTTACTGTATATGATTATGACAAACAGATCTCTTTCTGGGCAGGATGCAGTTTGCCATAGTTTTCCCTCATTGTAGTTTCCTCAAGCCTCGATTGCATGTAGCACAGCAATCTTATTTCACCAGGCAATGAGCTATGTTCTCTTTTAACTATGGGGAACAGTCTCTGTGTAATGAGGGCTAAAAAAAAAAAAGTGTGTGCGTGAGAAAAAACGAAGAAATGACAATTGACGATTTTTAGAGCCTTACCCTGGTTTTAGAATTGAAGTATAGAATGAGACTGTCAAAGCAGAGATGTTGACTGGATAAAAGCAGGGGACAAATGTTCTGTCCGGAGATGAAACTTTCATGTTCCAGCAAAAAATACGACATGTTTTTCTTCACTTCCATTTCTACGTATTCTGATGTATGGAATATAATTTAGTAGTGTTGCCTTAAACTGAGTGGAAGAGCAGTCACCTGTATGCTGGAAAAGAAGTATGTCATCACTCTTTATGGTGTCTAGCTGTTATTAATCATCTGTTTTTTCATGTAGTCATGTTTTTTCATTATCTTCTTATATTGCAGACTAAAGCAAAGGGTGGTTATTTGGTATTTTAACAGGCTCACTGAAGAGGAAACCTTGGGCTTCTCTTCCCATGTTCCCCCAATTGTGTTGGTTTAGTAGATTTTCATTAGAACTTTTCTGGGATTTTGATTCAGATTTCTTAATTATACTGTCACACTTGCTGCTTGGGGGGGGGGGTTTGTATCTCTTATACATGATATTGTATGTAACATAACATGTTATCACAGGATGAATTTCGTTTTTTAATACCATTGCTATTCTAATGGTAAGAATGGAAATGAAAAATACTCAGTTCTAGGAGGTTTTATGTGGGAACAGACTTTAGCACCAGTTGGACCATGTGGGGGTTTTTTGTTTTTAAAAAAACCCAAACCAGCAGGTAATCTTTAAAAAGAATATTAAGTGTTTCATTTTTGTGACCCTTAGAATTTCAATTGCATTTCATAATGTAATGCCCCATATGCCTTCAGTCTCACCTAATGTGTAAAATGCTTTCTCCTCTGTGCTCTTTGGCTGCTTGTGTGAGCTCAATCCACTACGCTTTGTGCATCTTGCTGGAGTATGACAGGAAGGCCTGCATGGGTCTTGCAGTAAGTGTGTCATAGGTAAAGTGTCTCAGTAAGAATATGAGTACAATGAGATTCTCATGAGCTGAATTGTCTAAACATTGTTTGAAGAATAAGTGGAAGATAACTGAAATTTCTTTTTCACTTAGTTCCAGTTAATTGAGCAGCTTCCTTTTCTTGTTGCTGAAGTCAGCCAACCAGGCACTAACCTTCTCTAGCACATGTTTCTGTGTTTCTAAGACCCAGGGTACTTTACACATGAATTCTTTCTTTCTTCTGAAACAAGCTGGGCTGACAACTGGTAAGGCAATCTTGAAGCAGTGCAGTGCCACAGAAGTAAGGGGAGGCTGGAAAGAGGAGATGTACCAGCAATTCCAGGGCTTAAACCAAAAGAACAAGCTCCGTGGGATGGTAGAATACGTCATTTTGATTGCTGACTCATTGTGTTGGTCCGCAGTATTATCTTACACTAATGTGATGACATTGGCCTGGTTTTGAAATAGGGAGGCAGGAAAGAGTAGTTTATCAGGGACACATTGCTTATGAACATGCACTACTTTAACAAATGGTCTGATCACTGGAAATTCGCGCAGGTGGACTTAAGATTCTTAACTCTTTAGAAGAATTAAGAGTAAGTAAAATTTACTTTTTGCCTCTTGAAGGAAAATGAAATTACAAATACATCCTTTGAAATGACAAGTTAGGTGAATGAAGTAAATTGCATTCCCCCCTCCCTTTCTGGATTACTTTCCTTCCCATTTCTTTTCATTCTGTGTCAAAAGATAAGGTTTAGGGGTGAAGGAGGCTCCAAATTCCTGTTCCTGGGCTACCAAGCAAACATGGTAGATAATATGCTGCTTAAGAGTCTTGAATCTAAACCCAGTTAACTTTAATTTCTAAAACCAGTTTCAGTATTCCTAGTTGGAAGTGTGAAAGTGAAGTTTGTTTGGGAGATTTGCTTAATTTCTTAGCTTGTCAAAAAGACAGTTAATTGGGTTGTTTAGGGAAGACACCAATTGTGGTGCTACTTATTGTTTGGCTTTTCACAGACTGAGGTAGCTAAGAAGGCATCCTTTAAAAGTAAGAGTTCCTTATATTTTTATCAAGTTAGTACAGAAGTTCATGTACTTTTGAGTTGTATAAGAAAAAAATTAAAAAAATGAGAGAGTGTTTATTTAGACATTGTAGCCTTCAGGAGTGGTCTGAAAGAGTAGTGTTGAGAGCATGGTGTATATATAGATGGGTATCTGCTTCTAGAGGCTGTTGCTTTTCAGGTTGCTAGGATAGTGATGGTGAAATTTGCAAAGTTAAGAGCAAATGACCCAGTGGTATGCTGAGTTTTCTACAGCCATTTTATATTGTTAAGCAGGAAACTTAGTGTTTTGGTGTTCTCAGAATCTGCAAGATGCTGCCATGTAAGAGCTCTTGCTGCCAAACTTAGAGTGGTTACATAAGGTAGAATCCTATTGATCCTGGGGGAAGGTGGTGGGCAGAGATTTCTTCAGAAACTGGAGACTTTCTTTCTCAGAACAGATACTGCAGAGGCAGAACTGTAGCAAGAAATCTAGGTCTCTTCCCAGTGTGTATTGAAGAAACTTTTTGCACAGGCAATCGTTTTGTAATTTGCCAAAATTTCTTTACTCAACTGGCCATCAGTGGTATTTGTATTCTGTGCCTTGCAGAGGCTAACAGAAAGGTGTAAAACATAAGCATGCTTAAATGAAGCTCATAACTGCAGACATGAAGGGCTTCTCTTCCTGCATTTTTTGCATATCTTTGAGCTTACAACCCGTGGCGAACAGATTTTTCCATGAGGCCCATTCTAACCTCTTCGGTAGTTTTTAGATGTTGTTTTGGTAGGTTAAATTCATGTCAAGGACTCATGAAGTCCAGCATGCACTAGTAACTACAGAATAAGTTCCAGTCCCATTGTCTGTCCTGCTTACAAGAGTAAGAACAGACTTATATCAGTCTCTGTTTAGCTGCTCTGAAACAGCTGATTTGGTATGAAGGAAAGATGACAAGTGGGGTGGGAGGACAGTACCTCTTTTTTTGGAAATGTTTGCTTAATTTCATTTAACTTCCTGTGGAAGCAACAGAGGGCCTTCCCTTTCTCTTGTTTACTTGTAGGAGAAAATGCTGTCAGTGCAACATGGGGCTATCAAGAAGTGGGCACACTTTTTGTAGAATCTTGGCTTGCTTTTTCAAATTTGTCTACCAGTATATAAACTTTACTGTCTTTTCTGGTGTCCCAGCAATAGATTGGCAAATGAGAAAGAAAAGCAATGCTTCTGTACTAGAAGTGGTGCACTACTATCTTATTAAACACATTAAAGACATCATTTTGGTACAATTATGTAAACCAAGGGATGGCACTTCTTTGTCTGTGTGATTTCTCCCTCACCACTTATTTTTCATGGGTTAAGCATTGCTGAAAGCATCAGTAGTAGCTTCTAGTTGAAGAGACAAAGTGAAGGTGAGTGTTCTGAGGGTTAGGCCTTTTTCCAATGGCTCTCATGTTAGGGCTGCATTTTTTTCAACCTATTTTTCATTTTCTCTGGAGCCACTCAAGATAACTGCATATCATGCAAACCTGTAAATCTTCACTATACCTTTGGTTATTTCAGGAACAAAATTATGCACTTTGAACCTAAATGATCTACCTACTTAAAACCTGCAAGAGTAGCTGTCTTCTGGAAAGCAGAAAGTTCAATAGGAAAAACTGGAGAGAAAAGGATGGGATAAGGTGAACTCAAATATTACCCCAAAGAAAAAACTAGTTTTCTATTCTTGCAAGAGTACCAATAGGAATTGCATTGTTCAGACTGCATGTGGAAGAAAGTTTTCATTTTGCATGGAAAGTGTATTTTGGCAGTTTGGCTGGGCGAAAATGGATTGTAGAGTGTTCTTTTAAGCATCTCAAGCATATGCTTCAGAAATAAGTCAGGTCTCAAGTCTCCGTTTTTATTTTGAATAAGGTTAATAACAGGAGTGACATTATGAAAACTCCATAAGGGATTTGGAACTCTCTTGAAAAAAGCTTTGAAAACTTAAGGCTTGGACTTGTCGAGGAAATTTGAGCTACAGTTCCTTAAATAAAGGAATTTATATTAAGTAAAAATAAAACTCAAGTCAGAACAGAACTTCATGGAAGTCCTGCTCCACCAAAGACTCTTCAGTTATTGTATTTAAATTAGGTTGTATAAATATTAAAGTCATGTTCTTTATCTGTTCAGCTATGCAATCATTCCTCTCATTAACTAAAAATAGTTAATGTTAGGATCAGTTGAATTCAGAAAGCCTGAAGCAAACTGAGGCATGCAGAAGAGGTAATTTACTATGTAGGTATGCAAGAGCCTAAGTAGCCAGAAATAGGTTCAAATCAAGTGATACATTGAAAATTTGTATCATGTAATAGAACTGAATGGGTAGGTTTTTTTCATTACTGGAAAAGAAAATGTTATGATTTCTGGAGATCATGAACTAGATCTCAGAATATTTGACAACGGCAGTTTTTATGTAATCAGCCATGTCTTCCATGAAAAATATAAGCCAAAATTGTGTAAGTTTTGACCATCTTCAGCAACTAAAAAATTATGAATAGCTTTATGTTATCAGCTCTAGAATATGCAGAGGAATTTGGCTGAGTTAATGTATGTCTGGATTAATGTAATCTGTGCCATCAGGAAGTTAACACTTTTCTTTCTCCTCTTCATGTTTCATATCACACCAGTTCCACATGGTTTTTTGCCTCTGAAATTGGGGTGGGTGCTTGCAGTGGAGTGGGCTGTGTACGGTAGCATTGCTCAGAGGCGCTTCTTGTTTTCCTGTGGTCTGCAGGAGGATGTCTGTGCTCTTTACTGGAGAGCAAAGTGGCCTCGGGGAACAAGGATTGCCCTGGTCCTCCTCGGCTCTGTCCTGCCCTGCAACCACCATGCAATTTAGATGAGTGGTAAGGGAGAGAGAGTATAGCCTGACTTGTGAGCTTTCCTTTTCCTCCTTTGTCATTGATATTCAAGGCTTGCTGCAGTAACCCGATGCCCTCCTTTTGCAGAAGTCACAACCCTTTCAGACCACAAAAGATCCCTTCAGACTGGGATTCCCTTGACAATCAGCTTTATAGTTTAAGCAGCTTTATGCAATACTGACAACAGTGACAGTTGAGAGAGGTAACTAGGAGACTTCTTGTATTATAAATACTTGGCTTGGGAGTGTGTGCTTAAGGGTCTTAAGCTGCCTAAAAGAGTCTCTTAATCTGCCTTAATTCTTGTTATTATATCCTTTTTCTGAAGTAGGCGGAGATGCAAAAGTCTTTCTTTTTATTTACATGGATAGAGAAGTTCCACACCTGTCTTATTGAACATTATATTTTTATGTGATGTATTATGATTTATATGTTCTACTAGACATGTTTAGAGAATGTAGATAGGCAGGAAAAACTTTGTAAAATGTCTGTCCAAAAAACTTGTATTTATGTAATGCAATTTCCTATTTGAAATAAAAGCTTTGCTTTGAATCACGAAGATATCAATGATTTATTCATCTGGAATGTAATGGAAGATTCTGAGGTCTAGGAGAGGAGAAGAACAGCTTACTTCATGATCTCTTATCTCTCTGTGACATAAACCTCCTTCTTTGTCTCTGTCTTGGAATGAGCCAACTTGAATGTTTATGTTGGTGTCAGCAGGAAACAAGCTTCCCCAAAATCACCCTTCTCTTTATGCTTTTGGATATGGGAAGGGAAACTGTAGGAGAATATAGGAAACCCTATAAAGTCATGGCCTTGGGGACACAGAGGAAGTAGAGATGGATAAAGTTACTGCTCTGATATTAATAAATGTTTACTTTGCTGGTAGAAGTGAATTTTGTTTTTATTGAGGAAGGAGAAAAGTCATGACTTGACAAAATATGCTTTCTAAATCTATGAATATTTGGAAAAATAACATTCATTTCTAAATGTAACATGAGTAATTATTTCCTAAGGTTATTTTGTCCTAGTTTAATGTCTATTATACAATGAGAGTGGTCTCCTTTTTTAAGCAGAAACCATGCCTGAGCTTTTAACACTTAAATTCTTTTACTTCTGAATGTTGCTGGTAGTTGTCTTTCTTTCTTTCTTTCCATATTGTTTAACTGTAATTGTTGTACTAGAAGATACTTTCATGATCTCCCAGGCCCTTGGGCAATGGAATTGAGTAGGTACTTCCAATAAGGATATCAGTTTATGAGAATAAACATTTGACCTCCAGTTGCTCTACAAATTGTTGTCTAAATAGTGCTTTTCAAATGTAGGTGCATTTCTGAAGTCACTTCAGGCTGTTTAATTATTTAAGCCTAGCGGTGAGCACTACAAGAAGCAGTGGAGAAAAGGTCACTGGAGCAAGAAGAGCTTGTCTTCTACAAAAGGCCCTGATGTTCCATTTGATTTTAGTAGGATAACACAGACACTAGAAAACATTAAGAATTTAAGGTTACATGGGCTTTTTACCATTGTTAGTAATAGCACTGGAAATTGCCTTTTGTTAGTGTAATACTGTTTGAATTTTTAATATTACAAAGCTAAAAAAAGTTTTAATTGTTTCCTTTTCTAAAACAAATCATGAATATGCCCCTACACTAAAAATGTTTTGAGCAAGACTACTAGTGTAATACTATGGTGGTTTGGTTTTTCTTTTAGCATCACATCTTAAAGGCTGCTACTCGAGCTGTTGAGATATTTTTCAGTTCTCTAGAATTCTCTCAATTTTATTTTTATGATTTGATGTTATTATTGAGAAGGAGTTGATGTGTGGGTGATATGAGATGAAACTAATGTATTTTGTCCTTGCTTTTGTCCCAGATTGGAAGTCCGTTGAATTCTGTTGTTTTAGTAGACAAAATAATACATCTAATCAATTGTCTCATTATACATGATCTATCCATTAGACACGATAAGCCCCAATAGTACTGGAAATATGCACTGCCTTTAAATCTAGGGTAGTGCTCTGGCCCTTTTGGAGGGAGCAGGCTCTTTTTCTCTGCTTGTTGACATTAACAAAGTCCAGGTAGGTACGGTCAAAAAGAATAGTCTTATATTTGATGTACTATGGGTGTATGCAGCTACTTTGTGATCTGTCTTACTTGCTTTTGCTTTCTCTGTGACCAGTTTTCCTGTAGGGTAAAGAGTGTATAGATTTATGTACTGTATAGACTACTAAAACTGTTATGGAGCTATTGCATTATGCTGGTAAATTGCTCCCCAGTGCATGGCTACTACCCCTCAGGACAAAAATGAGAAGCTTCCCTGCTACCACCTTGTGTACTTCTGACACTCGTGCTATTTCTGATTAACTTGCTTTCTCTGTATTACAGTAACAAATATCTTTAATGGCATTTCATTATACATATGATGCCCCGAGTTTCATAAAATGAGGAAATGCTTTTACTTGCTTGGGCTTTCAATTTCTACTTGCAGGCACTCAGCAAGCAGTAATTTTTTTGAATTTGTTGTTGAATGGCTGTTAAAATGCAGTCATTTTGTGAGATAAAGCAATACTTTGCTTTAGAGATCATACTATTTAAATTGGCAGAACTGGAACAAAATGGGATGCCCAGCCAATGCACTGTCGTAAGGATCAAGGCTGTGGTTCAGATATTTGGTCTTTTGCTACCTGTGACCTTTAACGAAAAAATTATTCTATTAAGCTGCTCTTCTCCAGGCAGGAGTGAGGATCAGTACTCTGGTGTTGCCTCGTTGCTGCCTTTTGCATTACCTTCATTGGCTAAATAGGTTTATAACTGCACTGCAGTAGCGTAAGACAGATGGAGAAATGGATCACCCTGGAGATGCCTGCATCTGAGCTACCTGCAACAAGCTCTAACTAGAACTGATACAACTGCTATTCACATTGGATGAAGGCAATAAAAACGGATCATCATGTCAGGATAGTGGGCAGTTTTTGTGTCATTAGCAAGGTTAGTTTTGGCTTTGTTTGTAAATACTGCCATATCAATTCATTCTTGTTCTTTGCTTGCTTGCATGCCCTTTGCCGGTAGGGATGGACATGAAATATGCAAGCAACTTCTGACTCATTCTCTTCCACACCGGCTCAAGAATAATTTGAGAAGGATTAAGCACAAGCTGAGTCACTAAATCAACCATGAAGTCCTGACTTGCTGTATTGGAGGCTGTGTCTTGCTTTCCATTGTTTTGCATAGCCCCCGTTCACAGTGGGTGTGAAGATCCAGCCACAGTCTGTACAGCAGCTTATGCTAATACATCGTGTTACAAATCTTGCTCTGGAATTGCAAGGTTGATTGTTTCCCCCAAGGGTAGAAACAACAAAGTAGGACTGTGAGATCAGTTTGAATAATAGAGATGAATATTACAAAACCCATACAGGTGTTGAGCTGCTTTAATTGCTTTGTAGCTGTACAGGGAAACTTGAGGACAGATACAGCTCTGAGGACACTGACTGGTAGAACTCAGAAGAGCTGGACCTTGCAGCATCTCCGGGGCTTAGAGACCCTACAGCAGTCCAGCCAGCTGATCCCAGCAAAGGCTCTGACTGCAGTGTTTGGTAGAATAACACCTGTAGCAAGAGTTCTAACAAAAGTTAAGATTATGGTGCCTTAAAGCTTATAGTCACAAATTTAGAGGAACCTCTGCTCCCTGAAGATGATCCATATGGCATTTAATGAATATGAAGATTATAGGCTTCCATCAAAAAGTAATAGGACTGTGGTGATTACTCTTAAATTTATGAATTATAATAAAACATTAATACAACATATTCCTGTTGCACTTGTTGAACTATCCCATAGCATTTAATGTTTGGGTAGTTATTTTCTATTGAACTTGATTGGAGGATCCAAAAATAGAAAATTATTAATAAAAAGCAGATTTTCACCTTCACCCACCTTGGTATGTATTTCTTTATAGAACAAATATATTTAAGTTGAGGCTTTTATTTACAGTTGAAGCACAGAACAGCACTGTAACATTTGACCCCTTCTCATCTGTTGCGGTACAGAAGATTTGTTTAAAATGGTTCATAAAGATGGTGGCTTTGAGTTCTGGTTTTGGAAATTAATGCATTAAGAACTTGTAAATTCATAAGAGGTGATTAAACTATATGGGGTTTGGCATTTTCAGTTCTTGGATATGACAGAGACAAAATTTAAACAATGTTTACATTCATTACTACGTATGTATAATCTTCCCCTAGAAAGCTTAAAAATAATTTAAAATTCCAAATCTGAACAAGAAAAAGCACTGAGTCCTTCAAGACAGTCCCTACCATCCTCTGCATAAATACAACTATGATTTAAAGAATACAGTTAGTAACACTTTAGTCTTGTTATGATGTTCTGTCACCGTCAATGAGGTTGTGTCTGTATCAAAATACTTTGGGCTAGTTTCTGTTATGAAATAACTTGAATTGACCTTGTCTTTTGACTTCAAATCTGCATAAATACAGATACTCCTCTTGTCTCTGCTGCCTTCATCGTTCTCTTAACACTGCATGACACTAACATTTTCAGGCTTTATTTAGAGAGTAACACTGTATTTATTGAGAAATCCGTTCCGATTCTTGTTTATACTGCTAGAAATAGTGTGTATGAGCATATACACACATCTCTTATTTCAGAAGTTTCAAGTACTTCTGTGATAATCACTTCTGCTACAACAGAAGCTGATTTTCTGTCCAAAACACTAAAACTTCCTCTACTTGTGAGGTGAACAACTATCGGAAACTTTTTAGATGACCTTTTTGTTTTTGTTTTAGCCTGTGGAAAGAAGATTAAGTTTCAGCTGGAGTTGGAACTAGTGTCCCCCCCGCCTTGTCTCCAAGTATAAGCTGCATGTTTCGCTAACCACAGCCATTTGCCTCCTCCCCCATAGAAGCTTCCTCCATAGTACTTCCTCCGCAAGCCTGTAGAAAGACTGTATCTGGAGCCCAGCATTAAAAGAACATTTAAGTGAGCCCTATCTCTACATTAAATCTTTTAATCTTTTCTCTTTGCTGTTTTTTTTTTCTTCCGAACTCCTTACTGAGTTTTATCACTATTGAAAGTAGTTTAAAAATCGGTTTGTTTTCTTGGTGACCTGGAGCTGCTTTACACGTAGCTTTTAGAGAAGCGCCTCTTCTAAATTCAGTGTGTTATGGTGCAGCTCAAGCCTTGGGAACAGCCACCGGCAGGGCTCGAGGAGCGCCGGTCCAGCTGCTTTTCCTGCCTAATTGCACCGGGAAGGGGAAGAGCGGAGTGGGGAGGCAGCGGGGCTGACCGCGTTAAAGCATCGTGCCGCTAAGCGAACAGGCGGAGGTGGTGCTAACAACTCATTAGTTCATTAGCTGCGGGTATTGCTGTGGCTTAATACGCTTACAGGCAAGCATGTAAAGCCAATAAAAATGAGGTGAAATGGCCTTATTACCTCTCCCAATCTCCTCCCTCCCTTTTCTCATAACAGTAACCTCTCTGATACAGATATATAATTTATTTGTTACCTGCTTTTGACCTGAAAAGCTAGCTAAGGCTCAGGGCATTAAGTACTGTGGTAAGAAGAGATGTTGATGACAGTAACTTTGCTGAATCAGTTCACTGAGTAATGAAGGAATTGAGCAACAGAACAATGACCGAAACTTACTTCAGATGCTGCTCAGTTAAAAAAAAAAAAAAAAAAAAAAAGAGGCCTTAATATTTAGAGTAAGAAATGGGCAGCTTTTGTTTGTGGTGTATGAGTTTTGATCACTCCCTCTGATCCTTTTTTTTTTTTGTATGGAACTGGACTGGCTAATGTGACCACTAGTCATTGAGGAGTCATCTCTGCCCGGTCAGGGATGTGGAGGTTGCTGTATAAAGTACTTGGTTTGATGAAAGAGACTAAAACAGTCTTGTAGCTATAATGAATAATGGTTGTTTGCACCTTGGAACAACGAAAATTTTATAAAACCCGTTTCTTTCCTGAATGGAAGAACACAAATGCTTCATATCCCTCCCCTTTATATTTTTAATTCTTTATTTTTCTGCCCCAGGGTCCTTTTGCCAGGTTGGATTTGGTTAGTGTGGAGTGTCAGAAAATAAATGACAGTACTTTGGATCTATTTAGTACCTAAATGAACAATGAATATTTTCCCTTGAAAGAAAGAGACTATCTGGCTGCTTATGTGCTAGAATAGCTGGTAGGGTTAGAATTATCTTTAAGAATCGGAGTAAAATCTCATTCAGACAAATATAGAGTGTTCAGAACTCTTGTTTAAATGATTCATGTAGATGTAGGTGTGCATAATCACATTACTTTTACCTGAGTCATGCTTTTAAGGTAGTTTTTAAGTCACAAGGTACTAAATTTGGAAGAGGTGAAATCTTCAGTTCTACCCTAGATGAAAGCTTTTCAGCAAAGTGCTATGGCCAAGGGCTAAAATTTGTACAAAGTCCAAAGCTGCAAAATCCTGAAGTTTCCTTTAATTATCTCAATTTGAAATTGGCCTAAATAGAAGTTATGACTATAAAAATTAAACCCATGACTCTGTCAGAAAACTAGTCATGTTCAGACTCTAATGAATTGGAAAGTGATCCCATATCTATAGTCAATCTCACTACCAGTACAACAGAGTGTGTGACTGAATTCAAATAAGTGTTACTTCAATTTTTGTTAATACACTTGACTCTTGAAGTGTAATACCTTATTCTTGCTTGCCATGTAGAACTAGTCTTGCAGTAGGAAATTTAGTGGCTTGATTTACAGATGGGCTAAGTGATTTCGTATGTCGTTAATACTTATGAATCCGTCAGCTGGGAAAAAAAATCTTTTAATTCTACTTATTCTAAGTGTGTAAGCATGATTAATTTTAGATTCAATCTAGAAATACAAAGTGATCTTTTTCCCCATTAGAAAAAAATCTGCATCTGTTAAATGGAATTGTCCATGAAGTTTTGTAAGCTTGGAGAGAGAACAGTCCTTGAAGTCTTTCAGGGCTATTTTGAAAGGCAATGTGGAAGTAGGGCTATTCTTCTTCTGTGTTTCTTTCAACTGTCAAAATCTCTAGAATCATCAGCCTTTGCATTTCTGTAAACATTACTCCTCGTGGCAGCTTGTTAAACGACAGCTGATGCTAGGACTTTATGTGTATATGTGAAAAGCTATAGCACAAGTCAAACGTGTAGAGGACTATAATACATATGTTACTGGTAATAAGGTGTAGTCACATGATGGGAATTATTCTAATATACACATGGGGAAGTCAGGTGCTCGTAGTAAGTCATGCTAGAGATTTATCTGTTTAAAGCACTTTATAACCATTTAAAAATGTTTCAGCATCCTTTGGATTAAAAAAACCCAAACCAGTAAATGGCCATTTTCCAAACAGAAAGTCATACTGAAATATTGGTAATTTTGGTGTGTTTGTCTTGGGGTAGCACTTTAGGAGCATCTTGCTACTTAGCTAATGCTCACTCATTCATTATGTTTCATATGGGTCAGTATATCGGGATAGTCTGTTGGTGGAAGTCCAATGCAACATTGGGTATTCCAATCAGCAAGATATTATAAATGTTCCTTCAGAAAAATCCACTTGCATATTGAAATTGTGCAGATACCATAAAATTATAATGAAATGTGCCATGGTTTATTCTGTGCCACAAGGTATTAGTATTTTTGTTTAGGATGTTAAAGAATGAATGAACAGTTTAACACATGGGAAGCTACTTCCAAATAACTCTTCAAAGGACTAGAACAGACGTGTGAAGTAAAAAAAAAAAAAAAAAATTAAGAAAATCACTGTTTTCTTGGTTTCTTCTTTAGCTATGAAGAGTAATACCAGTGTCCAAAAGAAGCAGTTTTCTGTCCTGTAAATGATTCTTTCTCCTGCTTAGAACCAGACTTTTATTAATCGTTTGTATAGTTGTCAGTAATTTTAGAGCTCTTTTGAAAACAGTTATTTGCTTCCACTTCTGTCTCACTTTCTGTTCTTATCTGTGTAAACTTCGTCCTTTTCTGGGAAGAAAGACACTTTTCTTTCCCTCTGGAAATCTCACTTGACATTTAGCAAGGGATGTTTATAAGAATGTCAGATTGATGAGAGCTGTTTTCTGAAGTCTCACCATGTTCATTCAGCTGAACAATATCTGTTGTTAACAGCTATAATTATTATGAACAGGTTTTAAAGGACAAGCTTATTGCTGTACTTTGGCAAGATGCTTTTGAGCTGCTGGTTATTCAATAGGAGTACTTGGTGCATTACGTTGCTTTTTATCATCAAAGTGCTTATAGATATGGACTAATTAAGTGCATCAGAGGCTATCTGTAGGTCCCTTGGTTGAGGGGAAGTAAATAAATGCTTCTTTGTTTATGTTGTACAATTTGTGTTTGGGTTCATACTAACCCAAGAGGGTTACTAAGGCAAGAGATAGAGACATGGCCCTTGTAGTTGATGTATGACTCTTCTGCTGAAGTTTTGCTTGGGACTTTTGGACATGGTTTCCATATAGCCTATGGGCATTCAGTAACTAGCATTAAGGTTGGAAAAGACCTCCACTGTCATTGAGTCAAACCATATAAACCTTTTCTTCTCTCATAAGACAAGACAGCACAAGTGTGGCTCTGAAATCAAGGTGAGGCAGTAGGGGACCTCCATACTGAAGGTGCTGGAAGCTGCTGCAAGTAAGAACTTCCAGGAACCTTGGGAAAATGAAATAAGCTGAGTTTTGGAGTTACAAATGTGCAATATTTGCAACTCAAGCAACATGATCCACAAGGTGCGTTACTGAATCTTACAGTCCTTTAGTTTTTATCCGGGATCTCTTTTATCACACAAGTTCATGGTTGTTCTGCAAAGAAAAATGAAACAAAGCAGATTACTTGGGCTTAACAGAATTGTCATGCGTCTTCAAATGTTTCTTAGCTAGCCAAGCATGGGATGTGAAATAAACATGAGATTCCTGTACTACATTGAGTATATTGTACTTTATTCTGGGCAGATATTTAAACAGATACGTACTTGAGGCCAGGCTCTAGTGTTTACTTGTGCTTATTGATAAAAAGATTGCTGCATAGTAGCCTAAATGGTGATTGGGCCATATGTTAGGAAAAGAAAGCACACATTTTGCCAGCTGACTCTGTGTCAAAGGTACCTGGCAGAAGGAGACAGTCTCTTACCTGTGTATTTTATGTGCATGACGCATGAAACTAGCAACGATAATGTAGCTAAATAGATACTGGAAATGCAAAGCCCTTTTCCCAAAGTTTTTGAGAGAACATCGTGTCTGTGGAAGTATTTTGTATTGGTCATCCTGCTAGTGTGTGGTAGAAAGAAATATCTACATGAATTTCTCTTATGGTTTAGAGGAAGGTGATAGTAAGTGAATTTCAATACATCGATTTCAAAGCATCATAAACCATGTAATTTGCTGTTTGGGTGTTTATATACATCATTGGAAAGAATTATGAAATAATGTTTAGCTGATTATTATTCCTAGTTAACTGAAGTATGCTCAGAACATCTGTACTGCGCTTGAAACCATGTGACACATTTAAGCCTTTTAAACTTGAGAGCAGTTATCAAGAGATCTCAAAAATGGATTTCCTTAGGTCTTGTGTGTCACTTCTGCATAAACAAGCAGAATTCACTTTGAAAAGTTCTTCACAGTTACTAATTCTTATTGTGGCATTAATAGCCATATTTGTTTCAGGAGGCTTGCATGTGTAGTAGTTGACTCTTCATAATCTGACACTTATTTGGACGCACGAATCAGAATTGAGCTTTTAAAAATTCAGAGCTTTGTTCCTTCTGGTGTTGTTTAGATTCAGTTATCATATTTGAGCTTTACACTCTCTCACTCCCCATTTTATATATCTGCATTTCTGGACAAAACATTGCTGATGATCACAAGACTCTGGTTGATCACTGACATTGCTGGAAAATCATAGTCTCTGTCTCTCTGGGCTGAGTTTTAGCTGGCCAGGTGTTTTTCTTTCAAGCCCTGAGGTACTGATAGATAATTATAGAGAAGATCATTCACCTTTCTGTTGGTTTGCTAACTATCTGTGAGCCTAAGTCCCCGCTTTACAGCCTCTCTTTTTATGAAATTGTCCAAACTGATCCTGATTAGCATTGTTGGCTAATTAGCATTGTTGGGGTGATTCACAATCCTTAAATACACAAAACTTCTGGGTATGCTTTTTAGGATTTCTGTCTGCTTACGGGTTTTTTTTGTGATGTGTCATATTATTAGGTGTTATATTCATTTTGGGAATGATTTCTGGTGAAATGGAGCTTATGAAGGGAGAGATCAATCCACTTTGAGGCTACAAATTAGGATAGATTAAAGGACAAGCTTCTATAGGTGTGAGTTTGGAAGGATGTCAATGGTGTCTGTCCACAGAGTGATCAGCTGTACTTGTATAATTTTTGGCAGATGTCTAATTTCTTTTTAAAGATCTCCAATGACGAAGACTATACAGGCTCCCTAGGCACATTTACATGAAGGTAGTGAGCTGTCATTGAGAAGTTGGCTGTAGAGTTTCAAAATTATAAATACAACTGTTTATATTAATGCAGTCAGGGCCCTCATCTGTGCACCAATATATTTTTCCTTATTCCCATCAGCATGTGCTGGATGACTTCACAGATTACAGTCCTCTAACTAGAGCATGGCAAATTCTGCCAGAGATTAACATTTCCAGGCCCAGTGCACTTTGTGTGTTCTGACAGACTCTTCCTGGAAACCTGGGGGTTTGGTTTTGCTTGGGACTGGCTCTGGAGAGATGGCAGGCATTTCTTCTGAAACTTGACTGAGTAAAGAGACAGCTGCTAAGGACAGACATGTGAAGAAACATGTAGGATTTTGTTTCTTCCTAGTAGCTTGTGGTTTGCTGTCTGGAGTCACTTTGCTTATAACTGTGTGATCTTCCCTGCAGCGACTGAGCATGTTTTCATAAACAGAACATAATTGATTTGATAATGCTTTATGTGAGTAGGGATGTTTCCATACCCAAAAGGTAAGGATACCAGATAAATGGTAAGAGCAGATGGCACTGTCATTATCAGAGGAAAACAGTTAAAGAAGTTGCTTGAGAAGGGGAAGTGAATCAAAGAATACTGTGCATAAGCATGCTCTCAGCTCTCTTTGCATACTTAGCATTTCAGATTCAGCTCACACCTTCCAAAGCTGCTTTTGCTACTTTGCTTTCAGCTACAGGCAATACCTCCCTCTGCTCTATAGACAAAAAATCATGGTAGAGCTGTTGACCTAGGAAGCAGCTGGGAGGGAGGATGTAGTAAAAAACTGGTCTTCTATGGGTAGAGTCAGTCTCAGAGTACTGAGTGACCAGGAGGAGAAACAGAGATGGGACAAGGTGGGAACCATGCCAGATTTGGAAAACCAGCCTTGCTCAAGCATCTGGAGCTAAGCAGTCTCCTTGTTTATTTCTCCAAGTGCTCTGTCCAGTTTTATCTCCCATATGTGTTTAGCTGCTTATGGTACTTGCTCGCTAAGTTTTATGAAGTCTGCATAATGTGACTGCATGTTGATCAGCTTTCCTTTTTAGAGCACTGAGTTGGTGTAATTGCTTCTAAGATGAACCAAGTCAGTGTTGAAACTTTGGCTGTGGGGAGAAATGCAGTCCAGTGGTCTTAGTTTGGGGCTAGAAATGGAAATTTTGGTGTGTTACTCGCTGATTTGTGAGTAGGTTTTTGTCACAAAGTCACCACCCAGCAACAGAAAAAAAAAAATCGAAACCCAAAACAACTTTCTGAAAAGCTGGCTCTGGAAATGAAACATTCACCAGTCTGTCTGTCTGGAGATACGTTTGTTGGTTTTAAAGTGGTTGGAGACATTGGTATGCAGTTATAGTACAAAATATTTTGTCATATTTACTTTGTGTGTCACTATTAAAAATTTTGTTTCTTATCATCCAGCTGTGGGTTTTTTCTGATGTGAATCTTAGTTAATACAAATGTTTTCCCCAGACTTTTTTGTTTGGATTTTTAAAAATATAATTGAAAGTATTCCTTTCCCCTCTCCTGAATCCTTAATTTTATTTTGTGACTGTTGAGTTGGCTGTTTCACATATCATGTGTTAACTGATTCTTTTACCTGCTATTTTATTACATTGGTTCTTAAGCTGTCTAGAATGTGTTTCTATTGTGCTATGTGCTGTGCAAATGAAGGAGAGAGGGGATTTCTCCCTGCAAGATCCTGTGCTTTCATGTGTGAGCTGGGGGCCAAAGATTGTTCAGACACAGAGAAGAAATTGTAGTGTGTGAAAGGTTCTTAGTATATTAACCATGATGTAGGCAAAAAAAAAAAAATCTATTTTAGGAGTCGGGTTATCTATTTATAGTTCTTTGCACACCTTTCTAAGAGATACATTAAAACTACATCACCTGACGTGATCTAGCAATCAGCTTCCTGAGAAGATGCTCTTTGAACGAAAAGGGATGGAGAGGATACGGGCGATCAAAGAGCAGGTTCCTTAGTGGACCTTATTGTGCAAATTACTTGCGACAAAGCCCTTTCCTGCCTCGCCGCCCGCCTGCAGGAGCAGAGCGGTGCCGGCCGCCTTGGGGATGCCGCTCGCCGCTCCCGCCGCGGCGGCTGCCCCGCGGCCACGCTCCCGGGCGCTGCGGCACTCGCTCCTCGGCAGCGAGCCCCCTCCCGGCTGTCAGCTTCCAGGACGCTGCCGGCTGCCGGCTGCCGGAGAGGAGCTCTGGAGTCCCCAGTGGTAACGGCAGGGAAACTAACAGCTCCTTTTTCCCTCTGTATCCTCGGCGAAGAACGAGACCGGCACAGCAGCAGCACCGCGGTGAGCGCTAACCGGCGGCTTTGCTCGGTGCCACTTTCTGACCTCGTTTTCTTTTGGCATGATGTATGTACCTTCTTAGCCGTGTGGCTGCTGTTTTGTGTCGCACTTAAAATAAGTTCTCAGCAGGGCTTCTCTGTCCTTCCAATTTTCTTGTATAACTGTATTGCAGTGTCTTCATCCTGAGGGAGCTGCTGCGACTGAAGAACAGTGGGAGTAAATAAGTTGCTTTGCGTGGCTTGCTTGTTTTCCTTTTACCTTCAGGCCAAGTTCTTAATACTGCAAAAGAAAGTTTTCCTCTATACTCTGGCAGAATCTGGGAGCACTCTTTTTTTTTATGCTAATTTTTATCATATTAGTGTGACCCAGGGTAAAACTTGAGTTGTTACTATCAACCTGTGTACCTTCTGTGAAAAATGCTTGTGAAATGTTGTGGGTGTGTTGGAATATTCACGATAAAGATGAGGACGTGAATCTCTAATGCCAGCAGTACTATAGGATGTTGCCGGGTACTGCATCTCCTCTGGTTTTACACCTTTCGGCTGAAGTACCTTGTCTCTTATGTACTTTGCATTTTATGCTTATGCTTTTATGTAATATTTTGCACTTCTGTAGGTGTTTGGTTATTATTTTGATCTGCAATATTTTCTGCTATTTCAACATCCACCACCTCTTGTCCCTTGCTTGTGACTTTACACTCTGCAGAGCAAAGAACAATTTTGCCATCTGGTGTGTGCCAGTGGTACAAAGCCTGGTCGAAACAAACAGCTCCGGTGACAATTAGTGACTTGATTTATGTTGGGTATTGAACAGGCAGAGTACAAGTGTATGTGTTTCACCAAGTGTGAAGTAGGACATCGCAGATTGGTAGGGTCTGCAGCAAAGGACAAGTGTAACCTTAAGTGGGATTTGTATCCGTGTATCCAGGTTGCTTTCTGTCATCCTGTAACCAAGGTCTCGGAAGTCACGTGTCCCTTCCTGCAGTGTTGATGCTGTAAGTGGAGTTGCTTAAGGCTGTATATAAAACCTCACTACAGGTATAGTTTAACTATTCTCTCTTCAGTTGCAGAAGAGTGAGGAGCACTGTCTCTGTACCTTGTCAACCCGTATGTGCTGCAAAAGATTTTTCTGTCATATCTATACTCACAAGTATTTCGTTCCTCTTGCATAATTCATCGTTGAAGAATTTGCATTTCCCTGAAGTTGAAAGTTCCAAGAGTGCGTTGTAATGATGAGAGAAATGGGGGCAGAAGGAGCTGACTGGGTTTGGTTTTTTTTGACCCAGCACTTTTGCAAATTCATTTATTGTACAAAAATCTCTCAACTAAGAGGCAGTTGAACTGGTGCCAGTGGAATATTTCAGACTTTAAAGGTGACAAGACCTATTTATACTTATAGTTGAAAAAGCATTTTCTGAGCTGTCTCAGCACAAGGTGACCATCTGTCTGTGTCCCCTGCTAACCTAGCAGTGAGGGAGAGCTAAACCTCTGGCTGTCTCCTGTATACAGACAATCACATGCCTTTTTTTCTTTTTTATCCCCCAAAGTCAGTAGTTTACTGCATGTTTGATATGGGGAATAGTCATGGGCAAATGAGCTACTGTTTTGGGCAGATATACAGCAGGGAGGTTTTGAGGTGGTAGCAGGTGGGGAACTGTTGTCACAGGTAATAGCATACAAGTAGCCTGTACAAGAACTAGTCTCTAGCATTTGGGGATCTGATAAAATGCGTAGAATATGTGTTGGGATAGCTACAGCAGTTTGAAAGATCTCACTATTCTTGAATAAGAGGGTGAGCATGTATGTTAAAGCATGCATGCGGCTTTCTTCACAGATCAGCATGTGAATGTTTCACGCGGGACTCCTTCCTTTTAAAGCACATGAGCAAAGGACACTTCCAAGAAACTCTCTTGACTACTACATTTTAGTAACTTAGTTTATGTTGGTTTTTTTTGTTTTTGTTAATGGATGTAAGATGGCATACATCAACAGGGATTTAAAGCACATAATAAAAGAAACTTGGTGAGGGAGCAGTTAGCCCTCATTGAGGGGTACTCTTTGTTATGCCACATCACTGAGTCATGGGAATACCCGCTGTTGTGCTAGTTCTCCCCAGTACTATCTCTTCCCTTCCAGGGTGTCACTCTGAAGGCTTCAACTTCTACTAGAATTAGCACCTTGAATGTGTGATGGAGGCCATTTCAGGTTGGGATGCGGCTCATCACAATATCAGTAATGCTATTGATGCCGCACGTGCTGCTGTTGACGGAATGATGCAAACCTAGAAGAAAAGGTAATCAATTGTAGCTGAGAAGTACTTAGCTGGGAGAGAAGGCATGCTGAAAGGCTGGCATGACCTTTCCAGATCATTGCTCTATTTAGTATAATTAATGAAAATCTCCCTGCTGAAATGAAATGTCTGTGTGCTTTTTTTTTTTTTTGATGGGGGGATGGGGAAAGGAGCTTAGAGAAAGGTAGAGATACAGCTTTAGAAGAACCTAAATGACCAAATCTTGTTGTGAAAAAAGAAAGATTGTAAAGAATTAGGCAGCTCAGGTATTCACTGTTTCACTGTCAAATTATTGAAATTAATGTCTGTGTCACTGTTTGCGTCACTGCAACATGTCTTCTGACACCTCTGGCAATTTCCCTCTTGACTGAGAATCATTTTTCATCTTTATGATGCACCAGGAATCTTTTATCGGTGCTACAGAAGTGCTGTATATGTATTCATAGCTTGGCTTTGAAGGAGAGGCGCTTACAATAGGTTAAGAGCTCAGGCAACCGTAATTTCCCTTTTGGCAGTGCTCTGTTTGATCCTCTTTTACACATCAAATAAGCACACTGGAGGTCAAGGGAAGTGGGCAGTGTAACAAACCCAAACACTGACACAGCCTAGAAGTCCATGTTAGTTAAAACTATTATTCTGACAATGCTGCCACTGGTTCTGTGTTTAAAAACAAAAATGCCTTCAAGTTTCTGCCAACAACCAGAGCTGTCCAATTTAAATTTAATCAGTTATTTGTCACTGTCTAGCATATTTTGTCTGAGTAGTTATACATTTTTTTGTTTGTTTCCCTCCCATGTTTCACTGGAGCAACAATAGCGTTGGAGACATTTGTCTTGCAGAAAAAAAACGTCTAAGAATCATTCAAACATGTTTCCTTGGCTTTGTCATAGTAAATTTGTGTGTCTAGGAAATGAGACTCATTGCTTGTTTTCTTCTTCTGCTGCTTCTCAAGGGTTAGGTACAATCTCAGACTGCTTCCTTTGAAAAACACAAACAGTAGTATGATATTTAATCCTTTCACAACCAGAAACAACAAGTGAATATAAAATTGATGTAAAATAGATTTTGTTTAGAAATACTCTGTTCCTGTTGCATGGTGATTAAAAGACCTAACTGATTTTAAATTTTAGAAGTAGATATATGGGGTTTTATGGGAGATTTGGGTTATTATTTTTGAGACAGCAAAACTTCTAGGACTTACATATATGTGTGTGCGTGTATATATATTTTTAAAAAACTCCATTCAGTCGCTGGCCACTGTAGAGTGCCCTACTGTAAGGGCCAGGCACTCAATAGAGCAGAGTGATTTTGAAGTCAGTTTCTTACCTCAGGAAAGAAAATTGCTTTCTAGTCATCCAGGGCTGTAGTCAACACATCTATTTCTTTTCACTTCAAGAATATGGTTTCCATAGTTAAATACTTGGAACAACAGTCAGCAGGTTGTTTTTAACATGTGGCAGGCAGAGGGCATCTTGGCAGTAGCTGCTTTTAAATCTAGAGTTACCTTTATTACGGATTGTGCTGTTAGTGCGCTGCTTCCTGTGACCTTACTGCAGTGTGACTCTGAAAAAATGGAAAAGTATTCAAAAATGGTTCACTTGATTGCTTCTAAAACTCAGCCACCTTCGCATCTTATGATGGAGACAAATCTGGATTCAAACTGCTGAACAGTTTCCTACAGGCTGTGTCATACCAGTGTCCTTGTAGAAAGCTCCCATGGCATTTAGAGAGCTTGGAAGGCAAATTAGGTAGCTCCAATGGTTTTGTTTTATGAAAATGCTATTCTAATTTCAGCAAAATAAGCCATTTGTGAATGGCTGGCTTTTTCTAAACACTTCCAAAAGCAAGAAAAAGAGTCTTAATGAAGTTTTGGAGAAAGATATAATTTTAACTTTTGGAAGAGGAATATTAACAATAATCATCTCGCACAGTGTTTTTAGTCTTAAGCTTCAGTACTGAAGTGATTTCTAGCAACTCAGGAAGGCTGATGTGAATGCAACACTTCTGAGGTTAATGTGAATCCCATAGCGTTTTGCAGACCTTTAGTTGTGTAAAAAACTGGAGCAAAACCATCATTCCTTAATTTGACAATAGAGACTTGCCTTGTTTTTGAGCAGGATGTGTGGCCTTCTTTAACCTTTCCACCTCTAAGGATATCAACAAATGGAAACAAGAGTGTTTTTCAAAGATAGCATATTGTGGTCTGTTTCCTCCAGTTGCTGTTCACCTGTGTTACACTGACCCAGTTCAGAGATGGAAATGGGCCTTTTGTATTCAGCGATATACACTTAGCCTTTGTGGCTGGTGGTGGAGTAGGCATAACTTTTTGGATGCCAATAGAAAGCACATTTGTATAATTGACTCTGATCCTTCACTCTTACCTGCCCAGTGGGATGCTTGAAAAGGAGCATGTTCTTCTGCATAGATTGTATTGAACAGTGAAGGTTTGCTTGATGCAAAATTTATTCACTGCATGTCCACCATCTGTTCTCCCAGTCTCTCAATGCTCGATCTGATCACTAGAGCTCCTGAATTTTTCTAGTGAAAAAACCTTGAGTGAGAAAATGGCATTAATGTTTTCCACTTTTTTTGGATTAATAAACAATAGTGGAGTACACAAAGGATGAATAGATCCTTCCTGTTGGGCTTCAGCTATATTATTGTGAGAAATTGTCTGCTAAAATATGAGCCTTACGATACCTCTGCAGACATAAATTACCTGTTTTTTCCTCTTGAAGGATAGCTTGTCACCCTAAAGGCAATTTTTTTTCATTTACAATGTCCTATAACTTTCATGCTCTCGTTCCAGTACACGCCCCCATATGCAGTGTGTTACCTTCTTACATACATTAATGTTGGTACCTCAGAAAAGAATCAAATCTAAGCTTTTGTGTAGATAACTGAAGGCTAGTATTGCACAGAGCTGACCAACAGAAAATCTAAGACAACATTTTACAGTAAAAGCAAAGCCTACCATGAAATGTTTGTACCTTTTCCTTGCTGTCCACGTGGGATTAGTGTATTGCTGTAGAGTGTGGGAGCTTGGGATGCAAGTTCCTCTGACTCCTGCAAAGTAATTTGGCAGATGAAAGCTTCTGGCCTCAATTAGGCAAAACAAGGACTCAGACCTGAACATTGTGCCACAAATCTCACCAGTAGCCTCTTGCTGAGATGGCTGTACTTTGTATTTTCTTTTTTCCGACAAACAGAAATGCCTAGCAAAGTTTATCTAACACTTCTCAAATGTAGTTTTGTCTGAAATTGCAGGAGGTCAGAGTGCATATTGAAATTTTCTTTTCCTGCTTCTAGGCATCACAAGAATAATATAAAGAGCTTCACTTCTGCTGTTTCCCTTCTAACACTGATAGAGAAATTTACTTTCGTATATGGTAAATTTAATCCCGCTTGAGTACTGTGAATGTGTGTATGTATGAGCACGTTTGCAGGGCAGTCTTCTGATCAAGACCTAATTGAGCTTAAGGCAGGCTCGATGCTGGCTCGCTCCATAGGGTTCTGTCTCATTGCATTGGAAAGTTGAAATGCACAGAATTTTCGATCAAGTTAAAGCTACGCGAACCTCAAAATAACAGTTGTTCATGGCATTATATCCTAACTAGGTGTTTCAAAGGTGTTAGTTTATTAGACTGCTCCCTGTTCCTTCAGTATGCTGAAGAATTTGTAGAAAGTATTGGTTAAAGTTGCTATGGACAATTTCAGACTATGTTCTTTTCTTACCATTGTAAATATTTCAGAGTTCTAACTGGTTTTTTGTCTCTTAATCTTTCTTTTTGTTGCTGTGATGTCTTATTTCTAAATATTAAAAGGTTACTTTTTGTGTACAATTGAATTTGTGTTCTTAAGGTCAGCAAAGTTTGTAAAATCCTTCTGTAGTAGAACAGAAGAGCAAAGCTCAATTTCTTTCTCAGAGAGCACTGATACATTTGTTGGCCACCAACACCTTTTATAAACCTTTGGAGGATGTAAAGGTGTTGTATTAATTGAACCTGATCCAAATCAACTGGTATGGTTTGTGTTAAGAAAATATTTTAGAAAGCCCAATATAATGTTTCTATTAGAAACAATACACTAATGAAAGCAGAATTGGGTGTTATATTTTGGACTAAATTTCTTTACAATATGTTTTCTATAAAGGCTTATTAGGGGAAGTAAATTACTCACATATGGAAAGTATGTTGATCAGAGCTGATTGAGAGAATGTTTGCAATTAATGAATTTTCCATAAACCAAGAAAAAGCAGCTGGCAGAATCTTGTCTCTGAATTATGTAATATAATGAGGCATGTTACTGGAGTCATAGAATCATTAAGTTTTGAAAAGAATTCTAAGATCATTGAGTCCAACCATTAACTCAGCACCACTGTGTTCTCTAAATGAAAGTGCCTCAGCCACATGTTCTGTTTGAACACTTCCAGGGATGGTGACTCAACCACTTCCCTGGACAGCCTGTTCCGATACTTGATAACCCTTTCGGTGAATAAACTTTTCCAAATATTCCATCTGAACCTCCCCTGGCACAACTCAAGGCCTTTTCTTCTCATCCTGTCACTTGTTACCTGGGAGAAGAAACTAAGCCCCACCTGGCTACACCCTCCTTTCAGATAGTTGTAGAAGTGATAAGCTTTCTCCTGAACCTCCTTTTCTCCAGGCTAAACACCCCCAGCTGCCTCAGGCATTTCTCACAGGACTTGTGCTCCAGACCCTTCCCCAGCTCCATTGCGCTTCTCTGGACGCGCTCCAGAACCTCAATGTCCTTCTTGTCATGAGGGGCCCAAAACTGGACACAAGACTTGAGGTGCGGCCTCACCAGTGCTGAGTACTGAGGGACAATCACTGCCCTGGTCCTGCTGGCCACACTATTTCTGGCCAGGATGCCATTGGTCTTCTTGGCTGCCTGGCCACACACTGGATCATGTTCAGCCACTGTCAACCAGCATCCCCAGGTCCTTTTTGTGCCAGGCAGTTTCTCAGCCACTCTTCCCCAGCCTGTAGTGCTGCATGGGGTTGTTGTGACCCAAGGGCAGGACATGGCACTTGGCGTTGTTGAACCTCACACAATTGGCCTCAGCCCAACAATCCAGCCTGTCCAGATCCCTCTGCAGAGCCTTCTTACTCTCCAGCAGATCAGCACTCCCATCCATCTTGGTGTTGTCTGTGAACTTGACAGAAGGTGCACTCAATCCCCTTGTCCAGGTAATTGATAAAGGTATAAAACAGGACTGGCCCCAGTACTGAGCCCCAGGGAACACCACCTGTGACCGGCCACCAGCTGAATTTAAGGCCATTCACCTCCACGCTCTGAGCCCACCCATCCAGCCAGATTTTACCCAGTGAAGAGTACACATCACCGCCACATGATGGGAAGCCAAGTTCTCCAGGAGAATGGTGTGGGATACTGTTTCAAAGGCTTTATTGAAGTGCAGGTAGACAATATTCACAGCCTTTTCCTCATCTGTTAAATGGATTGCCTTGTCATAGGAGATCAAGTCAGTCATGCAGGATCTGTCTTTCCCAGTCTCGTGCTGTCTGGGCCTTATTCCCTAGCTGTGCTGCATTCAAGATGATCTGCTCTGTGACTTTTCCTGGCACTGAAGTCAGCTTGACAGGCCTTAAACTTGGGCTCAGCCAGGATTTGAACCTGAGGCCTCATTTACCCTATGTGAGAATCATACCCCTAGATCAACAAGCTGCCATGGATGTATTAATAGTTATTTCTAGTTATTTCTCTCACTCCTGAATGTTGGAAAATAGAAAAAAATATTAAAACTGAGACTCTAATTTTCAGAAAGAACTTAAAAAACTCAAGAAAGCAAAGCCCAACTCTTTTCTTGCTATGTCGTTGAGATATTCTGAATGAGGAAAATGGACAAAAGGACATAGGGTGACAAAAGGCGTCTGAATTGGCAAAGATTTAAAGGATAGAACAATTGTTACATTTGAGTATTTTTTTAAGTTCAAAATGGCTTTTAAAGAGTTTATGAAGTTGTTACAGAGCTAATTCAGTACAGTGAAGTGCAAGGTAACAAATTCTGGAAAGTAGTTTGAAATGTTCAAACCCACTGATGGGTTCTAAGTTAAATGCTGCTTTTCTTTCACACAGTTGACTTTGTTATTGGATTACTGAAAATAGCTGCTTAGTGCTCAGCTATGGTCAAAATGATTAAAAATTACACTTAACAATAGTTTTTGAAGAATAAAGGGACGAGAATATACTAGAAATATGGTGTTGCTGTTTCAGCAGAGGATATGTAAGGTATTTTTTTTTTTTTTTGTCCTTTTTCTTCATTTTGGAGAAGAAAGAACAGAGAGGAGCAGGGCTAGGGAGAAAATATTACAAAGAAATAAAAAAGTGGGTTTTTCTCTGGTCTTAGTGGAAAAGTTTCCATTGACTGCAAGAGTATACCAGCAGGGCTTTTGTGGGGGAACTGTGATGAACCTTTTAAATACGGAAGAATAATTATAACAAGAGCACTAGGCTTGTAAGAGTTCTTAAGATGTAACAAAATGAAGAGAAGTTAGATAATTAAGACTGTGTCATCTGGATTTATTGATTTCTGCTTTTGGACAAGTAGGGATAACATGTTTACTAAATGAGGACAGTGTAAAAAATAGCCTTTCCAAGCAGCACTTGTGGAAAAATTAGTTTTATTTGCTCTTGATGCATAAATAGGGGATCTCATGTTTTCTCTCTGAACGTTTTCCTGTGAACAATAAAAAGAAAATAAAGAAAATGGGTGGGAAAGAAATATCTTGTTTCTTTCTCCCTTGCCACTCTTCTCAAACAGAATAAATGAGACTAAGCCAACTTTCTTGAAACTGGAGAACTAGAGAAATCAAGAGGTTTTTTTACAATGAAGATAGGACTTCCTAAGTCCTTATTATAAGAAAGCCGTGCCATACCAATTTTTGTGCTTTCAAATATGTGCCAGCTGTTGACCACTGAATGTAGGAAGATACCTTTCCTAAAGGAAGGCACCTGAAGATCTGCAACCGACCTGTGCTTTAACCTAAAGGGTCTTGTTCTTGGAAGAGGTGAAGTAACATCTTACACATCAGTGGTTATGGTGATGATTACTTATATTACATATATAATTTTTGCCTAATATCATTTGCCTCATCTATATATCTTTATCTATGGTGTCATGACCTAAAAAAAGGGACAGCCCTGTACATAAAATACTGAAGAAAACATACTACAGAACATAATGGGGTATCTTAGAACTGCAGTGCTTTTAAAAAGATTGTAAAGTGAAAAGAGGGGCTCCTGTGTCTTAAAATATGCGTAAATTATGACTTCATTTCTGTTTCAGGCACTGGTGACACAACTCCTATGGTTTATGATATGAGTAGCCTGAGGCAACAGAATTTAGGAAATAATGTGCTCCATTCTCTATAATGAGTTTAGCACACAACAGGAGTGTGCACTGGCTGTTTGCTAAGGACTGTGGTCTTCAGGGTACTGGGTAACTGTGAGTTTCTGCTGTGTGTATTATAGGTGTTGAGATGACTGAAAACGGACTATGTCAGCAGTATAAATCTCTGTTAACATTTTCTTGAATATGAAGTGTGAGAACATTTATTTTCTTTCCAGTGTTAGCAGTATGATTTCAGCCAGATAGTGAATATAGTGAGGGGGTTTTGTGTTGTGCATTTTGTTGTTTTTTGTTTTGCCAGTGGCAGAGTTTGTTTCACTTATGGGCACTGTGACTGTTACAGGTGCTTGTATGCACTTGTATCCTCGGGATTTTTTAGATAAAATATTCTCATTTGTCTTTGGGATTCTTTCTTTCCCTCCTTTCTCTTAGAAAAAAAGTTAAGTTGTCCTGAAAATGTTGAAAACTGTGAATCTTGAATTCTTCTCTCTTTTTGCAGAACCTGATCTGCAAAAGCAATAGTAGCTCAAGCCTCTAAATTCACCTGGTATATCTACAGGTTGTCCTGGAAAGGCTCTCTGGGACTGATTTAACTAATTAGTTCAGTGCTGGGATGCAAAAAATATTACAGACTTCTCTGTTAAGACTGTTGAATAGGAAAGTAGATCTTTAGGTAGGAACAGGTTTTGATCTTCCTTGGTTTTTTGTACTTGGCACAAACTATGTAGAGGAAAAGCACTAAAGAGTTGAAGAAAAGGTCATTAGAATGGATTACATTTGCAGGAAGACTGTTGCTTTCATCAGAATAACTGATAACTGATTCTCCCTACTCCACCAATTCTTTTTCTCGGCTTATGGGAGAGTATTCCTTTCCCAAAGAAGTATTGCCAAGATGATGTAATAATCTTAGTAAGGATGTGCTAATGGTTAGATTAATCTGAAATATTTTGTTAAATTAGAATTTTCTTTTATTTAGACTGTGTTGATATTTGTACGTCAAACGTTATAATGGCAAATTACAATTTGTTTTCGGTGTCACTTTTCACTTCTTGATAACCATGGGGGCTGTATATGATTTTTTTTTTTTTGTCCAATGATGCATCCCTGACAAAGAATGGCAATATGTTTTTGGTGCTTTTATGCATGAATTTTACCAGTCTCTATACTTCAGTACTATGGAAGTAGTACTCACACATACACGCCACTCAAAGAAAAAGCCTAAACTGTGAAAGAACATGAATGTGCAGTGCAAAACAAAACTGCCATAGAGAGAAAGGAATTCTCTGCAGAGTTGCTATAAAATTTAATTCTTTCCTGCTTTATGACTTTTTCTGCCATCATTGGCAAGTGTTTTTTATTACCTCTGACTATTTAGAAGAGATTTTCATTTTTTTTTATTCACATCTGGGCCGGACTGGGAAATTCAGACAGATCACAATAGATCAGAGTTCTACAGGAGGTCTGATGGAATAAGATGGAGCCAGAAATTCTGTATAGATCCCTAATAACATGTTTAGAAAAATGCAACTTCAAAATGCAGAAAACCACTAGAAAAGCAAACAAGCTTTTCTGTTTGTTATTGGTGCACTTTTGCATAACCCAGTAGTTCATAAGCCTACATTAAAATGTTTCTGGTTATGAACACAATATAACATATGACACATGCTAATTTAAAAAATATATTTTAGTTGACTGAAGTATTTATGTTGGTACTTAGCACAATTAGAGATGTTCAGAATAACACTCAGTGTTAACTGTTGTACTCTAGCAAATTAGTGTTTCCAATTATTTGTTCCTCTGCATGTGTGATTGCAGAATATGCCTGCTCAGGGTTCAACACTGTGGGCAGTAGCTAGAGAAAAGTAATTACTTAAACTTTCCAGTATATTTTTGGGTGCTAGTTGTTTTACTGTGTTTCCCCTGCCCTAGTAGCCTGTCACAAAGTTTTTATTTATTTTTATTTTTCCTACTAAGATGGTAATTCTTTGGACTTTTACTTTTTAAAGGTCTTGGTGAAGTTATGTACATAACATCCTTCATAAAAGCATTTCTTCACAGGCACGTGATCCTCCCAGTATTTTTATTACTGCACCTAAATAGGCTAGAAAGACATACTCTTTCCATGGAATGATTTATAAAGAGAACTTCCTGTAAATCCTATCAACTTTTGAAATAATTTTACCTATATCTAGATCTTTTCTCTGGACTCACAATTACATGATTTTCTGAAACCTACTTGCCATGTCCGTCAATGAGCAAAGCTGTGTGTTGATCACTGTGAAAATACGATAATATGTAGAGTCACTAGAGATTTTAGAATATTTTTTGCTCATTGTAGTTAGTAGATGCATATATTCTGCATAGGATTTTATGAATAAAAATTAGCATAGAGATTAACTCAGGTGAAGGCAAATAATACTTACACTTAATAAATTATTTATGCTTACAGTCCATAAATGAGTTATGTGAAGGTGATGTTAGAGCTTAAGAAGCAAAGATCAGAGGACAGTAGCCATTGGATTTTTTAAAAAATGTTTCTTTAACCTTCTTCGAGCTGGGACACAAAATTCACTGGTACATATGTGATGGCATGTTCTTTGTATGTGCTTTTTCTAAATTATACTTGGTTTAACTGAACCAAATGGTAAGAGTCAAAATTTTTAACTTAGAGAACAACCATTTATCTGGCACGCTTTGTTGAAAGCATAAACTTTGACGAAAACCAGTGTGAGTCTCTTTAGCTATGTTCATGATCATTTAGTTGACAGATTAATGTTAGACAATAGCCATTATCAAGTCAGAACTGTTGTGGTCTTATTCTGCTACCCTGCATTATCCTGGTAGCTTACCCAAAAGAAAAGTACAAGTATATCCATAGGAATAGGATGAAATTAGAATTTCTCCTTGACCATAGCCTGAAAAATTTTGTGGAGTCTATTTACAATGTTTGTGTCAGGATGATGACGTACATCCAGCAGGTACTGAGAAGTAATTTTCCTGCCCATTCAGACTGAAGAGACCCCAATTACACTCTTTAATTGGGGATGCCATGAGGTTGTATGCTATGGGAGATATCTGCAGCTACCTGATGTGGGTGACCCTTTGCAGAACCTGCAACTTGAAGTAATCTTACAACATCCTTATACTCCTACCAAATTACTTGACCTTTCTTCCAGGGGTGATGGATTCTTTTTTTTCCCCTTAATCTCCAGTCTAAGTTCTCTGTTTAACCAGGCTGGTCTTTTTCCCTAATCACTTGTCTTTCTATACCTGGGGACAGCCTGCTCCTGAATATTTAGCAATTCTTTTTTAAAGCACATCCAGCTTTCCTGGACACCTTTGCCCTTCAGGACTGACTCCCAAGGGACTCTGTCAATCAATGTCCTACAGCAGGTCTAGCAAGGCACCCTGGTAAGCTCATTTATCAGTTGTGTTAGGAAGTTGTCTTCTGCATACTCTGAGAACCTCCTAGACTGCTTCCTTTCTGCTGTGTTGTATTTCCAATAGATATCTGGCAGGTTGAAATTTTCCTGGAGGACAGTGTGTTTTTCTAGATGATATTCACAGATATTAGTACTGGTTACTTCAATGGTACCTCTCCCACAGTTGACTTCTGCTCCAGTTGTTGTTCAGGAAAGATGGGTTCAGCCTGAAAAGTGACATCAGTAATCCTTCCAAGTCTTGTTCAGTTTGTTTGATTAAAACATTAGGCTTATAAAGCTCAGGTACTAGAAATTTAAACTTAATGGTGTGAGGTTTGATAGATGTTTTTGTGTGCTGCTAAGACGTCTTGTCTGAAATACTTTTCCTGAAGCACCACCTCTGATCTGAAGCTGATCAATGTACAAAACAATGGATGAGACTGGATCTGTACTCTACCAAATTGATTTATGGTGACCTTGATTACTCTGATTTATTTATTTGTTTAGAGTAATGCTTGGAGTTAGTTTGCAAGAAAGATCCATGGGTAGCCACCAGGGAGATGCAATTACTAAACATATCATGCTTACAGGAAGAGGACACATTTACTATTTCGTCTCTTGAAATGCTATCACTGCTTTATAGGAATTAAAAACTGACTGCTTTTTTAAAAGTGCCTAAGAAGTTAAGCACCTGGGGGTCTCTGGCTGGAAGCTGAAGGCAATTCTTTCAGAATGTTCAAGCCACTAAATAATTGTATCAAAATGAAATAGAAATGGATCCTTACTGTTGTAAGAGTTGCTGTAGTCTTGAACAGTCTGTTACATTGGGCAGCATAGAAGGCTGTATACATCCTTTATATTCTGTATTTACATGCTCATGATAACATTTAAATTATTGAGGGTCTGTTCCTTAATACTTTCTAGTTCAGGGAGAGTATCTAGCCCCAATATTCTTCTGTCAGAACCAAGTAAAATTGTAGAGTTAAGTGATAAACCATGAGTTTATTGTTAGGGAATATATACTGAAGCTCATAAAAAAGTGCATTTCACTTCAAATATTTGTATTAATGGAGAAGTTAACCTCAGAGAATTAAATTACTGAAAGTTGGAAAGCATGCAAGTCCAGATAGAAGTGCTCAGCTCAGCACCTCTAATTCCTTCTATTTTTGAAGTTTCTATAGAATTTTTTTTTTTTGAAGAGGGCAAGTAGTGCAAATTAATATGTGAATTGGAAAGTATTGTGTACATTTTCAGAGGAAAGTTGTAATGGTAAAATAAATGCAGCCTACTTACAAAATGGGGTGGGTCATTTACACTGCAATATGTGGCCATATGTTGAAGTAAGGAACTCTCTTTGTGGACCTGTAGCCTTCCTTATTATTTTTATCAAATTCCTTTCATATGATATAGCTAATTGGAGTTCAATATAGGGTTTTTTTTGTGAAAGTCATATTTCTTGCACCATCAAGAACATGCTAAGCACAGCATTGATTTATGAGCCAACAATAGCCATTTCTTTTTTTTTTTTATCACGTTCCCCTGATTTTTTTTCTCCTCCACATATCTAAGTTCCATTCACAGTTCCATTACCATTCCTCAAACATTTGTTTCTTGTATGTGAGTTTTGGGCCCATGTCTCCTCCAACCCTGACACATGTTGTCTTGCGTTATGAGGAAAATGGAGCACGGAATCCATTGCTCTGTTTTCTCCCTGTGGAGAAAACTTGGACCTTTTCTGCCACTAGCCAGAGCTAAAACAATGTGGTTCAACTTTGTTTCAATGAACTTCTTAGAAGTGAATTAATTGCAATTTTTCTTAAGCCTGGTTTCCTAGGGTAAGCACACTTACAACTTCCTTCCCCTGCCTGCGCGTCTCTACTTTTTAGTCATTTGGTCGGTCACCACTGGTATTAATTGAATATAGAAGGCAAGGGAAATCAAAGGTACTAGTTAATAGAATTTTTAAAATTTAAATGAGTGGACAGATGTACAAGTAAATTCAAATTGAAGAAAACTTGAGTATTGACGGAAGTATAACGTATTATGTAAAAGTAATCTAACAACAAAATGTATAAACATTTCTGTATTTCTAGGAGGGGAAGCTTTGATCAAAGCTTGGGAGTTATTAGAGATAGGCATCCTGATATTCTGTGAGGGTTTTTTCTGTGTATTGAACTGTTTTGAATCTGTAAGAGTGCTCTGTCACAGAATATTTTTTTAAATCCATTAACGTGTCAGTTTGCTTGCCTTGGTGACTTCAGCCTTCTCTATTCACTAGTTAAGCTGTCTTGTTTTCTTGCTAAGCTTTTCCTGTGTGTTGTTGCTGTGCTCATTGTGGCACAATGCTGCAGGTAATGCTTCAAAATTATTTTTTAGACTCACACAGGCAAAGTACTTGCCTTGTGACTTCTTCTCCCTTTGTGCCCAAAGGTATCCTCCTGTTCAGTGACCTAGTGAACGACAAAGAGAAATGACAGGGGACTTCTGTCTTCATGCTCTACTCTGCTGGAATTAAGGAAGCCCAGCTGCTTTTAGACAGCAAGACTGAGGAGAGAACCAAATCACACACTGCGAATAATTAGAACAACATGGATTTAAAATCATTATTGCCAGGCATTATTGCAGTCATTTCATCGCAACTGCTTTGTTCCTGGTTTCCGTAAATAACACCAGATCCTGGATTCCGTAAATAACACCAGGTTCTAGGCAGAGAAAACATTCAGATTCAGTTACCTAAGTTCTTGCTCATACACTTCTCCAGCTTTTCTATGGCCTCTTCAATATAACATTTTTCCTTGACCTAGATAACTTCACATTTGACTCCTTGAACACAATAACAGAAATGTTGAGAATATTCTTCCTTCTTTTCGGATGATTTTGAGTACCCTTTCATTGATCCTCTTCCCTTGTATTTTGAATTTTAACAGCCTTGTTGCACATGATAGATACTGCCTTCTGAATGGTAAAAAATGGTAAAAAGTAAGAGGAAGAGGTTTTGTGGTTATAAAATCACAGGTGGTGTTGGTGGTTGCAGTAGCTCTGAAGGTCAGCACTGTATAAATGTAAAATTCCATCTGCTGTGAGACATGACGAATGGAAAATCTGAAAGACTGTAATCTGTGACATTCACTGATAAGCCATAGGACTGTGTGCACTGAGTAGCGCAGATGTCATCTGGAAAATGGAATAATGGAACTTAAGGTGTGTAATTAAGAAGTCCAGAAGAGAAAATTTGGACATAGAGTGTAATAGAAAAAAATACTTAGCTAATAAAAAGCTTTCTGGTCATATTTTTGACCTAATGAGGCTTTTTTTCTGGGGTGAGGAGGAACCCATAGAAAACTAACCTTACAAAGGCAGTTGCACAATGGATGTGGTCACTACATGTGTTAGCACTGCTAAGTCAGATTTATTTAGTCATTTATTCCTGAAGCAGACCATACCTGTGTAATTTGATATTCTTGTGTATGAGGAATCTAAGATACTGCCAGTAACTTGCATGTGCAAGCCATTGGCTCTGGAAAGCATCCCTTTTGTGATGCTCTGACATCTAGCCCTACATAAGCTGGCCAGATGTCAGTCAGTAGCTGCACCCATGTTTTCTGCCAAGGATGGGTTTACACTAGCTAGCTGATTTACATCAGGACTCTGATTTTGATATTGTTGCCCCAGTCTTTGTGCTTGCCTTGCTTTGGCTTATCTCATAAGTTGGTTGTGGAGTACAAAATCTGACTTTTAGATGAGCCTGTCCAAGGCAAGGGCATCTCCTGTGTTCCAGCACTGAATGAGTGCTCAGTTCATGGGCTCGGACTTGGGACAGTCAGAAGTACATCCTCAGCACATGTAAAATTTGAATGCTGAGTTTCTCCTGCTGGGCTGTAGCTCCTACTTGGCAGAACTATTTGCCAGCACAGCCGTAGCTTTTGGCACATTAGCTGTAGGTTACTAACTCCTGTAGCAAAAAATACGATGATCACTAGGGGTGAGTTAGATTTGAACAGGAAATCTTAATAGTGTGTCTGTCTGACTTGAGTGCTTGACCTAATGATCACTTCACATCTGTTTTTGTAATGTGTGGATGGAAGGTGTTTTTGTCCAAGCTGTGTAATGCTTTGGATTTGCTATTTTTTAAGTGGCAAAGACCTGATTTTCACTTCTATTTTATTTTTACTGTTAATTCCTGATTGCTGAATTGCCACTCACATTTCCTTTTGTCCCACAACAGTTTTCCTGTTGTTCTTTGGTGTTTCTTTTGTGTAATTTTAATTGACTGCTTCGGTCTCAATTAGATACATGGCTGCAACTTTGAGGGAAAAATCCTGGCAATTGATTTCCCTCTTCAAATATGTGTTTTGAGTATTTTTAATGTTGATACAGTGCTATTAAACCATAGCAGAGAACCTTAATATCAGCCTAGCTTACTTAGGTGAATTTAAGATAGCAATTTTTTTTCTGGTATATTCTCTAATACTTTGGTCAATGGGGAGAATAATCCTCCAAGCCCATCTGCTTCTAATATTTGAGTGAAAATAGAGCTGAGTTTACTTATAATTTGCAGGTGGATAATCTCTGATGGTTGCTGTATTTTGTTAGGGTATCAGCACTAGAAAAGTCATAAAACTCGCTGAGCTAGGAAGGTTAAGGAAGCAGCTACTCTGCATCTCTGTAGTAATCCCATAGAAGTGAGACTGCTGGAGAATCAAAAACATTTAGGGTGAGGGAATCAAATGGAATAACCTTTTTTTTTGAAAGAATACTTTGGCTTCAGCAGCCACAGTACTGAGCACTATTTCCATAAATTCTTGTAGGCTAAGCAGGAACTGGTCAAGTTAGTGTAACATACTGTGTAAAGTATTTTTCATACAAGGCCTGTTTGCCAGAATTCTTCAGGGTTGAACAATGTGGTGTTACTCTGGCACTAAAATTTTTTGTGAAGGTGATGTGAAAAGAAGATGCTGTGAAAAGTTTTGTTGTTTTAAAGTAACTATTTAACAAAACCAGCCAAAACTTTTATGTGTTAAAAGGGATGTTCAACAGCAGCACACTGTTTTATCATGTTTGCTCTACTTTCTAAAGTAGAAAGCAAACACACTTAAGACTATTTTGAAGATGGTCCAGTGCTCTCACACATGCAAAGTGTTCTTTTTTTATATGAAACAATCTGATTTCTTTTAACCCTTCTTAGAAACACTGGAAGATCTTAAAATTTTTAAAGGTTTAACTAGGTTTCATCTCATATTGATAAAACATTAATTTGATCTGAAACTGTTTGCTTCTTGCAATTACTAAAAAGGGCTCTATAATCTCTGATATTCCCTTTTAATTTAGATAGTCAGAGTATGGTCAAATTAGAATCTTGAATGACTTGATCCTTTCACCTTGAATTTTTTCGTATAGTACCTATGGATGATTTTTTAAAAAATTTACTTGTAATCTTGAGTACTTGTGTGCCCTAAATATTTTCACATTTTCTTTTTGAAATTGATCATATTTAGAGTATGGGTAAAACTTGTTTGTGGTCCTGTTTAAATATTTTGCCAAGTCTGGGAAATTTCTGGAGGAAAACAAGAATGCTAAGTGTATTCCTTAGCGAGGTATTCATGCCACCATGAAATAACAAAATCCCCTTCGAACACAGTTCTTGTTATATACAGCTTTTGTATAACTTTCTAGCACCAACTGGTGGATCTGTATATAAAGAACACAGAGATAGTTGCAGTACCATTTTCATCTATACTGAAACAAAATGAAATGCCTTGGGGCAGTGTCTCTACCAACATGTATTTTAAACCTTCCAGTAAGGATGTGCATGCTTATGTAACTAATATTAACTTTCTCTGACACTTTTGTTGCACCACAGTGAAATTATACCAGTTCTTGTAGCTTTTTGTGCTTACTGAGTTGAGAAAGCACAACCTTTGTTAATGGTTTGTAAATGGCATTGTTTAAGCTTGTCTCAAAGCTCCACTAGATTTGATATGCTTTTCTGCCCTCATAAATATTTGTACCCATCCATGCTTGACAGCTGAGGAAAGTCTGTCCAAACACACCTTTTGACCCAATCAATGCAACTTTACAGAAATTCCTTTCTGCAGTGCTGAAGGCAGAGAAAATAACTGGAGTGCTGCCGTGGAGGTCTCAATCCTAGCCACGTGTCAGCAGCAAACACTCTCTTGTGACATGTGAAGTGAGAGTGTGGGTCAACATTCCTCATAGTCTGAATGAACTAAATTCTCACGGTACAAAACACTGCTTTGATATGTGTCCTGCCATTCATTGTTAAAGCTGTAAGGATTTAAAACTGTAAAGATGTATCAATATCATGAATTGGAATAACAGATCTTTACCATATTCACTCCTCTTCGTCTGAGGAACAGTATCTTCTACTTTTTTCCCATGTTATACTGTTGGTGACAATATGGGAGTGCTTATGGAAACTGCTCTGGGAAACATAGTGAATGGCTAGGAAACCATGAACTGTAAGAGTCTCAAAACAGTAGAAACTGCCTTGTAATAAATTAAGGGAAACTCACAAGAGGAAGTTAATTTTGGATAGCATACAGCATATTTGTGGGATTGTGTTAGAAGGATATCTAGCCTTTATTAGGATTTTAAGGATATCCAGTTATTGTAGGCTCTAAAAATAGTGGTAGAGGTGGTATACAAGTCCCAAGGACTTTTACTCCAAGAACATGTGGTAGTGTGAGAATACGGATGGCAGACCGCTGTTACTCCTAGCTCTTTTTCCATTTCATAATGCCGATCCAATATCTGTTGGAAGTCAATGAGTTCTGAATGCCTTTCTGTTTGCAGCAACTTGAACTGAATTTGCCCTGATTAAATATGTTCAGACGTAGCAGGTGCCCTCTGGGTGCTCGAGTTCTGGTGAGGAGTAAAGGTAGGAGCAGCTGGAGACATTAGGCTAGCTGCAGGTTCTGCAGATGCAGGAGAAGAGACGCATGTAAGCGAGCATGTAGGAGCCCTCCCCTCTGGCAAGATGTCAGGATCCATTTGGCAAACTGACGCTCAGCCTCATCGAGGGCTGAGCCTGCCTTGGAGAGCCCAGCTGAGGCAGGTGCTTGTGCACTTGGCAGCAGTTTGGGCTCTGGGCTTTGCTGTCTTGGGAAGGAGAGGTCTGCTGGAAGCTGATAAATTGCTGTGACAAAGAGGTTCTTGTGCCTGGTGATGATGTTATGGAGTAACTACACTGTAAAGGACTAATTTAAGTGCATATTCAGCACAGCTGATACTGCATCACAAGAGATTTTCTGAAGTACTTATGGCAGAGAATGTGTTAATGCCTCTCACTGTTTTCCTTAATGCAGTTAGGGATAAATCTCTGAAATAAGTGCCGGTTACTTAAGCTGTTTACTTGAGTTAGGTTCATTTCAAACTTGCTGTACCTTGCTTATGTGACTGAACTACTTTAACCCTGCGGATAATATTACACACATATGACGTGGTGGTTGTGATGCACAAGATCTGAAGACTGAAGCTGTCAATCAGTACTGAAATCGTTACTGTACAGGGTGTGATTTGTGCCATTTAATGTGTCTAGCTCAAAGTTTAGCGTCTGGCATAAACTGTAGTGCTGTCCCTTCTCCTATTCCTGTAGAGTCAAGGCAGGCAAAAGATTGCTTCTCTCAAATAATTTATACTATTTAGATCTTTTGCACATCTAATTTTAGAGTATGGTGAATCATATTTGTGGCAGCAGATATTTCCTTAAATTGATTAGTTAAAGTACCTTGGAAAATTTAGTTGTCTAACCTAATAAAGTTAAATCATTCTAAATTGATCTTTATATGCAGGCCAACTGGTGTCTTGCAGTTGGTTTCGTAAAGACATGAACATAAATGTCTAGTATGGCACCTATTAACTGTTTAGTATTAACCCCTTCCCTTTCTTTCTAAAATACATCACAAATGTAATTCTTAATTTTCACTGGGTGATTTCAAAAGCCAAAACAAATCTGAAAAGTTGAAAAAAAATAAAGGATTCCAGACTCTATTGTGACCTAAACAACTGAAGAAAAACAAGGAAAAGATTTTGATCTTAGTAAATGCTGCTTCTGTAGTATACTTAAATATATTTGAAATGGTAATCTTATGGTTAAAAACAAATAAAAAGAGAAAAAAACATCAGCAAAACAAGTCTGTGAGCTATAGATGTTCTGCATTTGGAGAGTGGGTACATTTGATTGAAGTTCTCATTAGGCAGTATTAGCTACAGAACATTTTCCGTGTACTTTATATATATTTTGTGACGTGTTTTGGCATGTGACCAGACGAAATAATAAAACTTCCATTTGGGAGTTTAGAATAAAATCTCTTTGCCAAAGCTCATTTGCATTAATTCTCCTTTAGATGTAGCCAATTGAGTGATGTGGCTGTAATCTGCAATCATTTTGCTTGCTTAAGCATGTGTGATATAAAAAATAGTGTTTATAATGCAGTTGTCACATTGATGCACAAGGATGTGCTAGCTCAGGGCATCCATTGCTGACATCTACATGGTTTCTCAGCTGTAGGTGTTGAGGGTTATATTGTTAGCTAAGATTTTTTCAAGAGAATGAATCTTTAGAATCTTTAGCAATGTTCAGGCAAGTCTGAACTTTTGGAGTTCCAAATGGCCAGGGGCCATCATCTTTGTACGTGGTATGGGGGAATGGAAAGCTTATGAGTCTACTAATATAATAGCATGGCAATGGGATTAGTGTTGATCACTTTGTTCAGGAGAGAGGCTTGATTGAGGGTGATGTCTGGCAATATTACGTTAGGTTGCTGTGTAATCCACTCTGTAATAGCCGCTGTCATCTTTGACTTTGGACATTAATCACAGTTTGTCCTCTGCGCGTACTCAGCTGGGGTTGAACACCCTGAGCCTTCCCTGTACAGCTATCTGTGATTCAATATCAAATTCTACTCAGTGTGTCCCCCTCTGTATCAGCAGTCAGGCTACATCAGACTGTTTTCAATCACAGTGAAATGTGAAGCTAGAAAAGACCTCTATTCTGTATCTCTTTTCAAACACTTTTCCAACTCTTAACCTTGACCTAGATTTGTGTAGCTCTCCCAAGAATTTGTTGTTCATCCAAGAGCAACACCTTATACACTAACATTCCTCATGCATGCTATACCTATCTAAAGTGAACAGCAAATGAGACGCTCACCGAAGGGTTATATTTCTTTACATTAACTTACTGCTGATCAGCTATAATCTGAGAATTTGACATACTAGTATTTCAATGGGAAACCAGTTTATTTCTAAAGGTTGTCATGTTCCTTGTAACTTGCTCTAATAATCAGTTCTAATCAGATCCAATGATGATACCTCTTCTACTGACACCAGTTTACCTTCATCACAGCTTTGCGTTTACACAAAGATCATTTGCCAAGATTTAAGTTAGTGGCTTGCATCTCACTTATGTGAGGCTATGTGAGGAGCTGGGTGTACTTATTCACTAGCTCTTTCCCCTTCCAAAAAATTATTATTCAGAAGGAAAGATAATTACAAGGTTGAAGATAAATGGTCTAATCCGCTGTCTTGAATTTTCTCATTTTCCTGCATTATTCATATTTTTTGGCTGGGTGGGGGAAGCACAAGCTGTATGCTGATTCCCATGCTGGCTGCTGTCTGTCCTTTGCCACCTGTTTCTTTCCAGGAGAGTATCTCAGGTGTGCACCTGTTCTCCAGCTCATGATTTAGGGGAGTTGCAGCTTTGAGTCTCTTGTATCTTTTAACTGGCTCCATACCATGTGCTTGTAAAGTCTGTGGAGCAAAGAAGTTTTCTGACTTGGAATGAACACAGGCAGCTCTGCTGCCTGGTGTCTATAAACCCCCGGGAACTTAGGGAGTTTAATCTTCTCTGCCTAGGGATGAACTACTTTTGTCTGTCACCTCTTGTCTGTTAATGCTCAAGCATTCCTGCTTGGAAAAAATTGCTCATTTTCTCCCAGCTCTTCTGAAGAAAACCACCTTTCTTAGTATTTTAAACTGTGTTTTTTCTTGTTGCTGCTTGAGTTAGCAGCTCTTCAGACTCTGGTCTGTATTAGTTCCTCTGGCCAGAGAAACATTCTTTGACTTCTGGGGCTTGGGTGAAAAAAGACAGGTCCAACTGAGAAATTTTTATAAAAATAGCCTCAGTAAAAGGCCCTTATGGCCCCGAAGTTGATAAAGGGTAGGGTTCAATGCAAGGCCACTGAAATATAAAAATTGAAAGCCAGAATTTTGGGGACCTGATAAATTCTCTTTTAGTACCTCAGTGATGAAGGTTGATAGGACTTTTACCCCTGACTCCACCTGGTGTTTTTTGTAAATCTAAAACTGAATTCAAGTGATTTTACAACATTTATTTTGCTATTTATGTTATTTTCTTTTAAGAGCAATTATTTTCCAGAATAAAACACTTTTGTAATGTGACTAAAAAACCTCAACATGTTGTTTTGGGATTTATTCTGTTATTTTTATCAAGCATAGGTCAGAATTTAAATACATTTATGAGATTAAATTCCTTCTGGAAGAACATTTCAGGCACAAAATAGCATAATGATGCTCTGCAACATTCAATGAAAAGGTTAATGTAATAAATGCCCTCATAGTTAATGCTCTTTCATACAAGTTATCGTTTTATTGTATGATCAGAAAAAGGTATGACAAAAAAGAAAAGGACCTACATTGCTTAAGTGGTAATGACCTCTGTGTCTTTATTTTGTAGCTATCTTGGTTAGTTCCCCTGGCAGCTGTACCAGTTGGTACATAAACAAATGTAGTTTGGAAAACTGCATCCTAGAGAAAATATTAAAAATCTAAGACAGAAACATGGTATGAATTCTGATCTGTGCCTAGAAGACATTTTCACTTAAATTAATTGCTATTTAGACTGACTCAATTTAGAATGCTTTCTGTTGTTCCCAGTCTCATTCTTTCCACAGAAAGGTAAAAAGTAGATGGAAAGAGATAAGGAACTGTTGATGAAAACTGGTAATGATGTCTTAAAAGCCATTTGAATAGAATAATTGGGAGATTGAATTAAGTAGGTATGAAAAAATCATGCCTGAGTCTGTTTTTGCAGGGTCAGGCAGTTAGAAGGATCAATCTATTTAAAATACCCAGTGCAGAAGTAATGGAATAAAGAATTTTTCTGTGGAAGGGGAGGTTGTTGGCATCACCAGTACGTGATAAACAGTAGTCGTTGATCAGTGCTCAGAGGCAACATCGGAGCTTTAGCTGCACTCTGAAAGCACAACTGTATTTGCATGACTATTACTTTACCAGGTGTTAGAGGAACAGTAATTGGGATTTCCTCATTGGCTGCGATGAGCAAGAAGAGAACAAACAGCTGGATTAAGTGACCTTACTGTATCTGCTTTCAGTTTTGAAAATTAATCTAGACCAGTCTGAGTATCCTTATCTGCCATGCCATCTGCAGTGACTGTGCTGCTGCAGCCACCCTACTTGAATCGCTACAGAGGTGTTACAAGTTTAAACCATCTGTGCTAATGCTGTAAAAGTTCTGCTGGCTGCCCAACACTTGCTTTTCCCTGTGTTTTAATTCCGTTCTCTTGGATGGGCAGTTTGAAGCTTTTTCTGCACTTGGAAATGGAAATTTCAGAGTTGTCATGTTCACTGACTTGTTTACATTTGCCAGCCACTGATTATTTTGGGTTTTCTCTATATGATACTTCCTCTCTGTGCATAGGCAGTTTCAAAACTTGCTTTGCTCTTGTAATAAGCTATTTCTCCTTTGCGCTGTCTCTTATCTCTTGGGTCCAATTTTTGCTGTTTATTTCTACTTAACGTTGAGTGATTGTTCTTTCATTTTTTGTTCTGTGGGGTTTTTTTTGTTATTGGAGGTGGAGTGAATTTCTTGTGGTTTGCTTTTTTGTTTGTTTTTGTTTAGAAAGCCACCTGTTTGTCTGTTTGAATTCAGTTTGCTTAATGAGAAGACTTCTGTGGAGCAAAGTTCTGAATGATCCTTTCCTCCTCTGCCCTGTGACTTTGTCATGAGGAGCACTGCTGTTAGTAGTCCATTAAATATTAATGGCTCTCTTTGCAATTTCTCTCTAATGTGCTTTATTTTGGTACCAGTCCAAGCTGTGGAAATGAAAACCCCCTCGGGACCTTATGTAGAACGTAATTTGCTCTGCAGTTTTGGCTGTAAACATGATAATAAATTAGAGGATGTAATGAATATTCATTGAAGCGCACAAGGGTTTTCTTCACCAATGTCTGCTTATTGGTTTCCCTCCAAACTATACCTGATGAGAGAAGAGCATGGATGTTGGCAGCCCTAGTGGCTTGATATGTTCACTGTGTGATGTTTTTGTCTTAAAAAAATATATTCTAAACAAGGGCCCCAAAGTGTCTTGTCCGTGCAAAATCTACAGGAGAAAATAACCAACCCCTTAGTGTTCCAATCTGTTTAACGTGGGTTAATAATTTTAAAATCATAAGTTGTCCTTGTATATGGATGCAGCTTCACTGCCTTAGTTATCCTGTGTTGGGATTCAGGCCATTTTCTCTCACTGGAGTGAGAGGTGTGGTTTGACGATCTGCTTGATATGTTTTGTCAAGTCCTATCACTCAGCAGGTTTTGGCAAGGTCAGTTCATAAAATTCGGTTCATAGCAAAGGAAAAAAGTTTTTTTGCACATTTCAATACAGTTTCACCTTTTATAAGAAAACTTTTTCCACTTTCGGTACTAATTCTCACTTTATTCCTTTTCAATATTGATTCTGTTTTGGGCTAATTGGGAACTGAATGTATATGGAAACGATGAGAAAGGGCTTTTCACATTTAAGTTAATTTGTGTGGTTGTCATGAGAGGTTGTTAAATTCTGACTACTTCTGAATTAAAAAAATCAGAGTAAACTATCTACCTAATTATCTCTCAGTATATAACTATTTATAGAATATACACTAAGTATCAAGCACGCTAAATATACTGCAGAGGCTTTGGATGAGAAAAGCTTCAGTTTAGGAAAACTCATACTGGTTTGAAGTAAGTGGTTTGAAGCTTTTTCTCTCTACCAATTTGTACTGAGCAACCACTCTAAATCAGTTACCTTTCTCTTTAGTGGCGAGCACTTAATGCTTCTGCCTTCATTTTGAAATTGCATGAACTTTTTTTATAATACTTTTTGGTTCAGTAAAAAGTTTTGATGGAGACTTTTTTGGTTTGTTTTTTTTTTTTTAACTTCTTTGTCAACAGTTTTGAGAGGAATACAAAGTCTGTGTTTTCATAGTCTATTGGATAGTTTATTGGCTTGGGACATCTGAGAATATCCAGGCAATCTCTGATCTGATTGAGACAAAGCAGAACTTTGAATATGGATCTGCCACAGCCTGATCATGGACTTTAACATCTGTCAGGCAATAGAATGTGTATTTTTCCTTTATGCTGGATCATTTGGAGGCACAAATAAAGATGGATGTTTTCCAGTCCAGAATAAGTGATTTCTTAACTCTCTTTACTTGCTTCTTTTCCGTTCAGTTTCATGCTTTTTGTTGCTGTGCTTCTTCATGAAGAAGTTCACACTTTATCAGGAATTTCTGCATTAAAACAGTTCTGGTGTTGAGAATGTGTATGTCACAGTGCCACAGTGGGAATGGCTAGAAAAACAAGTAGATCAGTTTTAACACCCTTCCTAAAATGAGGATATGGTCTCATTGACTAGCTTTGCTAAACATCTGTGCCATTTGTATAGGAAATCCAAAATAGCTCAGCAGAATGTCTTTCCTGTCTGGCATCTTTTGTTACCTTGCAGATTTTGCTACTTGCACATCTTACTCTATCTTATTTGTGTAACTCCATAATAAGTCTCTGTTTGCCCTTTTGCAATTAATTCTGTTTATGTTTAGCTTGGTTAGAAATGCTGGTTGCTGGTTATGTAATTAGTGGTGTAACAATGTCACACAGTACTTATCAGTTCTTGCTGGTTGTGCTGTTTTAGTTTGCTTATGCTTGTGCTCAAGGCATTTGAATATTAATCATGTCTTGCTGAGTTTGATTTTACTTTGAGTGCAACAGGTTTCTGCTTCTGCTTGAGAAACACCAATGGTTCTCTGCTGGTGCTGGCAAAAGCAGTCTTTTGAAGTGTTTATATTTGTGACACAGATGTCAATGTTGCTTATATATTCTTCTGTCTCATTTGGTGGTGTAAACAGATCAGAGTGTTGTGGGATTCCTCATTTGGAATGTTGACTCTGACTATCAGAAACAATTTAAGATGCCTTAATTAGGAGAATACTATTTCCTTTCTAAAAAAAAACTTATCTAATGATTTTTAGTGTATGATGACTTAGTCAATAACTCACCATCCCGTCACTCACCAGTAGGTTATCTAAGTGGTCACTGCTGCTACCATATGGGTAACTAACTTGTTACCATCCAAAATGATAGGAAATACAGAAATAAGAATTATACCATTCTACGGTTTCTGGAATGCAGAATCTCCAACAGCAGTGCCAATGCAGAAGGTCTGGGTAAAACCTGACTTTCAACACCACAGGACTGCAATTTCAACAGCCAGTCCCTTCTTGAAATATACCCACTATTGGTAATTCTGTGCCTTGGCCTGTAATACATTTGGAGGAATTGCTTCAGCCTCACCACATCAGCTACTTTGTTCTCTTGGTTAAGTGGGAATAAACTTTTTTATACTAAAGACTAAAACTGAGTGCCAGTGTTCTCTGACAATTGTAACATAATGAACTAGTAAAGAACCTGGCCTCACCCAGCAATCCTCATGGCTGGTGCTTTTGATGGACCCCGTTATGGCAGTACCTTGAGCAATGCTTCCCTCCTTGTCAGCCTACAGGTCTCTTGGAACACATACACGCCAGAGCCCTCTGTGTTCTGCTGGTGATAATGCCCAGGTCCCTTCCCAAATGCAGAATTCTCCGTACTTCTAGCTTCTCATCTAGCTAAGCCAAATTCCCAAGCTGCAGCTGTTGGACTCTTCAGCTACTTGGTTCCTGGATGCTTAGAAGGAGCCCATGCAGCTCTCACAGCAGTCTGGGCTGAACACAGTCCTCTCCCGAGAGCCCTGTGTACCAAGAGTATTTCTGGACTATTCTTGGTGTCAGTGATTCTATCTAAAAGCAATTTCTCGAAGTTCAAACTGTGTCAGTTCATGGTTAAATTATCTTCAAAGCAGCTGTGCCATTAAATACAGATCTTTGTAGTCCCTATCTCTAGTTAGATCATCTCTTCTTTCTGTAGCTAATCTATTGCTAACATTTCCCAGTATATGTATTTCTCACCCCAAATACCTGTACTGTGGTATGCTTTCTAATTTTTGCCATCATAGTATATGATTTAAGACAAGGTTTGTTCAACATTGTATTTAAAAAAAAGTAAGCTGCTGGTAGTACTCATAGTTTAAATACACACTAAAAAATGGTATTTTCCTAATGTCGTGCCTTGTAGAGAATGAAGACCCTGCAATAAAAGAGAAAAATAGTGAAACAAAAAGGAGAGACTTGTTCAGAGACATGAGAGAAGCAAGGTAAATTGGCACTCGTACAAACAGCTCTGTTGCAATTGTAAGAACATTTTTAGTGCCTCTGGATATTTCTTATCACTAAACCATAAGATGTAGCTGCTTATTTGAAGTATTAAAGTGGGTACTTGGTCTAATTAGTCTGCATCAAACAGTAGGAATTTATTAAGACCAAAGAGGGACATTTTACCTTCAGAGGAAATTACGTGTAATGGCGATAATATTAATTAAAATAAAAATACATACAACCCAGGTGTACTCCAGATTCCTGATTCAGTTCATACTTCTTGCATGAAGACATATCATGCCATGGCTCATCTAAACCTTATCAAAAAGAAATTGATACATTTGGGTGTAGTATTTTCACTTGTCAGTCATAAGAAGTAGCTTTTATATTAAACTTCTCTATATCTTAGCAAAAGTCTGTGTTACTTGGAACTGACTGTGAAAAGGTGATAAAGAATGTTTGGCTATATTGGCTGTTTTTTTGGCTCAGTTAGATATGTGTGTTGTCATTAATCTGTGATTAATTAGTAGATGACTTTAATGTCTATGTATAGCCTGGGATATAAAAGGATTATGCTGATAAAATGTAAAGTATATGGTTTTGAGATTAAGTCCTCTTATTGCCACAAATTATATTTGATCTTCAGTTAATACTCTGGAAGGAATTAATAATAATAAAGAAACCTATCCTTTACCAAAATTCCTTCCAGTATCTATAGTTTTTTTTAAATTTGACACATACTTAGGAAAGTATGGTAAAATAACCTAGCAAGATGTTTCAAGAGGAATGTAAACATTGGATCTCTGAAATTCTTTGTAGATTAATTTGTCTTCATAACAATTGTGCTTTAGGGTAGGCACCTTAATTTTGAAGACGGTGAAATTAAAAGAGGCAAAAAAATTTACTTGTGAAAAACTTCGTCAGCAAGGGCATTGGAAGGATCAAAATTTAGCAATTACTCTTAGCATTTTTAAAAATACTGTTGAAATTAATTAAAAATCAAAATATTTGATAGTTGACTTAGTTAATAATCTTGAGGACAAAAGACTTTTGAGCAGGCTTTAAGTTAAAGCCATAGTGAACTTGTTTTTTCTGGTTTTCTTGTGTTTCTTTTCTTTCTCTCCTTTTCTCTCTTTTCCTCTTTTTTTCCTCTCCATCTTCCTTAATTGATAATTCTAGAAACTCTGCAGTTTTTCATAATTTAATTTTCCCAGTGCAGTATTGAAAATGGCAGCACACCAGAGATTGTGGAGAACTTGATAAAATTTATTTAAAAAATGAGATCTCATTGACTTTTTACCATTTCTTATCACCTGCCTCTTTTCTTCCTTTTGAGAGATACCAGAACTAATTTATTTTTACAGAAAATTATGTGCGAATTTAGCCATCAATTATTTTTCTACCGTTTCCTGGCTAAGAAATTCAGGAATGAGAATTAAAAAGTTATCAAATGTTGTGTTATTATTGTGATAATCACTTACTTATTTGAAAAAAAAAATAGAAGACTGTTTTCATCAGAAATATATTAGTTTGCTTGTGGTCACAAATGGACAATAAAAGTTTCCAGTTAGAATTTAAAACTTTTCCAATAATGACTCCAGAAATGTAAGTGAAAGCTAATTTGTACAGATTATAGTGCTAATATATATAAATTTTTACCTTTTTATTTCTGTTGAATTGAGAACTAGGACCTTTTCACAGTATTTCAGAAAATGAATGCACCTCTACCTCTCTCATGAATGGCTTCCATTAGCTCTTCAATTATCTGAATAGCAGCTGCTGAATATATAAACAAGGGCCAACTATGGTGCCAAAATAAATATCTGGTAAAGAGCTATATAGGACCTATATAATTATCAAGGAATAATTCAGATCACAGAATGACTGTGTTGAATAACCTAGTATTGCATATTTGCTTTGAAAAGTGACAGTAAAAGTAGGTATTTTTCTTTATCACACATACACATAAAAAGTTTTTTTGCAAGTTAATGACCCTCTGTCTCCAGCAAGGTTATAACCACTGAAGGAGTTTGATTCCATAAAGGAAACTTAATTAGATATGAAGCTGCATGAGTCAGAACAGAGTCCAGCTGGCTCACTTGACTATAGAACTAACAGCAACAAAACCAATAGAAGCTTTTGTCAACAAATTCATTAGTGGAGACTGTGCTGGCTGAGAACATCCATTTTTTAGTAGTGTTTTTCCTTTTATATTCAAACCTTCTCTTGGACTTTGAATTAATGCAAAGAATGGATCATAATGCTCAATGCAGTGCTGTTTAAAGCATATTATGAACCTTAATGAGTTGCTCATTGACTTCTCATCACATCACTTTTGCTCCTCCAGTGAGGACAGAAAAATACTCATTTTGCTAATATCTATTCCTTGCGTAAATAGCACAGGACAAAATGTAACTGTTGACACTGCTTTCTGTTCATCACTTGACTGTCTTTGCTCAATTATCTCAGCAGCTGGATGAATAGGATTCAAGGTCTGATTTCCCTACTTTGCATTAAGTATAAAGAAGATAACCAATGCAACTTTGATTAGAAGGATGGCTCCTGTTTATGGCAGTCAAAACAGGAAGGACTTTGGTATTTACTATTCTGTTTTGTATGTTTAGGCCAACCTCTAAAGGAAGATGTTGGTGTTTTAGCCCTACTTCATACTACAGAGTAGTTAATTTTACTGAGTGTTCAATTTTATCAAATATTTTTTTTCTTTCTCTTTTGTCTCCCTTTTTACTTATTTTTTTTTCCTTTTGCCTAGTCGGGAGGCTGGTTCTTTACTGTGGGTGTTCTAGAGGAGGTAGTGTTAAGCAATTGGAATAGGCAATTTTAAAACTCTTACTTTTTTTTTTTTTTTCTAGATGGTTAATGCAAAGTATAAACCCACTACTGTGTTGGTATCTACTAGAGACATTAAAATAGAAGAGACCAAATCAATGACATGAGTATTTAGGAGAGGGGGAGAAAAGCAAGGGGCTTCCCTGTGAAAAAATTTTGATGGGGAAGCTTTGCAGAATGGATTTCTTCTGCATTTTTCAGTGGTATGGGCAGCAATGGTGTGGAAAACCAAAAAAGATAATTCAAAGGAGGCAGAAAATTTCTAGTCCGGGAATAAAATCTTCTGCCTTGACAAAAAAGAGTATGTTTCTTGTTCCTGCAATGCTAAACTTGCTGTAAATTTATCATCTTCCTCCCTCTTTCTATGAATCAGTGAGAAGTCTGCTTGCTTGTGATGGTGGCACCAAGAGCAACATGTAAACTGTATTTTAATTCTATAAGCTGTTATTGTAGTCTTCCCTCCTTCTCTCATTTTCTTTGAGAAAATGAGGAATAATTTGTGGATCTGGGGAGGGGAAATGGTGTGCATCACTTTTCATTGGGATTCATATCAACATTTTCTTGCATCTGCTATTAAGAATGGAGGGCAGATAACAAAGCAGGTATCAGGTATATGTTGCATTTTGCATTTAAAATATTTGTATGCTAGAGTTGGGATGGGCAGGACTTGCTGGGTCTACTGTTAAGGAGTATCAAAAGTAAGGGCAGTGGAATTATGAGGAACAGGAAATTTACATGAACAAACTTCATGCTGGGACTACACTGTGGCAATACAACGCCAAGTCTAGTCAAGGTTGGAATATCAGATTGCGTTTTTTGGATATGTTAAAAGATCTGTGAAGAGGTTAAGGTTATATTAGATGGTCTTTGCCTTTATTATGGCCCATTCTTAGCTGAATATATGTTCAGATTACAATTTTTTGACCACAAAATATACCTGTAGGAGAAGGGAAAAACTAAAAAAACTGTAACGAAGTGCTGATGTTCCAGTTGTAAAAACAAGAAATTCCTTGAATTTCAATGTAGCAATCTAAATGGATCCTGTTGTTTTTGTCATTATGGTTTAGTGAAGGAATTAGCAATAGATTATGTTCTCTAATCCATGATATCGCAATGGAGTGCATCTGCCCATGACTTCTGAGTATATCTGGTACCAGCAAGAGTTGGATGGGAGTGTAGGCTGCGGTTTGGTGAGGCTCTGTTTCATTTTGAGGCATGCTGAATACAGGCATCTTCTGTAATGCAGTTCTGACTTACTGGAAAATCCATAAAGATTATCCTAACTTCTAAAAGATAAAATGCAATTGGTGCATATATCATGGAGTGAACATACTGTATTCTCCCAGAATATGATTTCATGAAAAAGAATAAGCAAGGTGTAGGGAGAGGAAAAGGTGGTTGTCTGTGTGTATCTGTGTAATTGAGTGAGGTCTTGCTTTTGACCTGGTTAAATAGTCCACTTTATCTGCTTCTGCTCTTGGCCTCTGCACTCATAAATAATCCTTGGGATCTGCATGCTGACAAGGTTGCTGTATGCAATGGATTTCATGCCCTTGCTATAATCTGAGAGTGTTGTGATGCCGTACTGCTGGTATGTGTGTAGATACGTATGAAATTTGAGTACAAACTACTGACTTTTGATATGCAAAACATAAGCAGACTAGTAAGATTTTCAGTTTACAATCTGCAAGTCTTGAGTGTTAGCTCTGTGAGGGCTTAAGCAAAATTTAGTAAATAACTTGAACAGCACATAAAAAGGGCAAGTTCTCGTTTCTGTTTTTGTTTCTTAAGCTGTATTTAAACCCCATAATTACAAATCCTTGTGCAGTTGTAGTTGTAATACAGAAGTGACACTGAAGTCTGGTCTTCTGCTGTTAACAAGTGCAAGCCACCACCCTCAGAAGTGGAGAAGAGATGGAATTTGTGTGATTTTTGCGGATTAGATTTTACAGGGTAAAATTCATATTGGCAAATTGAGTTCCTCTCAAGCAAATGTTCTTAACGTAGATTAATATTATTTTACAAAGTCTTTGCTATAATGTACCTCCCACCTTGACAACCTGCTTAATCTCTCCTGCCCAGAGGGCAGTGCTCTTCTATAGTCCAGTGCCTGTCCTATCCAGCTGCAAAAGATGGGCAAGTCATATGTTGGTCTAGTATTGAGAGCTTTTATGGAATTTTTCTGTGCATCAGGCTGTGTTCTGTGTTCAGGCTTGTGTGTCTGTGACACAGTAGTTGGAGAGATACAGGAAGCTTTTTTGGTAGATACTTCGGGGGGATTCAAAAAGTTAAAGTGCTTTCAGATCAATGATTGATTTCTAAAAGGCAGCAGTAACTTCAGCCTTTGCCAGGTCGTTTACCCTGTAGCTCACTGGTCTACTCCACAGCTGTGTACTTACAGATCTGCAAGTCCTGATATACTGCTTCTTCATTTTGACTCATCTTTCTTTCTCCGCAGCGCTGGTGGATCTGAATTTTTGCCAATGCCAGTGTAGCATACAAAAAATAACAAATACACTCCTTTAATTGTACTTTAGATATTTTTTGAAAGTACTATTAACCAACTTCAAAGGATGTGATAAATGGTCATATTAACAGCTGCAGTAAGCTTCTGTTGCTGCACTGAGCAGATAATTGCTTTGACTTAGCTGGACTTACTGCAGTTTGCATCAATTGAGAATCTCACTGAAGCTGGAAGTAGCAGTTCTGGTGATTGCTTTGCTTTTTCTGCTTGTTCCTGTACATAAGTGAAGCACAAGCTTGTATGTGTTCTTTTTAAGAAATTTATTCTGCTTATATTTTGCAAGATAGGTCTTACTGAATGCTGATGAAAGCCACACCTGTCTGCTAAATTAAGAACAAAGCATGTAGTTTATTTGCTGTTCATCAAAATCAGTGTTTCCCTTGGATGAAAACTTGTGTCTGCTGATGCCAATGATAGCCACCTGCATATGTCTAACAACATAGAATAGACATTGGTAATATGTTGCAGAATAGGAAAGGAGCAGGAATTGCTGTACTCCAGATGGAATAAACCCAGAAAAACTGTAGTGCTAATGAGGCAGATGACCCCATGTGATGAATTTACTTTCTCTTCTACTCGCTGAAAGTGGTGTAATGTAGTCACTTCCAGGTCCTTCTGTACATTGCCTCTTCTGCTTATTCAAGAGTAAATGCTGCAAAGAATCATAGAAAACTGTGAAATTATTCTAATCTACATCTTCCTTAGAACAGGGAACTGCTCTTTTAAATATAGTAATTTAAGCAGAAAAGGAATAGTTGGAGCATAATGCTGATGTTTTGGTATTTCAGAATGTGTGACAAATTGCTCAGCTTAAGCTGTATGTTTAAATACAAAAAATCTTACAAACCTAAGCGGGTCAAAAACCAGTGACTGCTTTGCCATCTTTTAGTACATGCAAATGATTCTCAGCACTGCTGTTCTATGTGAGTGCTAGTGAAGTGGCCATTTACATCAGCAAGAAACTTAGCACTTGTAGCATAACAGTGTAACGTTGCAGATAACTTCATTCTCCACAAAATTGCTGTGACTGAATTTGCAATTGATTGGTCCCAGGGATATCAAGTGATGTACTTGTGGTAGTGAATTTAAATTGAAGAACTTAAAGAATCAGCTGCATTGAATCACTGAAAAATAGGAATTCAAAGCAAAATTCAGAGCAAATACCTTATATTTTAAAAGGTGTGGGGTTTTTTTAATTATTACTTTTGCTGTTAAACTGTGTTGAATTTTGTCAGTCAGCTATAAAGAAATATGTTGTATGTTCTTAAGAATGTTTTTTTTGGTTCAGAATAGAAAAAATACAAAACAAATGGCTGGATAACTTTTTCTAAAGTCTAAGTAGATAATGATGATAAAAAACGTTTAGCAGAACTCAGCTTACTTTGTGCTTCCATGTGCATTTCTGGTGTCTGGTTCTATTTTCATCCTCTGAAGTGCCTTGTTACATTAGCTGGAATGATCGTTGTATGATCCTTATCTCACTTAGTATACTGACAAGGACAAATTCTGAAACAACATTTGAAACAAATGACAGAGTTGTGATGGAAAAATGTTATACAGAGACATTACTATTTTTCAGTTACTACGGTAGCCTTATATTATCCTGAAAAACAACAGGCTTCTTTACCAAAAACAATGATCAGTCATGTATACTAGAAATGTAACTGAGGTTAATTATGGGGCGGGGATCATGGAAACTATAATGAACCATTGTGTTTATAACACTAAAAACATCCCATTCAAAAGACAGATATATTCAAAATGTTCAGGAAGGAAGGCCATAAAAGAAGTGTTCTTCTTTTTTGTTGATATTATGGTGGGGTTTTTTGTGGTTTTGTTTTGTTTTGGGTTTTTTTTCAAACTACTATGCTGTATTTATGGCAAACTCGATGTAGTGGCTCCCCATAAGAACCACCAGGATGGCTTGATGCTGGAGTTCTTCAGTGCTGTCTGAAATTTTTTGTGTTCACGTGGTAAAAGAAATGGAAGGAGAATAAGTGAGTAGAAAATTAATGAATCCTTGTGAGCCCCTCAGCCTGCAAGGAATGGGAGCTGCATGTCCACTTGTTGAACAAGATTAGGGAACAGACATGGCACGTAAAACATTTTGTTTTGCTTGTTTAACTCAGATGGATTTGTTCCAGCATCTGAAAGATGCACAGGAATTGGTAGGGTAGAAGCAATGGGTTGATTGCTACTTGACAGGTTTTATGTCAGCTTGAAGCAATGAACTACAGTGCTTGCACACTTGAGTTAAGACTGACATGCAGCTGAAGGGCAGGCCTGCTTTTTCCTTTGCTTCTACCTGTTTCTACTGTTGGTCTTTTGTGTATGTTTGTGTGTGTGGGGTGGTGATGTTTGGTTTTTTTAGTTTATGTAGCTGCACAAAATAATCAAATTATTTGCTAATCCAGTAGTGGATTACTTTGCAGCAAACTGAACTTGCATGTCTCTGCATTGTTAATGTTTACCTTGCACCTAAGTACTAACCTACTAAATATATGATTCGTTGATCTAAGGTAATCATGAACCCATTTTTAAAACTTGCATCTCATTTCTGTTTTAATTTTGAGATGCAGGCTTTGTAAGAGATAGTTACACCTAGGTAGAGGTAATAGCTTTTGGTCCTAGGGCTGACAAAGCACTGTTGTTGTTCGACTGCTGCCTTACTACCCTCACCTAATGCCAGATACTTCATCTCAGTGAGTGACTGATATCACCAATATGATGAGTGCCTGGTATATCACTAACATGCAGTCTAATGAATTTCTCATTTAAAAATTTTATCTACTTCTTATGTAAATGACATAGGAAGCTATAAAAACAGATGGCAGACTTGGTAACAAAGTCCTTTCTATTTTTTGTCACCTACTGTCAAGTTTATGGGTTCTTGAGTGTCACTTCCTTATACTTCTTGTTAACTTGTGTTGAAGAGGAGCTCCACACTCTTGTGCTGTTGGATCGTCACAGTTTAGTTTAGCTGCTTGTTAATCTGACAAGAGTGCTCAACATTTCATTTAGTAATTCAATCTCTCTTTTTCTGAGCTTCTCCCTGTGATTCTGAGGTGGGAGGCATACATTAAAGATCTTATGATATGCATATTAAAGATTTTAGGATAATTTTTTTTTTTTTTTTACAATCTGGACTGCGAATAGAAATGAAATAACACTTTTCATTTAAGCTGTAGTATCAAACAAATAATTCTTAGTGAATTCCTGACCACAGAAGTAGTAGACAAAGGGGATGTGTGTGTGTACATGATCTGAAGGAGCATAATGCAATCTGTGAGTCATGTCTTTCTGAAATGCATATTTCAATGGCAAGAAAAACAGGGCTATTTATGAGCTTGGAACTGAAGAGCTTAGAAGTTCTGATGTGTTTTCATGAAAATGAACTTCATTTTTTTTTCAGCAAATTTTTATCAGGTACTGATTTGGATATTAAAATATTGCATCTGATTTACAAAGTGTTAAATATTCAGTTTTTGAAGCTGGACCTTGCTGAAGACTTAATGACCTTGAAAAGTACAGACAAAACAGTACTGTTTGCATCTTGGTGCCAACAGCATTGGCTGAAACTAGGTGTACTGAAGTGGCTGTTTTTGAGCGTAGCTTCTAGGTGAATGTAGCTAAAGAACAGGATTTGCAGGGAAGCAGGTTGAAGGATGTTTAGAAGGTCTGAGAGGCTTGTTTGGATGCAGGCTTGTGCTCAGTACAGTTGTAGCATAAATTAAAGGCATGGCTTTTGTTTGCAATTTGTGCAATATTTCTTCTTGTTTTGTGGGGAGCGTTGGTAGTGGTGACAGGTTTTGGTTTTTTAATTTTTTTTTTTTTCAGGAATAGAGGCTAGTCTAATAATTGATGTGCTGTATAGTGGTATTGTATACAGGCTTCCAATTTCAGATCTACCATGCCAGGATATATGCCCAGAAGACTCATAATACTTGAATTTTTATATTTAAGTAAATAAAATAAGTCTTTTCCAAGAGAGCGGTGATAGGAGAAATTGTTCCCATGGATGTGAAGCACAGCTTTCTCAGAGAACAGAGACTGCCTGTGACTTGTAGGTGAGATTTAATGAACAGTGGTAAAAAGCTAAGTAACTCTCAAAAAACTCAACAGCCCCCCGCCCCCAACGTTTATAGACAAATGGATCACTCAAGAGACCCCAGAGGAAACATGAAAATTGTCCCAAATGTTCTGGATCTCTTTTCTGCTCAATGAATAGAGGATGACACTTGATGTGAATCACTGACAAAGCAGGTGCATACAGGGCGCTAATGTATTTTGGTTCCTCTTTTGTGGAAGAATGGTGCTGTACAACTTGTGATTTTTGCCAAGCATAGAGGGAAATTGTGTTCAAAGAATGAGTCTCATAGATACATCAGAACCTCTTTAAAATCATGACTGAAGTGCTGAGGATGTATGGATTGGGCTAGAGTGCAGAGTCAAAAGGAAAAAAGGCAATCATCAGCCTGCCAGAATATGAAAAGAAATCATGCAACTGCTAAACTCAGTGTTAGGAGCCCAATTATTCTTCTTCCTATTTTTAAGATTAATTGGAATTGCTCATTTCTAAATTTAAACTTGACTAAGTGGAAACTAAAATATGGCTATTTCAGTCCCTGGATTTGAAATGTTAAAATAAATATTTATGACCTCATTAAGAAAGACTAAGTAGGTGAAAAAGAAATGAAGTTGCAGTCACGTAAAATGATGTTACTTTCCAAATTCCTGGTAAGTCGGAGCAAGTGATCTAGAATACTTGCATGTTCGCAATAAAAATGCAAACATAATTACTATTTCCAATTGCCAAATCACACAAGAAAATGGACTACTCAGTTATTCGCCATCTATAAACTGATGGGGGGGAAATGCTTTGCCATAGATGGTTTCAACTTCTGTGTCATATGTTAGAGATGTAACATTGCCGGTGGCGTGTGGTGTCCCCTGCCCTCCCAGCTCAAACAACTTTAGCACTTGTATAGACTACAAATTCCACGCTCAAAACCCTTACATACAATGTAAAGAGTTTTTTAGTGGGCATAAATCAGACAGAATAAAACATGACTGAACCAAAAAGTAGGTGTTATAATGGGATTTTGACTTATGTGCAAAATGAAAGCTCCAAACCAATAGAAAACATGCTGGATTCTCGATGCAGCCAGGTACAGTTGAAAACAGATGAGATTCCTGAACTGAGAGAGGGGATTTGGAGAGAAGAATAACTGATGCTTGGGAAGTGTTTTCAGAATGTTTTATGCTTATGATCTTAAAAAGCATGCTTCATGGGTCGAAACAAAGTTTGTAGAGAAAATGAAACTTTAAAAATATAAAATTTTTCTTAAAGTACTTGTACTTTTTTTAGTAACTACAAACGGAAACATAAAATGATGCAGTGAGGTACCTCATGGTAATAGACAAAAGGATGATGTATAGAAATTGTGTTTAAATTATGGGTATTATATTAATAAAATACATTTCATATTTTTATAAACAAGCACGTATGTCTTGGGAAAAAAAGGGTATATAAGAAGATATAAATCTAACAACATAGAACCAGTGGAACTACCAATAATTCAAGAAGATTAATATGCCTTATTTTTGTTTTGGAAAAGTACTAATCTCCATAGCTAACTGATAATTCGTTTCTGTTTTACTAGAAGTATTTATTGAAGCAAAATATTTTTAATCTTTGATTTCCATCAAGATATTTGGATTGAACTTCTGGCAGATATTTTAAAACTTCTCTGGACAATCATCCGTACCATTGGTATAGCCTAAATATTGGAGCATTAGGGAAATTCCAGAAGACAGTTGATAGTGTGGTACCAGTAATTCAAAAGAACAAAGAATAGAAGAATGTTCAACCTAAGACCTACATTTTAAGTGTAAAAAGTAATATAATTACTTCTAACCAGTAAAATTTTTAAAAAGCATAATCAGGCTAGCTTTTTATTTTTAATTAAATTCCAAGTGTATCTGATATTACTTTAAGTTAGAACCTTTTCAGTTCAAAATCTCATACTCACTCATTAGTCCCAGATGAGACTTGCATAATCTCTCTGGAATGCATGATGATCTGTTGCAAATGAGATTTGTAATTAACACAAAGTTAAGAGTTGTGCAAGGTATGCAGAGCTGTGCCTGAATCCTAGCATTTTAGAGACCCTAGGGGAGTGAGGTTGGGATTCGCAACCTGTGCTCCCTTCTTGGCTTCACTTTTGGGTTAGACCTTTATGTTCAAGGATCAGTCGGTTCTTATATTGGAAGTAAAAGTCCTGTAAAGTGTTTATTTCCCCTTGCAGGATGTAGTTGATGTAGTAAAGATGGTACTTCCGGTTCTCTGATGGCAGTTGCTCAGGTGTCTTTGGTATTACAGATGTATTTCTACTAAAGTCCCTTGGGGATCTGTTCCTGGCCCTACACTGTTTAATGTTATTAACGTGGAGGTAAACTATACAGTGGTTAAGATCTCTGGTGACATGGAGTAAAATAAGCAGTTTTCAAGGATCTAGTGAAGGTAACAATATTCTTAAGAAACCAAGATACAGTTTGTGAGTCGAAAATTAGTAGAATTAAGCCTTTCCACTGTAAACAGAAACCACTTGCAAAATTAAGTGTTGAGAGACTAATGGTAGACAATCCAGAAACGACAGTGCAAAAGTACTGCCTAAGCGTGTTCCACTGTAAAATAAAAGCTGGAGAAAGACAACAGAATGGCAAAGAAATCTTTTCAAATAAGACTTGAAGTGTCTTTTCAGTGAGGAAAACATGGATGAAAGCTGCTACCAGGCAACAGGAGAGAAAACTAATGAAGCAGCTGTTAAAAATATGGCAGAAGACTATTTGAGACTATTTACAGAGAAAAACGTTGTGACAGGGAGATAATATTTTCTATGCAGTGTCATTGAAGTATCTGTGCTACTGGTTTTGTTTTTGTTTGGCATTAGGTCATGTGGTTGCATCCTGCTTGAGAAAGGATAAAACTAAAGCTGATGTTTAATTCCTTAGCTAAAGGATGGGAGTTAAAAAGTCCTACATTTTAAGTTGTCATTCTTGCATCCTGTTGGTAATCTGCCTCAGTTTCCTCATCTGAATAAAAGGCCATGAGGGTATTTCTGTAAAAAATTGAGTTGAGTTTTGAAATACTTAAATCCTGTGAGATACTTTTAGGAAGATATTTCTAGATCTAAATTAGTAGTGTCATGACGAAAGAAAAGCATGTATAATCTGAGATGTTTCACCATTGTATATTTTTCAGGGTAATTAATTTTTAAAGAGGAGGATAAAGGGAAAATCTATCTTTTATTGGGTAAGCTTCATTAAAGACATGCACATAGCCCATCAATAATGGGAGTCTTCGTCTCCATGAACTTCCTTGTCTATTCATTTTTCTTTCCCACCTGCACTCACAATGGTGGCTGTTTGCTCCCACATACATTCAACAATGCATCATTTGTAAGCTGGCCCTCATTCATTTCATCCCTGTTTGAAAGGCCTGACAGAAAACCCTGTGAAAAGCCTTTCAATGCAAATGCCAGTTTAATGACTTGGTTCATTCAGCAGAGGGGAATCTGAGATAACTTGACTTGTCCTTGCTGCAAATACAAGAAAATGTTTTCATAGAGCCTTGGACGTGTTGTGTTTTTTAACAAGATGCTTTCAGTTTGCAAACAGAATCTGATGGCTTTAGTTTTTGGTTAAATAAAATCTCAGGATTTTTCTGCAATGTCAGCCTTTCACACCTCTGCTTGCATGTGAGGGTGCCAGTTGCCCTTGGTCTGTGCCCTCTAAAATGCACCTGCCTTTGAAAGGTTTGGTTTGCTTCATTTCCTTGGCAGAGCAGCAGTTCTCCTTGAGGATAAACCATTGTTTGACTGGCTCTTTCTGAACATGTTTAAACATCAAATTATTGGGAAATTACAAGTGTCTTTACTCTTGTTAAAGCCAAAGAACAAACACATTTAGTCTGTTTCAGAAGTCTGCATTGCGGCTTGGTCTTGGGACATGTATTCTTCTTAAATTAATTCTCATCTCTAAATAATTTGTTTACTGGATTTTCTCACAGAAAGAGGAGACCAAACTTATGATAACAAAATAGTGGATCTCTCTAGGCCGCATGTGTATCTTTGGAACAGAATTTGAAGACAGTGGTTGTAGCATTCATGCTGTAAAACAAATTACTGACTTTTTCTGTTTGAGTTTACAAACCCACATTAGTGTTATTGGAAAGCTTTGAGGAACCGAGCAGGGATAGAACAAATGGGGTTTACACAAACTATGATAATTTATTAAAATTAATCATGATGGAAATCAAGAGAGTAACTGCCTTTTCTGTAGATTGTTTGACCAAGATTATGACTATAGCAGTGGGATGGTTTTTATGTAACAGACCTCTGTGAGGCAAGAGCATAAATTTCTCATTTCAAGTTTGATCACCGTTCTTAGTGTTGCACAAGTGATTCCAGCATAATATCAATTTCAGTTGCTTCCTCCACTTGCACATTAGTGTTCCACAAATGGTATTAAAATATTTTGAATGGTATTCTGTTTTAATATGATTTTTAAAAGAGGTATTTAACTAATGTTTCAGATCTGATGGATATCCTCAAAGCAGTAATGGAATATGCCGCACAAATGCCAGACTTCACATTTTCCTGTCCCTGCTGATCAATATTAGACACAAGCCACTCATTTTGGCAGTAGCTCCTCTAAGTGCATAGAAATCAGATTGGAAAAGCGGAATTTAGAACCGAATATTCTAGAAAGGAGGAGAAGAGGTAAGAAAACAAAATGGTGACTCTAGTGTTATCAAGTTTCCTGTAAGTCTCTGACAACTCATTCCTTACAGAATTGTTCTTAAAATCACAAAACCCATGATATTTTTAGGTGTCATTTAACTAGCAATATTTCTTAGTATCTTAATACATGGCAATGTGCTGGTTTCAGCTGGGGTAGAGTTAATATCTTTCACACCGTCTGGTATGGGGCTGTGTTTTGGATTTGTGCTGAACCACAGGGTTGATAATATTAAGATGTTTTCGTTATGGCTGAGCAGGGCTCACACAGAGCCAAGGCCTTTTCTGCTTTCCATGCTGCCATGGTGGTGAGGGAGTTGGGGCTCCATGGGAGGTTGGGAGGCGACAGAGCTGGGATAGGTGACCCAGCTGACCAAAGGGATGTTCCAGACCATATGGCATCATGCTCAGTATGTATGCTGGGGGGAAGAAAGTGGAAGTAGGGGATGTTTGGAATGATGGTGTTTGTCCTCCCAAGTAACGATTGCACGTGATGGGGCCCTGCTCTCCTGGGGATGGCTGAACACCTGCCTGCCCATGGGAAGCAGTGAATTAATTAATTAATTCCTTGGTTTGCTTTGCTTGTGTATGTGGCTTTTGCTTTCCCAACTAAACTGTCTTTTTCTCAGCCCAAGAGTTTTCCAGCTTTTATCCTTCTGATTCTCCCCATGATCTCACTGGGAGTGGGGGAGTGAGTGAGTGAGTGGCTATGTGGTACTTGACTGCTGGCTGGGGTTAAATCATGACAGGTAATTAGGTAACTACGTTTTTTATATTCATAGTGTTTAGCAATATGTGCTGGTTACTGATTATTCATAACCAGGTGATGTTTAGTTTTGTCTCTCTTTTACTGAGGACTAGACTGAGTCAAAGGTTAAGCCATTAGTCTAAATCTTGAGAGAGCTGGTTTTGGAATAAGTAGCAGTTTGTGCTTCTGTGGCCAAAAAGATAAACCTATCTCATGAGTCAGCCTGTCTTTAAAAATTGGTCCCCATCTATCCCAAGTGCAACAACTTCAAAAACAACCCAACTGAAGCTCTTCAATTATGTGTCTCTTGTAGAAGATTCAAATATGAGCCTCTTGAATGAACTATTCACCACTACAAATAGCCTTTAAAAATTAGTACACAATGACATATCAGCTCAATTACTTTCAACCATGTTGATTCTATTCTGTGCTGCAGTAATTATATAAGGATAAATAACAGAGCATGTACCACAATAAATACCCATGGATCATGCTGTGCTTTTGTGTGTTGTGTTTGGTTGCCCTCGACACACACAGGTGCAAATGAAACACTGTAGCCTCTACTATTAAGAAGGTGGAGGAGAGGTGTGTTAGGAAATAGCATTCATATAATTAACAGCAGAAGCATTTGACAAAATACACTACATATAACAGAAAAAAGTATTGATATTAAAAGTGAAAGAGTGTTAGTTTTTCTTTGAGTCTAAACTTAATCATTCCCATATGAACATATCTTCTTTGTGGGTGGATGTTTTGGGGTTTTTTCTGTGTTTGTTTTTGTATGTTCTTTTTACATTGTGTAGTGTTTTATTGTGTTTCCACCTGACTGAAGGTGGCCTCATGTGACTTTCATTAACAAGTGACCTGTTGAGGTATTGATCTAGTCTAATTTGTGTTATTAAACTATCTTTTGTAATTTGGAAAAAATTGTGTCTTTTTGCAGCACAGACTTATACTGCCACGTGTGGAAGGAGAAATATCTGCTTCAAATGGTTCATTGATTGAACAGATAAATTTGTCCCGACTTGTCCAAAGTGAGAAAGCAGGCTGCAGCGACAGGACCATAAATAGTGACTTTTAGGCTTATAACTTTAACTTGGTGATGGAACTCAATCTCTTTTTCAGTACACACCACCGAGATTGCTCCAGTGTACGGGAAAGAATGACCCCTGTGACTGAGCCATTGGTGATGTGAAATGTAATGGATCTGAATGCCTGAAGTCTGTTTGACCTTTCCTAAAGAACATCCTGTGTGATCTGGGTGGGCAGCAGGCTGCTACTAGAACATGTATAACTATTGTCCTTCTGCTGCTTCCTCCTTGCTGGCTCTAAGGCAAGGCAGATTTAAATGGGGCAGCTGGCAGTTTATCCAAGAGTAGGGGCCTGTAAGTATCTGCATTTGTGAGAAGAGAATATGTGTTAAAATGAAAATTGTTCAGGAATGCTGTGGATTTTTCCTTGTTTGGCACAAATGAGAAATCCCTGTGGTAGGTGTAACTGTCCTTGTTTTTCTGTTGTTTTCTGCATAATACTTGGTACTAAAAGCAAAACAAACACAGCTATTAATCTAAATAAAATTATGACAAGGCTAAAAGATCCACTAGATGAGTCTTTAAACTCCCCAGGAACAGGAGGATAACTCAAAGATTTAAAGAACTTGTCATCTAATCTGGCTATTATAAATTGATTTTAACTGAAAAGTATATTGGACCCTAATAATAGTTCTGAGGCACTTTGCATTTTCAGTTGTTTTTGCTTTACTGAGAGGATGCTATAATATGTATTTCAGAAATATAAACTCACTGAGCACTCCTTGTAGGGATATCCAAATGCTGGGCTTCACCTTGGACCACAGGTAAACTTGTTTCTGGTCCTTACCAGTTTCTCAGATGATCTGTTCTTCTGTGACAACCCGTCTTGTTTTCCTGTCTTAAAATCCTAGGATCATAGAATATGCTGTATTGGTCTTAGCGTAGAAACACATAATCACGGTATGATTATATGCAGGTGCTTTTATTGAAGAGCTCTGGGAATCAAGGGTACAGACCCAAATCTGACTCTGACGTGCATTTGAGATGGATACATTTTTATACCCTTTCCTTACATAACTGTTGTATAATCATATGTTAATCATTATCTTAATATTGTTCTATTGTGTATATTAATTTCACCCGAGCATGAGTTTTAAGCCCCTTTCCCACAACATTTCTCATGATTGTTGTTCCTTTCTCATGATTCTTGTTGCGATTAGACAATTATTTTTAATTATATTTAATTACTAGCCAGTCATTGCATTTAACTTTATCATCTACCATATGCGGGTACAGATTCACATGATTTTAGCAAAGACAATGTCCACTCTCGTTCCCAAGGCCTACTTTAGCTACCACGATTTTAGAAACATTTTAACCCTATGCTATCATTGGAAGAGACCCATCAGGATGATTGAGTCCAACCGCTGGCTCTGCCCAGAACTTTCCCAAGAATCCCACCATGTGCTTGAGAGCATTGTCCAAATACTTCTTGAATTCACATAGGCTAGGTGCTGTGACTTCCCTGAGGAGCTGAGTTCCCCCGAGGAACCTGAGTTCCAGTGCCCAAACACTCTCTGGGTGAAAAACCTTTTCCTGATATCCAACCTAAATTTCATGCCATTTCCTGGAGTCCTATCACTGGGCATGAGAGTGAAAAGATCAGTATCTGCCCCTCTGCTTCTCCTCGTGAGGATGTCGAGGACCACAGTGAGGTCTCTCCTCAGTATCCTCTTCTACAGGCTGGATAGACCAAGTGATCTCAGCCACTCCTCATACAGCTTCCCCTCTAGACCTTTCACCATCCTCATGGCCCTCCTTTGGACACTCTCTAATAGCTTTATGTCTTTTTTATATTGTGGCACCCAAAACTGCCCCCAGCACTCGAGGCGAGGCCACTCCAGTGCAGAGCAGAGCGGGACAATCCCCTCCCTCGCCCGGCTGGCGATGCTGTGCCTGACGCCCCCCAGGACATGCCTGGCCCTCCTGGCTGCCAGGGCACTGCTGACTCATAATCCACTTTCTGTCAGCCAGGACCCCATGTCCCTTTCCCGTGGCACTTCTCTCCGGCCTCTTGTTCCCCAGTCTGTCCACACATCCCGGTTTGCCCCATCACAGGTGCAGAATCTAGCACTTTCCCTTGTTAAACTTCATACGGCTGGTGAATGCCCAACTCTAATCTGTTGGGTCTCTCTGCAGGGCCTCTCTGCCTTCAAGGGAGTTGACAGCTCCTCCTAATTTAGTGTTGTCAGCAAACTTACTTAGTATTTCTTTGAGTCCCCCAATCCAGGTCTTAATGAAGATGTTGAGGAGAACTGGGCCAGGGATGGAGCCCCGTGGAACACCACCAGTGACCAAATGCCAGCCTGATGTAATCTCATTCCCTCTAAGTCTTTGTGCCTGACCTGTGAGAGCCAGTTGCTTGCCCATCACATGATGTGTTTATCCAGCTGTGTGATGGATGTTTGGTCCAGAAGGATACTGTGAGAGACAGTACCAAAAGCTTTGCTGAAGTCCAAAGAGATTACATCTACTGGCTTTCCTAGATCAGCTGGGTGAGTTATCCTGTCATAAAGAAAATCAGGTTCAACAAGTAGGACTTTCCTCTCATGAAGCTGTGTTGGCTGTGCCCAATGACTGTATTGTCCTCAAGGTGTTTTTCAGTACCTCCCAGAATAATCTTTTCCACACTTTTACCAGGCACTGAAGTGAGACTGACAGGCTTGTATTTTCTGGGGACCTCCTTCTTGTTCTTCTCAAGAACCAGGACAATGTTGGCCATTTTCCAGTCAGCTGGGACCTCTGCGGATTCCCAAGACAGCTCAAAAATCATTGAGAGAGACTTTGTGATGTTATTAGCAAGCGCCTTGAGGATTCTTAGATGAATCCCATCAGGCCCCATAGATTTCTAGGGGTCCAGCAGGAGTAGCAGATCCAATACAATTTCAGGGTCAACTAGGAGTTGGTCAGTCTCACAGTCATGGTCCTTCCAGCTCAGAGCACTGGCACCCCCTTGGTCCATCTTCCATGTCATTCTTATCTTAGGGTACTGGTAGATCTCATTCCTTGGGTTGCTTGTAAAGATGGTAACCCACACCAGAAGGTACAGAGATGATTTGTTCTTCCTTCCTAGGGGTCCTTTGCAAAATCACTTTGCAGGCCTTGGAAAATGAATTGAATCGCTATCGTACAGTGAAAAATAGGGTTTGCATATATTTTATCTGGGGGAAGTAAAACAAAAGGCTTATAAACACCTGATGTGTAATTCATGCAGAAGGGAAGTAATATCATTGAAGAGTAACAGAATATGCAGGTAGAGATACTTGAGTCCCAGTAATGTAATCAATTTAACTTATTTGTCTCTGCTAACAGCAGTGTGTGCTCATACCTTAAAAACAGACAGTGAGTATTTGTGACAGAGCAAAGGAAGTCAAAGTCTGCTCACTTCCTAAATAGGCATGTGTTATGTACATATATATTTATATACCTGCACACATGCACACATGTCTATCTTTATATTTAACTAGCAAAAGAAATGCAGGAAATTTTGATACAAACCATGAGAAAATCAGTTTTGCAGAGGGGACTGTCATACCAAATGCTGATCATATGTAGATATATGTATATATCTCATTGAGTGAAAGGAGTCACACTTGGACACACTTAGATCTAAAAAGCCTAATGGAAAGACCCCACAAGATCTCAAATGTGTTTTTGTAATGCAGAGTAAGATATGCTAGTATGAGAAACTCTTCCTTTAATAAATTTATATAAAGCCTGTTGCTCTTTTGGTTTTAATTGTAAAAATATTTCTTACTACAGAATTATTTAAATTACAAGATATGTGAGTTCTTAAGCCACCAGTTAAAGGCTTGGAACAGTAATTGCAAAAAGGAAGCAGTCTGAAAATCTTGTAACTGGAATGAGAGAGGGAATGAAGAACGATCTGTTGAGCAATGAAACTGAGTGGAGGGGGACAGAAAAGGTAAATGTCTCAGTAGATGTGAAAGGGAAGGGGGAAATATTTTTGTGTAATGAACAAACAAAAGAAAAACATTAGCAAAACCAATACTGCTATTTGTTGTATGCACTTGTTTTATCAATGTTTTAAACTACAGAATGAAATAAACATTTAAGTGTTAATTTTGGAAAGATTTCCAAGTGGCTTTAACTGATATCTTAGTGATGGAAGGTAATACAAGGGAGCCAGAAAGTTTCATCTGAGTTTTCACTTTCAAAATCCTGATTTCTTCCAAACTCTTCTTTACTGGGAGCTAGTCTAATGTGCAATGCATCTTCAGATGCATTCTTCTACAGTACTTCTTACTGTACATGATTTTAAGAAATTGTTTGCCTTGCAATAGAGAGATTTGAATTTTTATATATGTCTCTCAGTGGAGGCGATTATGTTTGATAAGGTGCCAAGAATGTTTTGTAGACTATTTGGATAAGCCAGGTACAAGGCTGCTTCTCATGTAATTTATTTACTAGATATTTCTGTGTCTGACTTTGAAGACTATACATTGAGCTGGAATGCATTTACCAAGTCTTCCTACTCAGAACAGGTTCTTTGATTTTATACATGTGATGCAACCTTCTTGGGTCAATCTTGAGTTTAATTCCTTATCTAACAGGCTCAGTGGTGAATTCGCAAAAGCTATGTAGAATCTTCAAGAAAAATATCTAGAATGTTTTATTTAGACAGGTTTTGATATTTTTTTCTTGCTATATTTAAAAAAAACCCCAACAACAAAACCCAAAAAAACCCCCAACTTCTCCTCAACAATACAACAGAAAAATCCCAAACTGACCCCACAACTAACCATCCAAAGAAACCCCGAAGTATTTTTTAAAATTAGTCAATGAAATGGACTGCATCTGTCATGACCTTGAGTGCCGGTCACTAGTATGAGCTAGAGACCCATAGAGAATCCTGAAAGTCGGAAGTTCTAGAGTTTAGACAAAGAGAATTTTCAAGAAAAGTTAAGTTTAGGCAAGTCAATCTAATTTTATTTAGAGTGGACAATACCTGTATAGTTATGACTTGAATGAGACTCTCTTCCTCTCCTCCAATTCTTAGGCCAATCTAGAATGAAGAGTTTGTGTTGGAAATTTTTGAGCGGTTTTAAACACTATCAAATCCAGATTAGCATGTAAACACTGCATTTTGATCACTGTATTTCTAATATACTTTTATTTCAAGGATCCACGTGAGACCTCTGTTGACAAGCTCAAGATGCATCTTCAGGTTTTTATGATACTTTTCCCCCTAATATTACAGGCCTTTTAATGATGTTTTCTAAAGGCAGATATTTATCAGCTATCTAATTTATCACAGTTTAATGGTAGTTAAGAAACATAGCCAGAGTTCTTGATTTTTCGTTATTTTACAGAAAATTATATATATCTCCAACTGCCTTATGACATATGAATTTGCAGCTTCCTAGGATCTGATCCTGTGAAGTGTTTAGCTGCTCTTAAGATTAATAATGTTATTTACCTCTCCCAAGTGTAAGAGTTTTCAGGGAATTAATTGAAGTGGTTTTATCCTGTTTTGTTTCTGTACAAGTCATGAAGTTCATTTCCAGGATTTAAACGCACCATTTGTTATTTTAGCTTTCATTGATGTGTCAAGTGTATCATTTTCAGAACTTGTCTGTAGCAGTATATCACATTTGATACTTTCCTAACTAAGAAGGAAAGCTGCATGGTTTGTTTTCATATATGGCATGAATATTTATACTTTCTCTGCATCTTTATAAATTTGAAAACAGTGAGATGAATGAAAGCAGTGAATCAGAGAGGACAGTGTATGTGATACTAGCAGAAATTTACTATTCAATTTCTTCTTAAGACCTGATGACTTAAAGGAGGCAGTCGGCATTCACTTCAGTCAGATCTATAATACTCAGTAACACTGGAGTCTTAAGTTTTATCACTTTGTGGAGGCCTTTTGGTTTATTCCCAGACCCATGTATAAAACCGGTGAGAATACTTAGAAATACACCACTTTAATTTTGATCTTTCACTTGTTTTGTTGCAATAGTGCCTCTCTGCCAATAAATTGCACTATTTCCAGAACTTGTGTTTTTCTTTCAGATATGTCTGGAATTGTTCAGCTTTGTATAGAAATTTCTAGACTATAGTACAATGAAGACCAAGCTACATATCTAGCTTAGAAATTACATTATTATAATGATTTCAAACTCTTATCCTTATTCTCTCTTTCCTGTCTGAGCTCAGATTCCGTTTTACAATTTTTTCTCTGCTTTTGCTTTACTGCAGTGACTCATTGTGTTCTGCCTAGTGCACCCTGAATCTTAAAACTTGATGCCAGGTTGATTTATCACAGTCATGCACTTTTAAAAACTTGGTTCAGCTGGTTAGTCAATAGAAAGAAAGCTAAAGAGAAAACATTAACAAATGGGAACAGTTTTGTGTGGCCATTGCTCTTTGAGAATCATCTTGGTATTGTCACTTTGATCTCTCTCCCTATTTCTTTTTTTCTCTTTATACAACAGAGCATCATTAAGAAACATCAAATCAAGATATGTGATAATGTATTTTTGCTGTTTTTAGTTTCTTGGAACATTTTGCCTAAGCATAAAAGTGCTGATGAATAGCTTACATAAAAATGTATGGAGATCCCATAGGTGTGGGAAAGCTACACTGATAATGTTGGTACTTACTTTAATATACAACAAAGAAAATGTTTTGAAGGTAATGTTACACGTAAAAAACAAACAGCATTCAGCACTTCTACATGATGTGAAATGACAAGATGGAGATACACAGCTGCGTGAGAAAAAACCTCTTTTAAGGTTTTATATTGATCTTGTGAATGAAAAACTGAATTTTAGAAGCAAAGTCAACCATGACCTAACCATTAACAGATCAGAAACAAGAGCATTGAATAGATTTTTTCCTCTCCAGCTCCGTGATTGAATTTTTTTTAACGGCTTAATTTGCTCAACAAGAGCATTATATTTAACTTGGATATTACTTTATTGAGCAATATATGCTATGCCCAGATAATATACTGAAGAACAGTGGGTTTGCATGTCTTTAGTCTTAATGTAACCCTTAGTTATTTGCACAGACTGAAAAACCCCATCATTTTTTAATCATTGTATCCGGTTGAAGATTTTTATTATTGGTTTGTTTGGATTTTTTTAGAAAACCTATTCACAGATTTCTTGTACCTTTTCTAGATTCACTTGAAGAAAAACTGGATTATTCTGAGAAGGCAAAGGCCTTTGGCAGCATAATGTACATTGTGGCCTTTAGCCTCTTTATATCTAGCTGGACTAGTGGACCCTGTAGTTGGTCAGTAGTGCTTCCTTTCACACTAGATTCCTCTTTTGAGGTTGAGCATTCTAAGATTTTATAATCTGCCAATTTTATTTATGGAGTGGACTTGGAAAACAGAGGGAAGGACTGTAGAATTATGGTAAACCAGGAGTATAGTCTACAGTTACAGAATACACTTTTTACTCTCTGTGGAAGATAAGACTTATGTGCTATCTCCCGGGCGAGTCGTTATTTTTGAGAAGGAGCTATTTATTTAAAAAGATCTGACTCAAAAAAAAAGCTTCCAAACTATATTCAAATGTTACTGAAAGTGTAACTTTTCTTCTTGTTTTGTACTGCTCTCATTCGTAGCCTTCAAATATTGTGGATCTAGCAGGGTATGTTTATTAGTATGCAGAAAAAAAGTCTGCAAAACGTTAATAGCTTATCTGGTAAATAACTGTGGTGATTCTTACTACCCAAATCTGTGGAGAGTTGAGTCAGATTTTATCTATGGATACTTCTTGTGTGTTTTCTACTATCACATAACTTATGATCCCTAAGGGGGAAACAATACTGCAGGTATTTTCAGTCTGGAAGGCAGAGACCCTAGGACCAATTATAAACCCTCACCTGCCTTCCATGAAAAGAGGTGTCTTTAAAATCTGAAAAATGTCAAGGATTGGGTGAGTTTCCAACATCTGCATTTCTGTTCCAAGGCAAACACACTCTGCATGGTTGCTGTCAAATTGGCTCATTGGTCTCATTTGGGGTCATCTCTGTCTGGTTTGTGATTATATAATAATATAATGAAATTCAGTTGTAGATTGGATGAGTTCATGGAAGATAGTTGAATGAAGACTATTTAATATATTGGAAGCATATTAATTTCAGGAACTATCTGAGGTGAAATTAACACAAAGTTGGGAGCATATTGAGTGGAAATATGTTCTTTACATTCATCAAACTTTGTTGTTTCCCCAGGCAAGTGTGCAGCCACTGCTGGAGGTCACTGCATCCAGTAGAGCAAAACCTTGTTGGTTTAGTATGCTCTCACTGTGGTCAGTTTTTCAGGACACGGGAGAGTTGTTTCTCAAGATAGTCAAGTAAACAAAAAGCTCTGAAATCGTGACGTGAAATCGTGGCTGTTAAGATTGAGTGAATAAATTTAATGAGATCTTAATTGCTACTGTCTTGAAAAACTTTCACTGTCCATGAAATGTCCATGTTGCACTTAAGGTATGACTAAGGCCCTACAAACAAAGTGGCCTTCAGAGCAGATATTTTTGGGTATCTTGCAATTTAAACTCCTGGGCTAACCAATCTGTTAGTCATTTAAAAGTGGCATAATCTGTGGAGCTATCTTCAGCACTGCTCAGATTGTGAGACATTATTGGAAATGCCTGCAATATCAACTGTTACAGAAAATATTTATCGTTGTAGAATCATAGAATGGATTGGATTGGAAGGGACTTTACCCACCCCAGTCAGGGAGTAACTATAGAGCAATCAATTCACTAATGACTGATGCAAGGCCTTTTGTCTTGCTCAAGACTTTTCATCAGTTATTTTTATGTTCTTATGTTCATGTCAGTAAGGAAAGGAGAAAGGAAAACTTAATGGCAAAATCAATTCTGATCAAACAAAGGTAGGCAATCCAAGCATTGTAAATTCAGGAAGCCCAAACTTGGTTTTCATGTAGCAGTCAAGAAATGTGTGCATTAGACACACAAAAGTTGAAGATTGAATTATAACTGAATTTATAGCTTTTGGGGGTGTCTTGAATGGGCTTTGGTCTTTGGCCTAATTTGTTACACTAACTTTAGAAATACACACATATATATAGATGTATACAAACAAAAACCCAAACAACTCCACTGTTTATTCCAAAGATGATAAAATATAGATGAAGATCTGTATCTCACCAGCGGGATGTCTTACGAAGATATGCTCCTCTGTGTTCTTTGCAATAGTCAGTTGATCATTCCTATTAAAGCCTTTTCTACCTGAAATCCTGTAGTGCTTTCCACCCTCACTTAGAGTTTCTATTCTTTGACTGGCCAAGAATTTGTCAGTAGGATTGGGAGTGATAGGTTCACTTTCTATTTAGATTATTTTTTATATAGTGCAAGAGATGCACATGAATACACCTATTGCTCAAATTTTATAGAATTATCTTTTCCCTTAAAAGATGCTGCAGCTTTTCTAGGAATGTTTAAATTACGTGTTCATGTGGCGCAATCTAAGAGAAGCATGACTGTGCCTCTAGGCTGACTTTTATGTAGAAGCCAGCACAAGGCATGTGTAGTGGCTTTTGAGATCAAGTTTAGACCCACGTTACATCTGGTTAAAAAATCTCCAGACGTGTTGTGGCTAAAATATCAGAGAAAAAGAGCTCTTTTCCTTGTGAACTATGAATAGAGAATTAATTTTTTTTATCTGTAATTAGAATAATTAACAATATAAATCATCTAGGGGGTTCTGTATGAAATGCTATAATGGGAGGAATAAAAGGTACCACAGAATGTCGATATAAGCGTAAGCAATCCTACTGTAGACAGTTTAATTTTTTGCCTTTTTGGATAGAATAAGCTTGGTTAATGCTTCTACAGTGAATGCAGCTGCTTAGAGAAAAGCAAATAGAGAAGACAATGACTTTTCATGCTGATATAAAATGCAAAGCACCGTGCCAAAAGAGGTCCTTTTTTATTTCTCTAATAATGTTCTCAACTCTTAGTAACTCTTTTTAACTTTAAAGCAGGAACAAGCAGCATAGCATTCCCAAGGTATCTGATGGGTACTACAGTTGACTCCAGACTTTTTGTGCATTACAATTACATAGGTTGACTTACATTGTCACAGGGCTTTACCCATTTTTTGAACGACTGCCTCGGAGCATACGTCTGTCTTTTCTGAAGAGGAGAGCACTGCTTAAAGGGTACAGTTTGTATTGCAGTTGGGCAATTTTTAAAAAAGTAAGAAGGTAGAGAGTAACGGAGCTCTGCCACTCACAGCACTAATTAAATTTATTAATGTGAAAGAAAAACATTCTTACAAGCTACTTTAAGGCCAATGGACTTCTAGTTTTTTGTGTTTATTTTGTTTTCAGCAGAGTAATAGATGATAAAAGCAGCTAATGTTTTGAGGGTACTTGGTGAGAAAAAGCTGAGGATGATTTTTATCAAAACCCCTTTACTACTTGAGGAAAACTTCTCCAAAAAGCCTATATTTGAGTTAAATGTTGGAGGAACTTGTTTAGTATTCCTAATGAAAGAATGAGTTGTGAGATTTCTAGTGTATCTGAGTATCAGCCAGATCACCTGGTTCCTCTTATGAGGAAATTGCTGCGGTCTGTGGGGCCTCCCTGTCCAGGGAGTGGGACTGGGGCACTGGCCGGGGGCAGCCCCAGCCCCACGGCATCAGGCAGCTCCATGGGACAGGCCAAGGTTGGGCCGTGATGCTGGCCCTTGGGTGAGGTTTTGGATCAGGCTTGGTGAGGCGAACCGGAGTCAGATACTGCTTCAGGATTGCTGGGTACAGCCATGGAGATGGAGCGGGACACCAGCATCTTCTTGTATTCTTTGTGGAGTTTGAATGCAACAGTTGGTGTCATCTCACACCCTGGTCCGGCATCAGACAGAAATTACTGTTTTCCATCTCTTCCATTTCACAGAAATAAATGCTCATTTTACCCTTTCAAATTCCCGTTGTCAGTGATGTTTGCAATTTAATGTTCAGCACTGATTCTTTGCTCTATCTGCCAGGTAGTTTAGTACACATCACTACTGCTGCTGACAAAAGTGATTGGTTTGAATGAGCAGACTATGAAATTTGTTCTTAGACAATGTATTGCTTGTGTTACAAGGAAAAAAGGCTCCTGATGTCAGCCACATGTAAATTCTCAATTTCAATGAGAAAGGAAAATATCCCTGTTTTCGAAAATAGGCAGAATTTTCATAAGTTGATAAAGAACATTAGTATATTCCTGCTGTGATAGGTGCCAGCTTTTTTGTACTTTGGATGTGTGTTTGAATATGATCCTAATGTTATTTTTGAATTTTAAAGGTAGGCTCTAATTTCAGGTATTAATATTAGTAAAGGGATAAAAGAGCAAACAACTTTTCTCTTAACATAGAATTTTGTAGTATATAGCTACTTTTGCACAGAAGAATAGTATGGGCTGAATCTATGAATTTGTAAATAAGGAAAGTGTCTGTAGAAGAAAAACAGGTACAAAAATTAAAGTAAGTCTGAAGTTGAGAGCCCTGATAACAGAACTGCAAGACTGGAATGATTATTCAGCATATCCCACCTTTTCAGAATGTCCATTTAATCCTGTCCATTCAAAATGTCCATTCCTCCTTTTCAGCATTTTATTTTTTGTCTCCCATGGTTGTTTTTACAGTTTAAATAATCTGGGATAAATACATGCTTAGATTTATAGATGATTGTTTAATCTAATGAATGACACTTAATAAAATGTTCGTGTTAGGGTACGGCAGGTTTCATATTTGGTAGGCAAGAATTTGCCTGTTTCTAACAGCAGAATAGGGAAGATTTCTTTCTTTTTGTTTCTAGCTCTATTCAGCAAATATACTTCTAGTACAGTAAGAAGTACTTTTGAGGAATGTAGCTTTTCCCTTTTTCTAGATATAACCATTACCCCTGAATATAGCCATTATCCCTAACCTTTAATTTTCACAGATGAATGGTTCACTACATATAATTTCAAGGACACGGTACCTGAACTCCTGCTTAGCAATTGGCTAATCAGTACAAGGCTATCCAAGGTGCAAGTCAGTTTACATGCAAAACTCTTCCATTACCAGGAGCCAGACACTTTATTTTTCTCCCTCCTGTCTAAGTCATACTTTTGCTGAGAGAAGTCAAAGACCAAATTAGCATCTGTAAATTGAGAATGCTGGCATTTAATTAAACAAGCAGAGTATAAAGAAAGTTTTTGGGTTTGAAAATCTTACAAAAGCAGTTGCCTATGATTACTGCAGCTGAGAAGCAGCAGCTGTACTGATTTACTGTATGAATTTAAAGAACTAAACTGCTCTCAGCATGTTCTCAAAAAGCTATAAACACTCAGTGAATGTTGACTTTGTCATATGCGTATAAAGTGCTCAGTTAATTCTGATAGATCCATATTTCTTACATCACAAGCTGACCTGTGGAAGGAATAATGACTTGGAGCAATTACACTTTATTCATGTTTTAAGGTCTAATTGATATTCCTATGTTAATCTTAGATTTCTGAATTAGAGAGTCTATGGTAAAGAATTTTTATTAAATTAAAGAACTACTGAAGTGCCAGAGGTAAATAAGACTGCCAATGCAATGGTGGGATGCCAATTTAAAAGTGGATTATGATTACAGCACTTTCTGTGTGTCAGCTCAAACTCCATGAAGAGAAAGCCTGAACTCTGTCTCTTCAGGAGTTTTCAAGAACATCAAACTAATATTGTATATGCAGGCTTGACAAAAAGGTGATGATAGTTACAAACAATCATCATTAAAGATTAGTGTGGGACACCTGTGAATGGGCATCTAGGCTTAGGTGGAAAGAGTTCAAAATGGACAATGTGACCATTTTGTGGAACAAGTACTTAAAACATAATCTAATTTTCTCTGATCTATAGGAAACTGGCTTTCTGAGTGGCCTAGTTCCCAGAGGGTGGGAAGATGTGGCCCTGAAACGTTTGCTTGAGACAAGGTTTAAGTACGGGGAGCTTCTGGAACCCTTCTGAATAAGCTGTTCCTGACTGTTGCCTGCAAATGTGCAAAGACCTGGAGCGCTGAGGCAGACCTCCAGCCTCCTTATCTAGGCCCATTTCTTTTCAGTTTGTACCAAATCCTTCCAAATACTGCTGCATGAAATGTGAATTACCAGACATATCTGGAATCAGATGTTAATGATTCTAAGTATAAAGCTACTCATACTAAGACCTTACTTGCTTTTATGCCTTAATTGTATTTGAACTTCACTCTAAACATGATAGCTTTTCTGATTTTGTGTACATGCACTCAGGTGTTACAGCCTTTATTCTTTGCCTGAATACTGAGAGTGAGGACATGTCCTCTGTCTTTCAGAGGCGAAATGCTCGAATCTTGTTAATCACACTTTAAGTGAGAAAATACACAATAAGAAATGTCATGCTTTGAACTCAAGGACTTTATCATTTTACTGTTGAATAGTCTAAATTAGTTTAAATCATTTTCCCACCATTATTTTTTTTTCTTATTATCTCACAAGAGTCTTTTGTTTAAATGCCTAATAGAATAATTGTGTAAAGTTATTTTGTACTGAGACTGGTCCTCACGTATGTCCTGTGGAGGGCAACAAGCAACTGCAGCTCCTATAGGCACATCCATGTGGTCTTTGAAATATCAGTGTATTCTGATGTAACCCCCTTCCTGTTCATGTCAGTCTTGGTAACATCCTTTTTATCACCGGGAAAGGGACAGGCGTATAAAATGTAAGCATATATATATTGGTTAACAGGAACAATCAATAGGCAGCATTATTGGATTTACTGACCCTGATGGGGCAGCTGATAAGCCTTTTCTGGTCAGCAACCCTCAGGGATATGAGGAAGCCTTTATTTTTCCTTGAAACAGGCCAATATTCTATTAACTTTGCTTTGAATTTTTCAAGTCTTTCGTGGTCTTGGCTCATGCACTTCCTCACATCTCGAAAAAACAGTTTCAGCAAGAATGAGCCAAGGTCACACCTTAGTAGTGCACTGCTGTGCCAGTGAGACAACATGCTCTGGAACCAACCTTCCCTGTTCAATTGGCACGTATTCTGGGATTAGGGGTGTCTCATGAAGGATACTTAGTATGTAAAGCTGAATTTTAAGAATAAACTTCAGAAAGTCAACAGCAAATAGGTTCTGAACACTAAATGATAGATAGAATGCTTCTATTAGATTTGATTGCATAGAGCAAAGCTCTGGGCTACTGTGTGTAATGGGTCATTAAACCCAACGAAATCAAGTCTCTTAGGTCAATACTGATGTTAGGCCATTCATATTATTTGTAACAGCAAATATTTCATGGCGTCTTTTAAAATTAGAACACTTTCACTGTTATTTTCCCACTTCCATTTCTTTATTGATGAGAAGGAACATGTTGGTCATAATATTTCATACCTTTCTTCAGTTCATGCTTTAGGTATTTCTTTGGAAATTCTTCTTTAGATTGGCATTTTAGTGTCAGAGGAGAAAGAAGATATTTATGGAAATGGGATGGGAGAGTTATTTAGTTTCATATACGTGATAAAGCAGAGACTCCAAGTAAGGTTTTGGTTTCTTGAACCTCTTTTTTTTTCCCAAGTGTCAGTAGATGAAGTACTGAAACTAGAAATTAGTTCAAGAGCTCTGATTTTGTTAATTTTAAGAATTTCTAACATTTTGCTTATGACAGCAGGTATATACCAGACTTATTGTAAACATTTCTATAATTTGTCAAGTCATTGATATATGGAAATAATATTTTTATATTTTTAAATTTGTATCTTTACACTATTGCACATATACACATAAGCTGTGTTTGCTTTCTGTCATTCCTATTCTTCCTGTGTTTTGTAGATTGTTAAAAACTTGGTTTAAGAGGGATCTCTTTCAGTCTCTTCTAAATCAGTGCTGCTGCCCTGCTGAAAATCTGAGGGTGGAGGTTTCATCAGCTGTCCCTTAGCTGCCCCACCCTCCTGATTAACTTTTCTCTAATCAAAGCCTTTCTACCTGAGAGCAGTGACAAGAGGTTATTGTTGTAGCATTACTCAGTATGGAGAGAAGCATCTCTGACTGACATAAATTTTAACTCCCATTCAGATAGTTGTAGGCTGCTGTTAAATTTCTGCTCAGCTTCCCTTTAGCCTGGCCAAACAAGTTCAGCTTGGGTTTTATGCCCAAAGCATTTAAGCTATTTTAAGATGCTTGTGCCTTCTGCAAATTCTTCTTCTTCTACTATGCCTCATTTTGTTTTCTGTGTTTTTACAGGCTCCCGAGTCTCTTCCTTCTTCCTTTGTCAACCTTTTCAGACACAGTTGGACCATAATTCTGTACTTATATCATTCTATCTCTCATGCCTTTGAAAATTGGTTGTAATCTTTAGGTAGATAATTCTTATGATAGTCTTTATGAAATATAAACCATCCTTTTGACAGATAGGTGTTTTGTCTGTAATGTTACCTTCATGGGTAGATACTAATGTAGAATATTTAGTGTATTGTGGAAAATATTTTTAAGTGAGCTATTGTGGATCATTTAAGTTATGATAGCTTGCTACTAATGAGCACATCTAATAAATTGGCAGATAAACAGCAGCTCGATGTTTTTCAGTGTGTATTTAGAAACCTTCTTTATAAATGTCATAAAGATTTTCACAGTAGTGTCTCAAGTGCACTGGCATATTTGTTACGCAGAGTCAGTGTCTGTCAGATTGCTTTCTTCCAACGCTTACTTTTCACTATTTGTGCATGAGCTTTCTTGGGAGATAAAATTTTTTTAAAGAAATATCTCTTTTGTCCCTTTTGTGTTTGCTATGAGATAATACAGTGAAAAATTGCCACATAAAATTCTCTAGCCTATGCTTCAGATATTGGTGATGGAACTATGTTTCAGCTGACCTCTAGTTCTGTGGCATAAATATGGATATAACAATTTTATTTATGCAAGGTGCCACTTAAGGAAAGAAGCAGTATATCAGCAGAACTCAGAATATACAGCAAATGAGCTCATAAGAGCTCCCTTTTTTACAGGCTCCTAAGTCACAAGAGCTCATTTTGTCTGCAACGAATATGTTTACATACTCAATGGCAGTGATTAGGAATTTTCAGTTCCACTCAAACTGTTTGGTACTCATTAGGTGATGGCATAGAAAGAATTGTCTGACCTCAATGTCTCCCACTACCTGTGCTATATGAAGCCAGTACACATCATTAGCAAAGAGTTTGAAAAGGGGCCCCAAAGAGTAGTATCTTTATGCTAAGATAAAGGGATAAAAAACAGTCAATGCAGAAAGCTGGTGATAGACTATGCATGGTGGGCACATCCCAGAGGGAATGTTTGAGGTTCTTCAGAATCACAGTGTGTTTTTCCAGTGCAAATGTCTGACATTTCTTTGCTGTTTCTGTTAGGTCTGAGTGACGAGTATGTAGAGTAAAACATTTTAAGGGAAACATGGGAAGTGTTAAAAAGTCATATACTATCCTGATAAACCTTGCATTTCTATTACTATTTTGCTTATTTTATAGAACTCCGTGTTGAAATGAATTGCTACAGTTCTACAGACATGCAGTTCATTTTGGGCTTCCACATTATCTTCCCCTGCTATAATGCTGTATTTCTTTTTTAATCACTAGTGTAAGAAGGCTGGCAATTTCAGTTAGTCACAGCATAAGGAAGACTACTTTAAACATGCCAGGCTGCTTAGTAGTAGATTTAGCTTGAAAAACAGTCTGTGCTTTTTGCTTCACTCCAACATTCATTGTATTATCCATCCTAATGCCCTTCTAGCAGGGTGCCACTGATGTAATTTCCTGCACTTTGAGGAGATTTTTAGCTACTAGATATATATTAGAATAAAATTTTTGTATGTAGTTTTTAATCTGTTTCTTTCGTGATAAGATATTCAGGCTGCTTTATCTGCTTAGAGTGATTTGAAAAAATTAAAAACCATGGCTTCAAAATTTCAAGGTTGATGACAATAATATAGATAATTGCTTGGTGTTTAAATATAATTGATCAGCTTTTCCATGTTGAAGATGGGGATGCTTTCCAATGACACTACTGAGGTGAAGAGTTGCAGCTAGCCTCCACTCTGCTTCCAAAAAATAGCCCATTATATGCAATAGATAAAAGATCTACTTAAGGAACACAAAAATTATCATATTCTTCAGGAGTAAAAAATACAATGTGCAAAAACCTATGCAGTGCTTCACCTAATGTGAATGTCTACATGTTATTCAATTTACCCTCTCGCTTCTGTAAGTCTGATCACATATATTTTGACCAAAATAAGTGATTTGATGAAAATACGTATTTCAGGAAGAATACAGCTTTGATTACAACATACTTGAGTATCAGATGCTGCACAAGATTCCTATTGTAATATCTGTGGTTCCACAAGCATTGAATGAAAATACTAAGTTGTTGAATTGCTGCTTAGCTTTTCTAGCTGAAAGCTTTAGTATGTGATTTGATGTGTTGTTTCCATGTGTGATAGAAATAACTTGGTACACTTCCTTTCCTCCTCTCCTCCACTGAGAAAAAGTGAAAGCAATTATGGGTATAGTCGACCTGAATCACAACATTTTAATTTAATTGAACTGGAATTAACTGGGTTGGTTTGCTGATTTGTTTCCTCTAAACTGCTATGATGACTTAAAGGAATATGTGCATGGGCTAGACTTTCTGACATCCAGATTTATTTGTGCCAGTTAAACCTTTGAATGAACCACTTTGCCGCATTTGAGGACAAACAGCTCAAAGGCAGGATAGCCAGCAAAGGGGAACAAATCATAGGGCACTACAGAGACTCAGGTAGACTCCATACAGTCCAAAATCAGGCTGACAAAGTGGTACTGCTTGGGAATGGGAAAATCTTTGTTTTGATCAAAAAATCTTTGTCCTGGCGTTCTTAAACATTATGTCTGTATGTTAATGGTAATCCTGATGGAAAATGAAAATGTAATTTGAAATGTTGGATTTTCTCAAAGAATAGAAATTACTACTTTTAATCTGCTTTGGGGTTTTTTGGGGGATTTTGTTTTGGATTTTTATCAGTTAGTAGACTTTCTGGATAATTTAGGGCATTACTATACCAAGAAAGACAGAACTGAGAATGAGTAATTAGCACCATGCTAATTATACATAATGTTTGTATAGTTTTGAACCTCCAAAAGTGATAAACATCTATTACAGCTATTTGAAGATCTTAGCTGATGTTTTGAGATGAGAAACTTTCAGATTAAATGTAACACTTTAGATTCATTCCTTTTAATGATGGGATGGCTGTAAGTTAGAAAAAGAAAGAATGGGATTGGAGCAATTTTTTAGGAAACGTGGCCACATCATGTGTTTGAAATGTAAAGACTTGGTAAACCTAGGATTAATTTTACCCAGGAAAAGAATTTTCCCGTATGGGAAGCAGACATAATTGGCAGTGGCAGCTGCAATGCCGCGTTGCTGGCGGGGATCCCCATGCGAGGGCTGCACCACAGATGCAGCGCACGTCCGGCTCCCCACTGTGCTTCCTCCTTGGGCGTTGCTGTGGGGCTCTGCTTGGTGCTGAGGTCCGTATTGTCCACGCTCAGTGCAGGAGGGACATACAACAAAGGATGAAGGCATCGAAGTTATGGTGGAAGTAGACCTACCTGTCCCTCTGGTAACAAGCATCCCTGGTTAGTAATGGGTTTGTAGTGATTTGCCTCGTGAAAAATGTTAATGGTAACTACGCTCTCTGCATTAAAGAAAGGGCCACTCAAATGGGAAGAAGTGATGGAAGTTTGTGCTTTCTTGGAAGTCATATAATTTTTATTTTCTCTCTGTGCTCAGGTTTAAAATACTTGTAAGTTTATTTAATGATGCTATTATGGAATTTACTTAATATTTATTTCCCATCATAATAAAATTATTGCCCATCTGTACTCCATCTTTAGTTGCATGTAGAGACAGATAGCTCCACTCCACAGAGTGTTGATGGAGGTGATTGTTACAGACAATTTTCCAGAGCTGCCAAACTCAGAATGAATAAATAGGCCAGAAGGGAACTGCAATCTGAAAGTTTTATCTTCAAGCTAGTCTCTGAATTCTAGCAAAACAATTCCTTACATGATTTTCTTCAATTTCTGATGGAAAAACTATGCACATGTGTTGTTTATGTACAGCTTATGTGTATTGTATCCTAATTATGTTTGTATTACTATGAGTACGCTATCATTTACACAGCCTTTCTGAGAGGATTTGAGTAAGAGAAAGTAGACTTATAAGGAGAGAAAAAAGGGAATCCTTCCCCAGGAGAATAACACAGGGAGCTTCTTTCCTCTCCTGTTGCTTATACATGTCTTGTTTTCCCATTTCACAACTGTACATATCAGTATTGGCCATTTACCTTACACTTCCATGCATAGCTTGAAAACAAGACTTTACTTTTTGCTTCACGTGACCAATAATTAATTGTTCTTCTTGACTGATACCCAAGATGGACATCAGACATTCCTAGTTTTCATACACTGCCTCTTTAAAGAAATGGTTTATTTGTGTGCTGTGACTTAAAATAATCTATTCGCTGGTTGCTTATGCTGGACAGTGGCATAACTAAGGCATTGAGTCTTGCTTCATGCTGACATTATTTAGTATAGTCTTCTCTTTTATTACTTGTGTTATAGCAAAGTTAAATCCCTCTGCTTTTCTTGCAGCAAAGGAAAAATTAATTGAATAATTCTGTTACTGAATAAGATTTCTCTATGTTAAAGGGTTAAACAGCTCTGGCATGGCTGAAAGTGGATGAATTCTCTTAATTAGGAACTACTTTAAATACATTCTCACAGGGATTATCAGTATTTCAATGGGGCAGTTTTTTTGGTTCCCTTACCAATACCTGGTTTTGTATATCTGCCTGAAGTGTTTATGATTCTTTGTTCCTGTGATGGTGTCTCTAACATAGAGTATTTGGTTCATATGACTCACTACCTTTGAATAATTCATTTCTTCATTGTTTAAATATATTCTCCCAGTAATTTAAAAAGATTTTTTTCCTAACATTGGTTAATTCATTAGCTTGCTTTTTTTTGAGCCAGTGAAAAACCAGGCAAATTAATCTACGTATGGAGCTTTTTTTTTAATCTCAGCTAGTAAAGAGAAGGAAGAGGTGATGTAATTCATGGTGCCTTAGCTCCCAAACAGGAAACAAACACATGGAGCTGTTGGCATATATAACAACTTAGAATGTAGGTACTTGGTTGTAGCTGCTTAGCGTGTGTGTATGAAGAATAAAACGCGCTCTCCATGAGGGCTGGGCAGGATTTCTCCTGTGAACTGCTCCGAACATGAAGGCTATCATGTGTCATCCTGCAGAGTAGAAGCTGCTTGTGAAACAACCATGCATAACTTTAGATAATGTTTGGATAAGCATGGCTGTGGGTGGTAGAATCAGGGACCCTTGATACATACTGAAAAAAGAGCTATAAAAAAACCTGTCAGCTGAGGTAATGTAGACAAGTCATATATCATGTAAAAGAACTTACTGAACTGTGAAGACTGACATTTGCATCATAAAATCAGGCTTTGTTTAACTAAGTTAATGCATTTTAAGCTTGTTCTGTCTTTTTGTGTAATAAAATAGGAGCAATGAATGATTACATTGAAAACAGATTGGATCCCATTTTTTAAACCACATCAGGTTTAATTCAGTAGATATATTAATTTTGCATTTTTTCATTGTTGAAAGCAATGAAAGGTTTTCATGAACACTGTGCTTATGCATGGCACCAAGTTTGACCTTCAATTGCAAGTAATTTGAATTGTGCATTTCCTACAAAGCAATTCTGAGATCCTGAATGAAGGAAGTGTCCCTTTCTTCCCACCTCATTCCTTGTACAAAACTAAGGGACCTTTCCTCCCACCATTTCAAACTAGTGATTTCTGTTGTTGCTATGAAATTACCAGATAGCTTGGGCGATGAGAACAATGCCAAATTCCTCTTGTGCTTTCTTCTCTCTCACCAGTTCCTCCATCTCAGCAGCAGCCATTTCACCACTCTATTTATATTTCCTTAATTTCTGCTGTGATATAGACCATTTTTGCATGAAAAATTGTGTGGATTTTTTTTCATTTAGGCAAAAGTTTTTCCTAACTCGATTAAGCTTATGATTTATTAGGTGATTTTTCCAAGTGTCCCTGTTTCACTGTTATCACGTCTCTCAGGTGAAGAGAAAATGAGGTTGAATTCTCAAAAGTAGCCAATACCTAGCTGATTGATTTCTGTGTACTCAGACAACACTTACCTGAAACTTGCTTGATGCCTGTGTCTGCATTCGTGATCCCTTTGATAACTCCCAGTCCCTCTTTTTCCCTATTCTTTATTGTCCCTTTATGCAAGCGAAATTGCTTGTCTTGGCTGCATAGTAACACTATTTTTAAATAACTCATCAGAGAAATTTGCTATTACCATAGGTTCATACTTTTTTACATTAATCTATGTTAGCAATTTTGTTCATAGTGGTAACAAGCAGATAGAAGCATCCAAGCAGGTAGAATATTTAGGAAACTCCAGCAAAATAATTGAAAAGGCATCTTGTGGGGCAGAATAAAATGACCAAAAAGAAGATGTTTTATTTTCTAATTAAAATCAGAATTTTATGGCTGTATCCGCCAAAGATCAGAAGTTTCCTCTGCTTCAAGGTTGGCTAAAAAACCCCGCAGATCAAATTAGCAAAATGTCCAAATAACCATGGTGGCTAAATTATGGTGATTGTGTAATACTTAGAATACAGCTTCAAATGTTCTTAAACTTGTTCTTAAACCCCTGTTCGGGATTGCTAAAGTTTAGAGGCATAGCTTGACACTGCAATTTTCTGCTGACTCCATTAGTATAACCTCTTCTCCTATTCTGTCCTACAGTGGGTTTGTTACAGGGGGCAAGTCGTGATAATTGTGGTGTGTTTTACATTATTTAAAAAGTAGGTAGTATTTACTTAGCTCAAATAATTATAGAAAAACATTTCTTAAAGCAACTTTTTTGTGTGTGGTGGCATGTTAGTATTTAATTTTAATGATTATAAAGCTTTTGGGTAAAAAGAGTAAAAACCATTGTGATACAGTTCTTGTAACGTGAGTTACCTCTGAGATTGCAGGACCAGAAGTACTCTACAGTCATGTAATCACTGGTGAATTTTCAGTGGGCAAATTGCAGTAGCAGTGCTTAAATTGGTTTAGGGCATTAAGGAAGTCATCTTAAACATTTTAATAAATAGGAAGAGTTTTAATTCTGTTTTATACCTATACCAAAAGATAAATTACCCAGTGAAATTAGTTTCTTTTATGAAGTGGAGTACACCATGTTCATCTTTGCATGGTTTCCTGAAATTTAATTTAGCCTTCCATCTGCCTTGCATAGCAGCCCACCAAATTGTGCTTTGCCCAGCTCTCTTACTTCAGCAAGACAAATACCTGAGACAGTGGTGGCTGTATTTTTCTCCGCTTTTTTATATAACCTAGGTTTTCCTACCAAACTGTAGTTTTAGGGCAAAAGCAGCACCTAATATCCGTTTTCCCTACTTCTTTTAAATATTTAACATCTTTCTAGTGACTCCTCACTCTTTTATCTCTCTAGTTATTTTTCCCCAGCAGCTTCCTTTCCTCCCCAGCAGGTGCCAACTTGGCACCGTGCAGGCTTCCTCTGAACTCGGTGCCGTGGCTGTTTCCAAGGCTGTTTAACAGGGAGCTCTTATGTGAGCAAGTGCAGCTGGAATTTTGCTCTTCCTCCTGCTCTCCTCGGTGCTCCCCCCGCTTTCTCCCGGCTCACTCGGCAGCAGCAGCAGTGCCCTCGCAGCCTGGTGAGCCGGGGAGTGAGAGCACTTTGTCACCTGCCAGGAGCCAGCCTCGCGCCCGGCTAGGCACCCTGCCACGGGAGCTTGGAGAGATGCTCCCTTCAATTAGGAGAACATGCACCACACGGGGCTGGAGCTGCACAGAGCTGCCATGCATCTTTTCTAGCTGAAATGGCACACGGAACAGCCACCAGTCTGTCCTCTCGCTTGCATTTCCTTCTGCATGAGCTTTAAAACAAAATCCAGTGTCTCTCATGAACCACACAGGAAAATTGTTTCTGCCTTTCTTGCTTTAAAAGCAATAAACTTCTGCCATAGCTGATGGGACAACTGAGATAATGAATCTATTCAAGAAGAGATGACAATGATCTTGGAACAGATTATTGCTTTGGTGTTGAAATGGAGTAAAATGGCACTACTGCCTGTTGTTAGTTTTATTGTTCTCTTATTGTATCTGAGCTATAAAAAAGGCACCGTGAACTTTATCTTATTTCCTTAATAAGATGTTCAAGTACAAGAAAGATAACAAATGAGGCCTGTATTATCACTTGTTGCAAATTTTGTCTATTTTAGAGTGAAGTTTTGTTGTGTCTCAATCATTATTAACTAAAATATCTTCACAGCAGATAAGTAATTTTTTATTAGAAAAGTGTAAGTCTTAGTTTTAATATAAGCACTAATATTAGTATGAATTGAGGAATAGCATTTAATATTAACATTAATATAAGCTTTAGCATTGCATTTTGGAGACAGCAGAAGTCATAGGGATGTAAATTTTATTTTAAGGGTTTTATAATAAATCAGTGGTAGAGAAAGACCAGGCGAGCATCCAGGCACTGTTAGTGCTTTTGTATAGAGAGGCTGGAGAATGTCTGAAAAGTGAATCCTTAAACAACCTGTTTCTTGTAATCAGTCTCTTCTTTTCTTTTTTGCACAGTAATTAGGGGAGGGAGACTGGGGAGAAAGAGAGAAGATTAGTAACTTCAAAGCTTACTCAGACTGCACAGATACCGGTGTTAAGTTTGCGTAGATGTAACGTGAGGAACCAGTGCAGTCTCGTGGAGAAAATCTGCAACGTCATGAGAAGCCTCAATACCAACAGAAGTGTAGGTTAAAGTGCAGCTCATGTTTGTTGTATGTGTCTGGGTGTAATCATGCATATGTGCTGTTGTCCGTGATGGAGAAGGAATGGGATATGCAGAACCTCAGCACAGCATCTACTGCTCTCTAAAAGTGGCTGTGCTGTAGATGTCTAGCCTAGACTTAGCCTCCTGGAGTGGCACTGAGTGTCAGAAACCCATAGCTGCATCCTGTTGAAACAAAATGTAACTGTGCCCTCAAAGCAAGTAACACACTGATGCAGTCAGTCTGCCAGCTGAAGCATTCTGCTTTAGACATGCTCACACTTTCCTAAGGAACAGGATCACTTTAATACTCGTTTATTGTTGTTTCCTTGGCTATACATGCAAATTTGGTCCTCTGAATTTTTAAATGGTCACAGTGTGCAGGGAATCACAAAGAGGGGTGCTGTTCTGGGCTTGTCACTTTACTCCCTCACACTGCATCTCCCTCACACTGCATCTCCCTCACTGCCACTCTATCACTGCTGTCTTTAATTTTCTTCTCTGCATCTGATTAAGTAAAGAATTTACAATGTTATATTTTAGCCTTAGTGTTTTCTGGGCTGACTATGTGGAAAGTTACTTAAGGGTTTGCATCACATGCTATAACTGCTTTAACTGTGTGGTATTTCAAAGAAGTTGTACGGTTTAAAGTAGGAAGGGATTAAAGTAGGAAGGGATTAGGATCAGAATGTCTGATTAAGAAGGCCAAAGGTATCCTGAGGTGCATTGGGAAGAGCATTGCCAACAGGTCATAGGATGTGATCCTGCCCCTCTACTCAGCCCTGGTGAGGCCTCAGCTGGAGTGCTGTGTCTGGTTCTGGGCTCCTAAGGACAGGAGAGACATGGAGCTCCTGGAACAGGTCCAGTGGAGGGTGACAAAAATGATAAAGGGACTGGAACATCTCTCTCACAAGGAAAGGCTGAGGGAGCTGGGCCTGTTCAGTCTCAAGAACAAAAGACTGAGAGGGGGTCTCGCAAATGTCTATCAGTATCTCAAGGGAGAGTGTCAAGAAGTTGGATCCAGGCTCTTCTCAGTGGTGCCAAGCAATAGGACAAGAGGCAATGGGCAGAAACGGATGCACAGGAAGTTCTACCTGAACATGAGGAAGAACTTTTACTGTGCATATGACCAATCACCAGAGCAACCTGTCTGGAGGGGTTGTGGAGTCTCCCTTACTGGAGATATTCAAGAACTGATTCACTCATCACAAGCATGGCAGAGACTACTCTGCACATGCATTTTTCTCTCTCAAAAACAAACTGCAAACTCTTTCCAGAAAGCATATTTCATAGCATGATGGTTAAATCCCTGCATTTTGGGGACAGGAAATGGTGGGACTCTTTTCCTTCACCTTTTAGACCACTTCACAGTTGGTTCCCTTACTTGTAGGAAATTGAAATTTGTTTCAAGACTTCATTTTTTTCAGTTATGCTTTGCTAATAAGAACAGAAAACCTCCATGCCAGTGTGTGTTTTCAATGTATAAATCTGTCTACAGAGATCTGAAACTACTCAGCCTGCCTTTGGATCAAATGGATTGAATATGAGCAGTGCTGGCCAAAACAGCAGTACCATGTAGTACTAAGATCACTTCCACACTTAGTAGGCTTCTTTTACACACTCAAGATATGGTGACCCTAAATGTCTGAGTCTACATCTTCAAGGCAAACTACACTGCTCATCAGAAATTTGACCCCATTGTCTAATGCTAAATTGTATTAAAAAGTATGGGTGTGTGTGGAGGTTGTTCATTGAATTTTGGTATTTAGATCTCTGTGTAAATGTACTTATTCTCATTACTGCTATTCTGCTGGTCTGCATGTTGTCCTGAGAATATATTTGAAAATACTTTTTTGTAATAGGGTCAATAATCAAATAACCAGATTCTGGAATAACTCAAGAATATCTGCTCACTAATAGGTACATTATAAAACGTGTAAATCTGTTTAATCTATCTAATGTGAAAGAATAATTGCATAGGTTTTCAGCAATTTTATGGTCATCATGAAGCATATATGAGTCATGCACCATCCATGAGGGAATAGAGAGGATATATAAGGTGCTATTATGGTATCATACACTGGTATTTCTGCTAGGCTTTATACCAGATGCACTACTTGGTTAAATTCTCATGCTCTATTGGAATAGTTGTAGCAAAAAATCAGCTTTTACTACTCTCTTGGAATTTTCCGAGAGCCAGAAAATACTACACTCCTTTATCACTGCTGCCAAAGAAAGAATAGATGTCACTGATCTTGATAGTGGGCATCGCCTACTTGAAAGTTAACAGGTTTTCCCAGTTCTTTCAACACCTGTCAGGAAGACTGCCTAAATCAATTCATAATGGACAGAACCTGACCAACAAGTTAAAATTATAGCTTATTTGATTGTTCTTGCTGTGTTTCCTTTTTCTCTTTTATATGTTTCTCTGCTTTCCCTCCTGAAATTCATTACCACCGGCAGCAAATGGTTTGAATTAAAGGACAGTTCACTCTGATTCTAGAGAGTTGTATATTTGTGTTTTCCATTTCATAAAACAAAATAAATAATAAAAAATACATTATAATGTGTTTGCAATAGATTGAATCTCCACTGTAAGAGTCAACCTTGTTTCTTAGCAGAAATCTAACCTATTCTTGTGATAGACATTGTGGTAGTAGATGGTATTGTTATTATTGTTGCCATTATTATTATTTTATTAGATGTTTTGTGCCTTAGGGAAAGGAGCATGGGGTGGCAGTTGCTACGGAAACTGGTTTGAAGGAATGTTATTGGGAATCCATGAATCTGTTTCTAAGACAGATGTCAATGTGGAGATAAATTAGACCTATCCTCATTAGTTAGGTGCTTTCTTTCAGGGGGTGGTGGTTATTAATCTGATATTTTCCATATTTGAGAGATTTTCTTGTGCAATTCTTCTTATTTACAAGAATAGGATGGCTGTTAATGGAGTCAATGTTTTCATTAACTTCTTCTCGTTATATATTCTAATGCTAAGTAAAGTTTTTTTTTTCCCAAGACGCTACTAAGGAAAATAAATTGGTTTTTTGTTTCTAATTCCACAAATACTGATGGCATATTTTCTGCAAATACAAGGTAGTAAACTCATACAACAGAGTACGGACTTTTTAGTGTGCCCAAACTCTTCATCCTTATGGGTTGGTCCTTGGGGTGATAATTCAGCCATACAGTTTTTTCATAGCTCTAGCTGTTCTGCCCCATTAGTCTTATACCCTAATCTCCTCTTTCTGTAGCTCGGCTATGCATAAAGTAGAGAATCCATTTTAATCAGCCAGTCTCATCTTAGCCAATTGCTGCCTTTGGGGGACTGAATGCAGACTCTTAACTCCGCTTTTTTCAGCAGTTCTTTGCAAGGCATTTCAACAAGTGTACGGTTTTTTTAGTAGGGAAGTAGTGGTTATTCTGTCTTCATGTCCTCATGTGCTCTGAAACTTATTCATATGCTGCTTATTTTTTACTTCTCAAACACTCTCTTAAGGGACATTTTTAGGACTGAGCCAATCTCATGGAACCTCTAGATGCTAAATTTCCCCTATGTCTGCTCATCCCAAGAAAAGTTTATTTGGCTAGTAGTTAATCATCTTGGCCAGCTGGACAAGTATTTTCTATGTGATATTTGGGTGTATTTTGAGTCCTTCATCATTCTTCATTCTTTTTGTCATTTTGTTATATTTCAGTCTTTTGTATCTCTTTTCGTTAGTAGAATCAGTATGTTGATAGTCAGAAATTTTCACTGGGAGGGGAGAAACTAGTCCTGAACTATCCTATAGTTAGAAATGTCTTGTTGCAAAATACTGTTGGGGTTTCTAAGCAAGCTGGCAAAGAGAACAACTGCTTTCTCATTTTATATGGAAATAAAAGGAGATAATTACCCTACAAGGTTGAGGCCGGCCAAATTTAAACTAGAAATGAGTACTTCTTTACATGAATGAACATGATGAACTGCTAAAATAAGCTGTCATGGAAGGTGTATTTTCTTATCTTTTGATGTCATTTCTATCACTTTTAGAAAACATGCCTCAGCCAAATACAAGTTAAACTTTCAGTAAAAACAAATTAATGAGTTCAGTGTAAAGGCAAAGTACTGACAGGCAGAAGTTGAATTGTGCAGAATGCTCTCTTCATCCTCAGCTTTAATAAATCAATAACAGTGCAGCTTTCCCTCATTTCCCTGCTATTTATTACATAATTCACCAGATGAAACTGACTATAAATAGTATTTTTGTATAATAGTTTTCATTACTAGCTTGTGTAAAAATTCGTGACAACTGAGAGTAAAGTGCTCGAGTTGAATGTAGGACTCTATCTCCACATTTCTATAGCAACTCCTTAATGCAAACCTGTAGGCTGTGAACAAACAGCACTGTAGCTTTACTGCTATGCTGTCACTTCATTAGGCCCCTGTGTGTCCTGTTTTTACTGAATCCTGTAATTCCACTTGGGACCTCATTCCTGTAAGCAGGATCTGATGTTGCATATGATTTTTTTTTCAGGATGCAAATAGCTGCTTTCTTCAAGCAACCAGATACGGCAAAGTAATTTCATTATGAGTGAGCTAATAGTAGTGAAATTCCTAAAATATTTTGTAGCTTGGTAAAGTACTGGACTAGATTAACTGAACCTGAACAGTTCTATCTCTATTTATGATACTTTGTACTAATGCAGTCATCTTGTTTTGGATTTACTTGCCTGCACAAGTAAATGTACAAGTCTTCCTACCCTGCTACATTTTTCCTGTGCTGATAAGGTTGCAGGAGGAAAACATTCTAATTTGTAAAGGGTGGAAATTTTGTAATGGGATTAAGCAGTTTGTGATGTTTGCATTTTAAACCGCTATATTTAATGACTACGGGTGGGTTCAATGTAACTTTCATTCAGGATGAAATGTAATCATTATTACTGTTCAAATGTCGTTTCCCTACACCTATGCATAGGCAGTGTTAGCTGATAATAGTTGTTGACTGAAATTTGATTATCAGACACCCATTTCATCTATGTTGTTTTTCATTTTTGAAATTGATTTCAACGATTCAGACTCGGGGTTGTTCGTTAAGCATAGTTTGGGTTGTTTGTTAAGCATAGTTTTGGTCATTCAGTTCTTGGACTACATTATGTTGAATGTTCCTAGAGCTGCATTCCACAGTTAGAAATCTGTGTCTGATTGCAGCAAATGCCTCATACCTGCTCCAACACTTCAGTGCAATGTATTATGTATGTAGGAGATTAGCAAGAAAGCGAAACAAGAGCTCTGTTCATTACATTGTACATTCTACAATAATTTTACAGGATTTTCATGTTCATAGCTCTTTTTTAGAGCAACAGAATCAAAATAAGGAACACTGCTGGCAGATAAATATTAAATAAAAGTTTTCTGTGGTAACATTGAGAGAAACTTAGGCAGTCACTTTCAGCTGATCTCTACAGAAGAGCCTGAGATCTTCATGAATCTTATTACAAATTTATTTATAGACATACCTACACACACATACACATACAAATATGATCTTTCAGTTAATACCTTTTCTTGAATACTGTTTTCAGTGGCTTAGTTATGCATATGCTTTGAGGAACATTGCATTTAGGAATATTTCTGTGGAAAAAGAGCTCCTGTTTTTCTTAAAATGCTTTCTTGAAATGATTACAAAGGACAGGCAATATTTATCCCAGGATTTTATTCAAATTGTTTGGCACAGGCTTTTTATAATCTGTTTAACCAGTGATCAGTGGTACTTGATACGCTTTGTGACTTATCTCAAAGTCATCCACATTTTCATCTGGAAGATGAGGCTAGAAAACTCATGAGTACAACCTTTCATCTACCCTGTGCTTCCTATTAACAAAATTATTAGGAACAACATTTACTCGTATTGTAGTCACGGGCTTAAAACACTGCAGAAAGTTCCTACATAATTTTATTTAAGCAGGGATTTCTGGTGAATTCTAGAGGGTTTATAAACCCAAATGTCACTGGAATTCTGTGGAAGCTTCTGAGAATCTCAACCATCTCACTGTGTCCCACTTCACTGTCAGTTTGAAAGGTAAAAAAAACCAAGGACAGAAAAAAGGAGAGAAAGAGAAAACCCCTCACACTTGGTGATTTGTTCTTGGTTACTATAGTGATGAATCCTGTATGAAAACCCACACAGTTCTGACTGAAATCCAGACATGCAGATACTTGTCAGAAAAGAAAACAAAGAAAGAATAAATTCAATAGTATAATATTGAATGGTGGTGTGAAAAAAATCTATTTGGATGAAACTATTTACCTGAATTTTAATCTAGATCTTATTGTTTTGGACACAGATGTTAAATAGTTCTTTCAGACTGTAAGCACAGAAAGCATCAGTAGTTGGTGGGGCATGGTGCAGGTAGTCTAAAATTAAACTCAGAGTACAGTCCTGGCTGACATTCCTAGGGAGGACGACATCTTTGGTATTCAATCTTTTCTCTTATAAGTCCTTTATCCAAATGTAGGGACCATAACAATTATTTTTACAATGGACTCCCCCTGTGTCTTCAAAATTTCTAGGCATCTATCTTCTTGGATCTTTGGTTTCCTTTTCTTTCTAGTAAAATTAGGTCACTCTCTCAAAGTAGCTTCTGTAGGCTCTGAGGCTGCTTCTTGCTTCTAGAGTTAACCCTGTAGCTTCTAGGTCCCCATCTGTAGGCCTGGAGTATTTCCAGACCCTCTTCAAGCTGTGAGGTTTCCTGCAACTTGTCCGCAGAGGATTTTGTCCTCCCTGAGGCAGTGACAGGAACTGGATGTTCCTTTAGCTTCTCCTTCAAAAGTATCCTGTCCACATTGTTTTTTTCCTATTCAGTTGAATTGGGAATGTCACTCCAATTTTCATTGTCATTCTGTTGATCTTTTCTGAATGCTGATTTTTAATAGGGTTGTTATTGAGCTTAAGAATTTTCCACTATTAAGGTTTTTAGAAAGAAGTTACAGATTCTTGTATTTCATAGAAATACAGAGTTTGTTGAATTTATGATTCAAATAATGCCATGAGATCTGTTTGGTTTGCTTCCCACCTGGTAAAGAGCAGGGTCAGAAGATGTAGACAGTTCTGCTGCCTGGACTGATTCCAGCTCTGGAACTTGCCAGACTTCAGTATTTCTGGGCTGGGGGAAGGACTAAAACAAAGAATTAGTCTGTTGAGATGTCAGGACTCTTTAGCCTGGAAATCCATGTATGGTCTTTCAAGGCTTTTAAGGTCTCAGATGGACACTAGGATATTTAGGACACTGGTGGTGAGAAAACCATAAAGCCAGGTCCCTTAATGTAGTATTATGTGTTTTCTTATTTCTTATTATCAAACCTTTTCTGGTCTGGGACCTGTTGCACTGGCAGGTGCACCCAGTGGCCTCAGAATTCGGCTGTGAGCAGGAATCCTGGATCTTGCTTCTGCAGTAGGTTCTTTGGCAGTCCTGAGTCTGGGTCCTCATGGTCCTGTCATCTGGCAGGACTAGAAGCATAGAGAGATTCCCTATAGCCAAGGTCTCAGGTTTGGGGCCCTCAGCTCCTTAGTAAGGAGTGGCAAAGTTGTGATACCCCAGTGATTCCAGCATCTTTTTAATGAGCTCTGGGTTTTTAATCTCTTTACAGCTCTGAGGTCATCCCAATTCTGGGTTTAAAATATAAAATATTCTCTAGTTTCAGTAGATATTAAACCCAAAGAGGAGGATAATATTGAAATTTCAGATTAAATGTCACAACTGGCCAAAGTTGCTCATATTCACACTCACTCTAATTCTCCACTTTGTTATATCTGAACTTTTTAACAGAGTTTGTACATTACTCTATCTTCACAGCATATACTATTCAAACTTAATGAACCTCCTACTCTGAGCAAATGATCATAGCAAAAGAATTCACCTTTGACGTGTTTTAATATGCATCTGCTATCTCAAGTCAGAAAAATAATCTCATTAAAGATGCTAATAAATTAAGCTAATTATTTCATTCCTATCTATTAATGACTACTATATTACATGGATCAAAAGGCTGACTTTGAAATGTTTATATCTCATTATTAATAATTACTTCTATTAAGCTTTTGTCTTTAATGTTGCCTCAGTGCCTTACCTGAGCAATGAAAATGCTTTAAGAAAATGATAATTTCGTTGTTGCTGTCTATATATATAGAAAATACCAGTCTGGCTTTTAAGAGTGTTTGCAAAGGTTGGCTCTTACTGTTAACAGCCATATATTGTAGAACATGCGGAACTTTAATGGATGACTTATACAATGTCACATCCAAATGATCCAGACCTGCATTTACGGTGCAGTAACATGTACTCGTACAAAGTCACCTCAGTGGGATTTGGTGATGACCCTTTTATCTTGAAGCCAGATTTAACGGGGCTATAACAATTCGATCTTCCTTTGTCACTGTGCCGACAATGTCCTCCTCCACGATCTGAAAAGTCACTCATAAATGAGATCAGCAATTTCGGTCTACTGAAGCTCTATAAGGTAACAACAGTGAAATTTGATTGAAACAAGCTTACCTCAAAAAAACCTCATCAATAACTCCTTCCCCTGTTCCATGTTGCCCAAGGCAAGTAGGAGAAAGAAACAAAAGTCCCCTCCTGTTTATGGTCACTTAACCAGATTTAAGTTAGGAGCATATCTAGGAACTGCCATATTTTGTCAGACTAGTGACATATCTACCATTTTTTCTTGAGGCCAAACTATATTTGGTGTTTCACAAAATGTACAGACCACTCCAAGACAGGGAATTATTCATCTTGGAAAAATTTCTTTCTGAAGCCCATGTTTAGTTTCTGCTGTGAAGCATGAAAATTCAACTGCATTCTTCCTGTATTAAGTATACTGAAATAATTAATTTGATTGTCTCAAACTTTTTTTACACTTTCCCCTAGATGGTATCTGTAAAGTATATGAAAGTAAATAAAATTGATTTACTTTTTCCTCAGATCTTAGTTTTGAAATCAAAGATCATATTCTTTGGCACCTAAAATACATTTTGATATGTTACTTAGTTGAAGAAGTTTTGTCAGTGCTGGTGGGCTTTTGAGGTAAATTTACTCTTCCATGGCTGGAGCAGGTACTGTTAAAGCCTCACACTCTCTGTTCTGAAATTCTGGTAGTTGCTGTACTCCAAAATCACAGTTAGCGGAACATCATTTAGGGGAGGAGTCCTTATCCACTGAACTGAAAGTCGGTCATTTTAGCTTGAACAATCAAGTAGTATGGTTTGGAGTGTTAAGTATCTGAAGCAGTTAAAATGTTGTCCTATTGTATTTAACTGGCCGAGTTAATTGCTGGCTGATGGTAAGGGACATTAATGGAATCTTGTGAAAGTCTATTATGAGTCCAGACAGGTTGGAGAGAAGTCTCTTGTCTGGTTTTAAGAACGTGAGTTTTATTAGTTACTCTGACACAGCTCAAATGTGTTAGTTCATTAAGGCTATCATACTTAAGATATGTGCCTACGCTTTTAAGCTTCAATTAAATGAGATGAACAGTGCCTTCTGAAAATGGTACTTCCTGCTCATATTGTGCTTAGAGACTTGTGAAAAACTGACATTTATTTTGCTCTTCAAGCAATTCTTCATGTGACACCAATTAAGCATTTTGGTGGTGGTGACTCATTTGTTAGCAGTAAATGTCCAAGTGGTAAAATGACTAGGCATTAACTTGAAGTAAAAGGAATTGATCTGAATAGGTATCTCTTTGCCAGCTCAGTAGTTTGCTAAAATTATAATTTAAAAATAGACAATTAAAGAAATTAGGTGAGCTTATTAGAGAGTTAACCAGCTCAAGTACTGAACTAAAAATAGTCTTAAATGGTGGCAATAGCCAATTTCTTGAAAATTTTTTCATCAATTATCCCATTTTAGCATTTTTGTCTTGCCAAAATTAAAATATTCTATATATTACTTTTTCTACAGATACATACTTGTTCTTTTCTAAAGAAAAGCCAAAACCCATTGTGCACCATGCAGATCTTGTTCTTTATACTGTTGGATCAAAAATGAAAACATTTGGGTTCTGCTTCCTCTTTCCATTTTCTCTGTTGGACGCAATGAACATACAGGGGAGCAATCATTCAAGTTTTTTTTTTCTTTAGACATTGGTTATCGGTCACTGTTAGGACAAAGAGCTGTCCTTATAGTCTTAATATTTGACCTAAAGCAAAAGATTTTTATTGCTGTTTTGTACTCCTGATTTATGTGTTTCTTCTCTCAGTTTCTGCTAATTATTTTTTTTTTAGATAGTCTGTATACTTTCAAAAGCAGATGCTGCTTGTGAAGAGTATTTCACACTGGGGGTTTTGATACTTGTTTGAGCCTCAAGGAATTTCCTCAATATTCATAACAACAGCAAAATTAATCCTTCATAATAATTTCTGCTTTCTGTAATTTCTCAAGAAAAGGAAATTAATAAATTTTAAATGATTGGTATATGACAAGAAGGGGATCTTTTGAGTCAGGAAGATCAAGTCTTGGTTAATATGCGTGCTTGAAAATAATTTTTGTATCTGTATCAAATAAAAAGATTAGGCATCAGTCTTCCTGCTGAAAGTCTGTTCTAGAACACAATTTCTCTCATGATTAAAACAGATTTTTGATATCCCATCCTTTTTGCAGTTTATAGAATTTTTTAACGATTGTATATTTTATGTCTAACATTGCAGCAACTTATTTAGAAGGACAGCCAATCTTCCCTTAAAGACTCGTTGGGAAGGATTTGTTATTTCCCCAGTAATCCATCTCAGAGTAGTTTCACTAATACAAATTGCTGCTACCACCAATTTGCACTGTTACTTTTTTTAATGTTAGAATTTTACTGACTACTATTTCCAACTGTTGAGGTTTTTTGTGCCTTTCTTTGTTAGACTGAAAAGTCTTTATAATACCAAGTGTTTTCTGGTTTTGTGCATCACAAGACCATTACCAAACTATGTTCCTGCTTTTCTCAAAGACTGTAGAAAGGTGTGTGTCCATGGATGAGATGCCCTGGAAGGCAACACTTTCCTTCACTACCTAGATATTGAAGCCACATTAACTCCAACCAGTCTGATGAGGCACAGGGTTCCTCTGAACCCGTTAATCCTACATGTCACAAATTAGGATAAACAAAGCTGTTACAGGCAATTGTATGCTGATATTTGTAACAGATTTGTAATTCTAATGTTCTAAAAAAAAAATAAAAAATACCACCACCTCCACATACCCACATTCTGCTCCCCCATTACCTCCAAACAAAAACAAAACAAAACAAACAACAACAAAAAAACCAGCAAGAAAAGGTTTATTTTGTGGATTTAGTGATTTAGTGTTCAGGAGGTTGATAAAGAATAATAAAGAATATACCAAAGTGCTGGTTTTTTAAGAAATATTTTTAGTTTATTTTTTCTTTTTACTCTGTAAGCGTATTTGCATATATTAATAAGGAACACTTAGCCTCAAGGATAAAACTGCAATCTAAAAGTGCATTTCCCCAAATTTGAAAATGTGTTATTTTAAATTGTTTTTCTGTATTAAGTCCTGGCCTGCTATAGAGAGAGTGGTATTATGAGATCCTCTTCTCACCTGGAAATTTAAGGAAATTAATGAGTCTTGCTTTAGTGCTACTGTGGTTTGTTGGAGTTTTTTTTTGTTGATGTTGTTATTGTTGTCCTTTTTGAATTTTTTATTATTTTATTTGAAGGACAAGGAAATTATCTCTGCAACAGCCTTTTGCTTGTTCATATAGCTGAGGGGAGCAACATTGCTCTGATCATAGGTGTGGGGCATTGACTCTGGCAAGACATTGGGTGCTCTCAAAGTCACTCTGTCACTCTTCAGCTGCACAGGGGAGAGAAAATATAATGAAAGGCTCATGAGTTGAGTTAAGGACAGGGAGAGATCACTCACAAATTACTGTCATGAGCAGAACAGACTTGACTTGGGGATGTTAACTGAATTTATTGCCAATCCAATTCAGAGTGGGGTAATGAGAAATAAAATAAAATCTTAAAACACCTTCCCCCATCTGTCCCTTGTTCCTGGGCTTAACATTTTTCTTAAACGGTTTGCCTCCTCCCCTCCTGCAGTGCAGGGAGACAGGGAACAGGGGCAGAGGTCAGTTCATCACTTGTCTCTGCTTCCCCTTCCTCCTCAAAGGGAGGACTCCTCACACTTCCCTGCTCCAGCCTGGGTTCCCTCCCACAGGAGGCAGTCCTCCATGAGCGTCTCCAACAAGAGTCCTTCCCACAGGCTGCAGTTGCTCTGGTATGGATCCCTTCCAAGGGTTGCATCCTGCTGCTCCAGCATGGGTTCCCCGCAGGTCACAAGTCCTGCCAGGAGCCTGCTTGAGCACGAGCTTCCCATGAGGTCCCAACCTCCTTTGGGCATCCATGTGCTCCACCTTGGACCTCCATGGACTGCACAGGAGTCTCTGTTCCGGTACCTGGAGCACCTCCTTCCTCTCCTTATTCACTGCCCTGGGTGTCTGCAGAGCTCTTTGTCTCAGACGTGTTCACTTCTCTCTCTGCTCTGTTTTTTTTCTCCTCCTTCTTAAATGTGTTATCGCAGTGGTGCTACCACTGTTGCTGATGGGCTCAGCCTTGGCCAGCAGTGTGTCTATCTTGGATCTGGCTGGAGTCGCCTCTGTCAGGCGTGGGGGAAGCTGCTGGCAGCTTCCCACAGAAGCCATCCCTGTAGTTTCCTCTCTACCAAAACCTTGCCACGTAAATCCAATACAACAGGCAACACAATGAGGCAGCACGGCTCTTACTTTATGTCAAATAATAGTGCTCTACCATTTTTGGGTAAAACTTTATTTCCTTTCTTCATCATTTGTAGTCATTCTGAACTTATACTAATCTTAGAGATGATCACTGTCATATTGGTTCTATAAATTATTTTTCAATAAGAGGATTAGAAATTAATATCAAAATACTACTTGGGGAACAGAGCAGATATAGGAGACAATATTATTATTGTTGTTTAAAAGGTTACGACCTTGAGTGTGTGTGTATAATCTGGCCATTGTCATTAATCTCTCTAACACATATTTTGCTAGACATAGCACCTGTAACACCCTTCTCTATAAATTATAGTTTATGTACATACAGCAGTGTGATATATTTCAGGCTGCATGTCAGGAGCTCCTGACTTAGTGAGACAAGGGGGAGTTGCTTGAATATTTTCATAGGCCTCATATTTAGTTATGGAAGAAAACCAGTAACTTTTTACTATTAATCCTCAACATGAAAAGAGTATTACAGCCTTAAGGCTATTTAGTTGAGCAATTCCTGTCCATGAGAGTTTTATCAGATACAGAATTAAAAAAAGTTATGAAGAAATAAATAGTGACTGGATATTTGGTTGTCTCCAGCTATCAATAGTTTACAAGGGGTCCTGATATGTCTCAGTAAACTCTGGCTTGGAGGTGAGAAAACAAAGCAATCTCATGATTTTGAGAATACTCTGGCTTTCACTTCTTTCGTGAATTCAAGATGTTTCAGGTACATTACAACAAACTTAAAAACAGATGTGAGTCTTTTGGAAGCAGTAAGGAACCTTCTGACAAGGCACTGACGGGGTTAAAAATGCTGCTGCCACTAGGTGTCATGCTGGGATCATCTCTCGGAGCATGGGATTATCAGAGGTGGATGAAGGAATGGGATCTCGTTTATGTATTTCAGTATCAAAAATGGCTAATTTTGCAGGCTGTAATAGCGCTGTGCCCACCCCGTGTGTCTGGAAAGTTCACACATCTCATTGTGTGAGAAGGGTCGGTGCTATACAACCTAAAGCCAGCACAGGTACTGGACATTTCCTCTTCATCTGATTAGATCTCTCTCAGAGATCCTCAAGTCACACAGACCTGCTCAGGAAAATGTGTTAAAATTGCTTCAGGTGGGCGTACTTGGTAATATGGAGAAGAAAACATATGATTTTTTTTTTTTAATACTCCTCCAGTGTTTCTATCATATAAAGCTCAAATGAGCCAGAAAAAAAAAAAAAAAGAACACCCAAACAACCAGCCACCTGAACATAATGCAGCTTTTTATAAAGAAGGGCCCTTGAAGGAAGAGTTCGGTTTTATAAGCACTGAACACAATGTCAAACACTGAACTTTTTATTTATTGAAATTAGTTTTATAATATGTAATTGAGAATAGAAAATTATTATGGGGGCAATGTTTGGTTTTGTTGTTTTTTAATAAGCCTGCCGTGCTGTGTTTTTTTTCTGTACATCACTCCTGCACTCAAATCAAAATTGTCACATTTCTCAACAGTTCCTTAACAGCAGCGTCTTACCAGTATGTGTAAATACTTGATGGGAGGGAAAAGAGATGAATCAAACTCTAGCAAGTGGTGCCCAGTGAAAGGACTAGAGGAAATGGGCACAAATTTGAAAATCTGGAATTTCTATTTTTGCAAAAGGAAAAGCTTCTAACTGTGTGGTGATTGATTCCCCAACATGTTGCTCAGAGAGGTTGTATAATATTCTTGGAGATACTGGAAAACCACTTGGATGTGATCCCCCTTACGCAGGGCAGTTGAATTTAGATGATCTCCAGAGGGGACTTCCAGCCTCAACCATTTAGTGCTTCTGAGTGTTTTCAGTCTGCCTATTGAGTCGTCACTGGGAATACTTAAAAAGCAAGCAAAAAAACCCCAACCTCACCAACTAAAAAAAAAAACCCCACCAAACAAATAACACAAACACTCACAGAAAACCACCAACAAACAGAACCGTAAGAAATAAAACCAGAATACATTATGTTAAATGTGATCATAGGCTTTAATTGTCAGATAGTAAAGAACTCTGAATAAGGTTTTTTGGTTTGTGTTTTTTTTTCTCCCACAAAGGAGGAAAATCCTTCTTTCTTTGCATCATATGCTATAAGTCTGACAGGTTATAAAGATCCTATCTTTTAAATCTATGAAACCTTCTGTGTTGTTCGAAGCTTGTACATGGCTGAAATATGTACATTCAGGTACTGGGAATAATTTCTCACTGTTCTGAATTTGATTTATGGTACTTCTCTCTCCAGCAGCAGTTTCTGTGCTGGAAATGGAGGTGTAACTTGGGTGTATGTATAAACATCACCACGTGCACAAACTTTCCTCTGGCATTGCAGGTGTCATGAACAACAGCCTTACTATGGCGAATTTGAATTGACCAGAGGCAAAAGAGTGTATAGCCACCTACAGGAAAACATTATGCAGTATCTGTCCATCAGTGTGATGTTTGTACCTCACAGACTCTGGTGTATCTACGTCAGCAGAGTTGTGCCCTCCATCACACAAAATATGTTTTTGTTCCTGTTACATAACTACTGGGTCTCAGTCCCCCACCTGAATTCTCCACTTATGAATGTACAGCAGATTTCCTTAGGAGTTTTTCCACAAAAAAAGCGTAGTATATATAGGCCAAGGCAGTATGGCAACACGTATGCTGCAAGTTCACACAATGGGTTCTCCTGGGTTTCTGTTCTGTATGTGTGAATTCTGTTATCTCAGATGTGCTGAGATACAAAAAAAAATAATTATACTTTCAAATATCTTTTCTGCCTGTTGATCTGTATCCATTTGTTGTCTTGGTGTATATCTATCAACAAATGCTTTATTCCAAGGGCTGCTGATTTGTTGCACAGTGTTTAGCACAGTGAGACACTAATTTGTGTTCTTTGTGCCTAGTCAACATGGTGGTAAAAAGTTTATTACTGGCAATTAAAGAAGCAGAAGGATTTCTTATTCTTTTGACTCGGTATTTTCATTAAGAATGTGTGTGAAGTAATAATGAATATATTTGTTCATGACAACATCTTGGGAAGACTGTTGGAATCTTGGGAAGACAGTATTTGAATGTAACATCTTCATGACTCCTGGGGAGAAATGACCTAAGAAATAAATATACAAAATTGTGTGAAGATAAATTGAAAGTGCTACAAGTAAAGGAAAACGCACACATAGATAAAAATATATATAAGTGATTAGGCAGTGCAGCATTCAGAAGCACATGGGGAGTTTCAGGAGACAAGATTCTACAGGAAACAAGAAATATTTTGCTGTTGCAGGATAGTCAAACCTGTTGGTGTTTCTGGAAGAGTTATGGGGCAGTTGGGCTTTATCTGGAAGTGATGGGAATGGGACCTCATAAAATCTCCTTGTTGGCAGTGCGGTGGAGAGATGCAGGCAACTTGTAGAGGATTGTGTTTGGAATATGAAGAACTCATAGCAAAGTATACTAATGGTATCTTGGAAACAAGGTAGAGTTACACCTGGATGGAATAGAAAATAGGGAAGAGGTTAAGGTTTTAAGATACTTTCATTCAAATAAAGTTAATGATTTAAAACTGAGATCTGCACAGTACTTTCTTGATATAGGACAAGAATGTAGCTGCTGTGTCATACAGTACATTTTAATTCTGGCTATATGAAAACACTGAGATATAATAATGAAAACAAAATTCTCTAAAAATCTGACATTACTACCACTGAAGACTGTTTTTAGTTCCAACAGTATCTCAAAATACTGAGATAAAAGAACAGCTCCTTGAGCAGTTTGGTGACTGGACAGTTTTCTGGATCACCAGGTGTCTGCCAGCCTGGGCTTCAGTTTCTGTCAATCTTGCCTGTTGTAGACAGTTCTCATTAATAAAAATAAATACCTCTTAGATATTACTATTCTGAAATTTGAAATTTAATGTGATGATACGAATAATGTTTGTTTCACCTAGAATATTTTTATACTGCCTAATTAATAATTGATAAGGACTGTTCCATCTTTGAAATTTCACCCTAGAGAAAAAATTTATTTTCCCTATACCCAAGAGTGCATATATGGGATTGTGTGATTGTATGATTGATAACACTTTAAACTGTTATTTGTTGCTTCTCATATCTTTAGTGAGGATGGGTGTTGACAGCCATACATCCATACAGTTTGTGTTCTTCAGTAAGATGCTAGCATGTATTCATTTTCCTTTGGACAGATGAGTAATGTTGGGCAAGTATGGGTAATCAGTTTTCTAGTTTGATGAAGAATACCTATGCAAGTGGATGGTAATTAATGGTATTGCAATGTGAGAAAGATTTTAAAAATAGTTGCCTGACATCCCTTTTTGAACAGGTGAGTATTTGGCCTAGCATTTGAAACTTAATAGCTGCTACCATAGTAACTTAATACTCCTCACTGTTATGAAACTCAAGCGTTTTTAGGTACCTTAGTTGTGGATTTCAGAGCTTGATTTAAGGTTAATTTTTTTTCTGCCTTAAAAGCTCCTGTGTGGATTTTTTCACCATAGAATTTAACTTGCTTAAAGAAAAAACCCCGAAACCAAACTATAAACATGTAGCATGGGAAATTTGATTTATGCTGTAGATCCTATTACAGAAATACAGTATTGGGCTAATGAAAAGTTAAATACTGTGCCACTATCCATATTAATCAGAGAGGAGAAAAGCTGCTTATCAGCATGTTCTGTCTTAGCTTAAAGAATGAAGAGACACACTGAATAATGTTTCATTTAACTAATTTTCTATTAACTAATTTTTTAGCTGTTGGTCATTGGAAAGGTCTTATTGTCTCATATTCTGGCTGTTTATGGTTTATCCTAACAAAATGGAAGCAAGTTTTATAGGAGGTAGAGGATGTATGTAAATCCAGCTTCAGCCTTTTGAAAGAAAGACAAACAACTCAGGAAATGGAAAAACATAACGAATTATTTATATTTTCACAGATTTGTTTTCCATAATACTGATTAAAGGCATGGTGTTGACACGGTCTTCTCTCTTTAGGAAAAGACAGTACCAAATATTCCTTGCTATTGGGTTTCCAGGGGAATGGACTAGATATATGGTCATTAAAGTTTCTCTCCAACACAGACCATTCTATGATTCTATCATAATATTTCTAAAACATACAAACTCCTAGCCAATTTCTTCAAGCTGATATACTGAGCACGATATTCTATGTTATGGATTATCCCTTTGGGTAGTTTGAGTCAGCTGCCTCACCGTTGTCCCCCCCAGTTTTTTGCATTAGGAGTCTGAAAAGTCCTTGCCTTAAGGTGAGTACTCTTTAGCAACAACTAAAACATCAGCATGTTTCCAGCATTGTTCTCATACTAAATGCGAAATACCCAGCACTCCACCTGCCACTAGGAAGCAAATTTACTCTGTCCTCGCTGTAACCAGGACAGGTATGATCCTTTATTAAAAAAACAAAAAAACCCCCAGCAAGACAGATTATTTCACGGTTCTGATTTGGGTGGCTCTCCAGCTACTGGTAAAAATGGCTTGTGAAGAATTTATTGAATTTATTGCTACCAGATTCACTGTTCAGGTAGAAAAGTTTTTTTAGCTATCTTTTACTGATACGAATGTATAATCCTGACATGCCTTAAGGTCTTCATTCTCTTTACCAGCAGCTACAGGTTGTTTTACTCAACTGGGCGATGCAACTGCTTTTAGACGTGTACCCTAAACTACAAAAATAGCCCATAAATCTTTTAAGAGAGAAAATTTCCTTTTTCTTTTATATCTTTTATTTAGGAGTCCATGATTAGTGCAAGTCCTCTGAATTTTGAAAGCGCTCACTGCAATTTATTTGCTGCTAAAATCTAATTAATTGTGGACAAAGAAAATGGAAGGTCTTGTTTGCCAGACACCTTGTCTGTGGTGAGGTTCGCTTTGGAACAAACTGTTTAAATAGAAGGGGTTTGCATAGTCTGAATGAACTTTGAGAAGACATTCAAATGTCACATTTCTCTGAGTCTTGTCACAGTGCTCATCTCTTCAGAGGCTTATCTTCTGCTAGCTGTTTACTCAGAAAAGAGTGTTAGAACTGCTATTTTAACAGTCTTTTTCTTGGGGATTTTCTGACATTGGTGTGTCCTTGTTTCACAGAGCATGTCTTCACTGAATGGAATTAATGAGTTTTATCATAGGCTATGCACTGTAAACATCTAAGGATGATTACCTGCAAAGGCAGTTATTAGGAGTTTGTTTCTCTGTCTGCATTTGGTTGATCTGGGGTAGGTTGAATAGTCATAATATTGTTTGTACTATAAGCTACAAAACACCAGTGGTGTCACATATGTGTCGCACTGAATGTATGGCACACATTAGTGCTTCATATAGCGTGTTTAGAACCAGGGGTTTTGTGTTTTCCTTGCTAAACCCTTTGTGGCCAGGGGACTTGCCTGTAATCACATAGTCCTCACTGAGACCATCAGTATTTCAGTTATGGACTGAATTGTTTCCCCAAGTCTGGAGAAACAGCAGTAACATATTCCTTCTCAAGGTGTTAGTACCTAGTAGAAGATTTGCTATCCTCAGTTTTGGTTTAGAAGTCAACCTTTGGAACAGAGTTAGTATATTTGTGATTTTCTAATGGACTTTAGGAAGAAAAAGTAGAAGTACAATCTCAACCTGGAAAGTGACAGCTGCTTTTACGAGCTGCTGGACCAGGGCAAGAACAACAGAGTAGTAGCAGGAAAAGTGGAGAAATAGTGATTTCTGTAACTTAAAATTTAGTGCACCTGGGAATGCTAAGGCATGAAACCTGAATACAAGTAAAGAAATTGTACATCACTTTTTGATTCTGGCATGTAGGAAGTATGGCTTAATTATGTTTCCCCCTCTCAAAGAGGGTAATCTATTTTAACGATTCTCATACAAGGCTTCTCTTTTTTTTTTTTTTTTTTTTTTTTTTGCTGTAAGTGTACCATAGGAGACATTAGACTATTTTGAAGAATTTTAATTACAGATGGATTTTGAGAATGATTTCACATGAATTGTATTTATGTTAACTTGTGTGTTTATGTGCTTCTGTGTGTTTAGAGTTCTGTTTTTTAACATATCTAGACTGAATGATAAAAATTTTTGTCTATCATTGCAATTTTCCCTAGTGTGTATATACAGAAACTAAAGTGACACGGAATATGATACTTTTGCCAGGATATTGCAGTAAAAGTTGTGGTGGGGACTGAGGGGACAGATTGTCGTCTCTAATATTACCCCTATTCTACTCATGATCTTACAATTCTTTTGGAGGATACTATTTGCTTTAATACTTTGATAGTGGCCTAAAAAGCTGAATGTATTCCTAATGGAAAAGGAAGTAAATAATTTAAAACGTTTTCTACTTTTCCTCTTTTTAAGTAAAGAAATTGAAATAAAAGAAAAAGGGAGTGCTTCATATTATCTTAAGTATCCCTAAGAATTAAAACTGTTTTGGTGTTGGACATGAGGGATGCTTAAGAGAAGCTCACAAACATCACAGAAATGTATGTCCTGTTCAGTAGATTGCTGTGTAGAAAAATATTATGGATTTTAGGAGATTTTGCTCTATTCCCTGAAACTGCAAGGTTGTTTTATCGTGAAGGTAAACACCATGAAAAACCGCAGACTGGTAAAGTTTTTTAAAACAGTGAGTTTATATAAAGAAATCTTAAGCAAAAATATTTAACTTTAAGACTTTCATTTCTTGTGGGATCAAGTGGATAAGGTGTTTGTGGAGGGCTCCCGAAAAGGATTTTTCTCCATGTCCAGAAAGCATTCAGTGATGTGTTGTACCCTAGCTCTTTTCATATGTATCCCACTCTCCAAGTTTTATGTCACCTTTATGACAGACATCTGTACAACATGGTTGGGATTTTTTTCCTTAAAAGTATAGTCAGTTATTCAAGTGAACGTTTCCATGTGTCCAAGCTGGAGCACAGTGTTTTGTAAATTGTGAATTTCTTCTTGCTCTGTCAAGCTGATTGGTTTCCATGACTTGACTCAATGTTTTTGAGTGTACACTGGAGCTGAGTCTCACTTCAGTTATAAAAGTGATAGGCGTGGTAATGGCCTATTACAAAACAAATCTTGATTGCATAGTTTTAACCATGAGCACAATAAAGTTTTCTCCTGTGTATTTGGCTGACAGGCTGTTGGTCCTTGTGCAGTTACAATTACCAAGATTACCATAATACAAAAAATGTTCCATTAGTGGGGAATTGTGTGAATTGAAATTACTGAAAGGATGCAATTTTAAGAGAAAATTAAAACAGTATATTTACCATAAAACGATTGAGATTCATGAAATAGATAAGAAATATTTTTTGTGTGACTGTTGGCAAGACTGAGAGATGAGAAAACAGATTTAGAGGAGGAGGTAGATATTCCTTGGAAGATCAATGAAAAGAGATTTGATGACACATGCTGGTTTAGGGCTCTTATGTCTGAGTGATGGGGGTGGGAATAATGTTTACCAAGCACAAGGTGAGTGGGTTGTCTGCTTTTGCGCAGAAAAGCATTGGTTTTGTTGGCATTGCCACAGCATGTGTAGTTCCATGTGCTGTTTGTATGGACTTTGACTTCTGGGCTTCACACATTTTCTGTCTAGGTGTTATTCTAGCATCATTTTGAATTCTCTATAATGACAGATTGTAATTTATCCTGTGTAAGTTACAGTTGCAACTGGGCAACTTTCTCTACTTAGCAGATTCCTATTGGCTTCCTGATGGCTTATTAAGTACTTTTTCAACAGTTTCTTTCTGATTTTTTATTCTCAGATTGCAGTTACAATCTAGTATGTTAAGCTAATCTCAGTTTTTGAAAACAGTAACATTGGTCCTTACGCTTATGTAATTTACAAACTGCCATCTTTTCTGTCCTTTCATATAAACCTCACATTCCCTTTCCTGCTTTTTACATTAAATGCACGACTCACAGATGGTCTTACAGTCCTTCTTGCCTGGCTTTAACACTGTGTAATGCTCTTCAGCTGCCCGGGCCATATAGAAGCCTTATTGTCTGTCAGGACTACTCCCCCCATCCAGCCGTTCTTTCAGGCAGTCCTTTGCTCTTGGTATAACAGTTCAGTAATGAGAACAGTCAAAGGGTATGACTTTGGTTCTAATTAACTTGCTGTAGAGTGTGTCTACTGCAATCATTCTGGATGACTCTTAACAAATCCTCCTAAAAATGTGATTCCTCATAAGCAACAATATCAGGTCCCCAGGTTTCATATGTAATAGTCTGCTACTTTTTCTGAAAATAATTTCTGATTGTGTATGTATGCAAATAAACTCTACCGCGTGTGCACAGTGATTTCAGTGCACTGAAGATATGTCAATCCCGTTAAAACTCTTCTGTACAGGAAATGTGCATGAGAAATGTGGTGGAACCACTCTCTTTCTGGTGAGGAAATCTGATGACTGAAATAAAGGGCATCTGCTACCATGCTCAGATACAACAGAAGCAGATTTTAAAATTTATTTATGTGTAGCATTCCCATTGTTATCTGAGAGACATAATTACTACTTTTAAGAAAGTATTGATAAGAAATTTAAAAATCTATGGGCAGGAACAACAAAATTTTGTTGTGTCTGGAGTTATTTCAGTTTTTTACCATTTTCTTCTCTTTGCCTAATAGCTTGCTCAAATAAATATTCTCTGGGTAGCTCCCCTGTTGCAGTTTGGAAAATCAGATAAGCACAATATAGTGGAAGAGGAAGAAGAAAATGCATTCAATTTGAAGGCAGAACTGAAAAATAATGGAAAGGAAAAGATAGTTTCAGGATCAGCCAAAACTGTTCTTCCCTCACACCTGAATTGAGACATATTGTGTCAATTTATTCTCAAAAATATTTTTAACTACTCAATTTAACCATTTTTCCTTTTAAATTGGGTAATTTTCAAAAAAGTTATGTTTTGAATGAAATACATTATTTAAAAACTCCAAAAACTTCTTAATGCCAAATAATATGGTGTCTGAAAGTTTTTGTAAAGAAGACATTAATCAGTATTTGAAATGTTCCTTTTTATCTCAAAATATTAATTGAGTTTTGAACTGAATACTTATAAATTGAATTCAGATTAACCTTTTTTCTCCAAGACTTTTTTTTTAATAGATAGGCTGCTTATCAGCAAATCTCTAGCATACAGGGTGATAATGAGAACCAAAAAAAGGAGGCTAGGAAAGGAATCTCTGCTGTGGAGTGTATTAAAAAACCCCAATTTTTCATGTCAGAATTTCTTTACAAATCAAGTGGAAGACAGAGGAATCACTTCTCTGAAAATTACTTTTAACAGCAGTGAACAGGGTACCTCACAGTGGTTTAAATTGCTGGAATATGTAGCACATTGTTTTCTGAGATTTCAGATTGTCCTGCCATTAGCCAGGCTGTGCTTACCATAGGTTATCCAATTTCTTCATGCTGCCAACCTAGTACCTATAAGTGTCATTAAACGGATAAGAAAACTCTTATTTATTTACAGCTGGTGTTAAAAATTGCCGCAGCTTGTGCTGTACACGCTTACTGAGTGATTTCATTTACACATTAACACTCCTCCCACCCCAATAAAAGGAATTCAGTTTTCTGTATGCACCTTTTGTGTATTAATGGCGGAAGTTAATCTATTCAACTTCTGCAATTATCTTACTTCCAAAAGTCATCCTCTTTGTCCTTATTTTCTTTCCACTG
>JACSVZ010000007.1:18965985-18983023 GCA_014706295.1 Lycocorax pyrrhopterus obiensis | reverse complement strand
TCTTTGGTATAGGAGCTGGATGTAGTGAGCTTTGAAGCTGGGCTCTGCAAGAGCGACGGAAAGTGACGGGACACGTAGCTGTGCAGGAAAGTCCATAACACCAGGAGGTGTATTGCTTTTCACAGAACACGAGTTAAAGGTGCAGTCAGCAACAGTTTGCTGTGCAGGCCCCTTTTGAGGCCAATATTGACATTAGGTTCAGGTTAAGGAGCGCTGCATGATTGAAAGAAAAATTGAGATCGTACATCTAGTTTGAAAGGAAAGCTCATCACCCCATTACGCATGATGTTGCTCTCCTTCGAAGAGACTGTGAAACCCGGACTACTGTTTCCATATGAAAGTCATGGAGCTGCTGTCAGGGAGGAAGCAAAAACCTAACATCACATGCGGCTGAACTCAAGAAGCATGGTACAAAAATGTGTCGTGTAGTTCAAAGCGTCATGAGAAACGAGATTGCCAGGCCTCTTTACTCTAGGATGTTTTGTTTAAGGCAGTGGCTCCTGAAGGTCTCTGGGCAAGCGAGATTCAACACGCTGCTCACAAGACACCTTTCCATTCGAAAGCCATAATTACCAGAACGATACAGGCACCATAAGAACTCCCATGCCAGGAAAGCAACAGTTGCTGGATAAGCCCTTTTCCTCTCAGCTTTTCAGCTACGTGCTTCGGCATTGGTCTATGCTCATTCCTTCTCAGCTCCTAGTACGTCTTGTTGGAAGCCCAGGGACGAGATTGCAGAAGTCAACCTGAAAGCCCATGCACGATCAGTGTCAGCTGGAAATGCCCTTGCTGGCACACCATGGAACTCACAGGCCTTACACTCAGGCACACAACCTGGAGACATGCACTTTCATACAGCTTCAGCGTTTAAAAAGCCAAAGTGCTTAGATCAGCAAGGAAAAGCAAGTGTTAAAATGGAAAAACGTGCCAGGGCAAAACCACGTTCTTCATTCCCCCCCCCCACGCCCCCCCCCCCCTTCTCGCGGCCCAGATTGTGCTCTTGCACGTTGAACGACTCATCCAGCAAGTGCTTCTCCCCCGGCCCATTTCGCTGAGCGAGAGCTCCGTGCACAGTGTGGACGCTGCCAAACCGAAAGGGCAGCCTTGTGCCTCGAGCTGAGGGAACACCGAGCAGAGCAGCCGCGGGGTGCGGGCAGCAGGCACGCCAAAGAGGGGGTCCGAGTGGAAGGCCGTGGCTGGGCTTCTCGTCTCTCCAGACAAGGCAAGGCGAAGGACGAAGCCGCAGAGCAGCGGGCTGGCGTGTGCAGCGCACCGAATTGCAGAAGCCCGGCGAGGGCTCGTTCACAAGCCGAGTCGGCTGACAGTGTCCTCGCCGCTCCAGGAAGGAACGCGCAGCCGCCCCGCTTCATCGCACAGCGTGGAGACGAGCACTTTCCTAGGCGTTCAGCGCTGCAGAGTCCCTGCAGCTCGAGCTCACCCAGGAGCACGCGTCAAAGCAGAAGGCGTTCCGAAAGCACCCCCTTCTGCCAGCAGCCTTCCGAAGGCGCACATCACGCTGTGGCTCTGTGCCTCTCTTCAGAGACAGACGTCCGCCCGTTGTCGCCCTCGCAGCTCCCGCTGCCAACTCCAGCAGCTGCTCTCACGGAGAACGGCTGCACAAGTAAAAGCCAAGTGCCGGGCTGCACCCTCGCCTTCCGCACGCTCGCGGCATCAAACTCACCGGTGCACTCGGTGCTTGCCTCCTCCGCTGCATCCGACTGCCATCGTGTTCTCCGAAGCTCGGAGGCTGGAGGGAAGCGCAGTTGCTTCCACAGAGCGCTGCGAGAGCACTAGGCTTGTGCAGCAGCGGCAGCACAAGCAACTGCCCTGGAACTGCCTCCTTGCCGAGGCTATAACGTGAATTCCGCAGGCAGGAGAGTGGCAGCCACGCTCGTCTTGCTAGCCCGGACGCGGCGCACCCGAGCCCGGGGCTCCGCGGCTTCGTTCTTCGCCTTGTCGAACACGCCGTGCCTTCGTCCTCCCGGAGGCGGGCGGTCGTCTGCTCCTCGCCCGGAACACTGTGGCCCGCAGCGAAGCGCTCCAGCGCACTGCTTCTGCCGAAACACGCCTGCGCCGTGCCCCTTTCCTTCTGAGCGCTACGTTGCCACCACATTCTGCCTCTCCGGTGGTCTGAATGGAAACGGAAAGCTTCGGCTGCGTCTCGCACAGAGAACCGTGCCGGGACGACCGGCTCGCCCGGCGCCTGCCCCTGACACTTGCGGCCGCTCGTAGCTGCAGCGCCCTCCAGGGCCGTCCGCTTCCCGGTCACAACCTGCAAAGCGCCCGTCAGGCGGCGGTGCTGTCTGCCCGCTCCTTCTCTGCTCGAGTGTTACCCCGGGCGCACGCCGCAGTCTCGCAGGGAGCAAAGATCTTCGGCAGACGCCTCGCACAGGAGAAAGGTGCCAGGGCAAAACCACGTTCTTCATTCCCCCCAAGCTTCTCGGCTGCGTCTCGCACAGAGAACCGTGCCGGGACGACAGACTGGTCTGGATGGCCTTCGCCTCCCATGAGCAGGCTTTCATCTCAACATGATACAAATGGTATTATATGGTTTCCTTCCTACGGCAAAAATTCTGTTCCACATGCCCACATGGAATTTCTATTCCACCGCCAAAATTCAACACACAAAAAGGACAGCTCTAAGAGGGAAGCTGCCAGGACCGACAGGTCTTGCTGGCCTTTACCCTCTGCAGGTCAGCCTCTCATCTGCACCTGAAACACTGGGGCTACTTGCTTTACTTGCTGTGTCAAAGAACTCAAGAGAATGGGTGCAATCCTACTTTCAGCCACGGGCACCTGGCTCTTTTCTAAAGGAAGGAAAAACCTGACACCCCAGTGTGTCAGAGGCAGCTAAGAGGCGGCCCCTCTTAGCTGGCCAAGGCCAGGTTGACATGTCAGTTCTGGCAGCTTTCTTCTGGAAGCAATCCCTAGGACGTTCACAGTTTTAGGAGGAGGAATCTAATTTTCAGTGAGAGCTCCTGGCCATGAGGGTGGCTCTTTTCCACAGAAAGGCATAATATAAGTCTGGAGAGGCTTGCTTCACCGCCCTGCCGTTGACCTGCCTTGCCTACTGGATTTGCCAAACTCTGCCCTGCCTTGCCTTCAGCTTCTGGGCCTTCCCCTGGCCTACCACTCTATTGCCTTGGCCTTGACTTGCCATTCCAACAAAATCTTGCTTTTCCTTGCTATTCCTCTCCATGCCCTACCTTGTCTGTGGGAGAAGTACGTGGGCATTTTGCACTCCCAAAGAATAAAAGCACGCTTCTTCGGTAAGGCCGAGAACGAAGCTGCAGAGCACCGTGCTTGTGTGCGCAGGGTCCAGGCTGCGAGAGGAGCGAGGCTGCCAAGCGCTTGGCCTGCCAAAATCAAGTAGCTAACGTAAGGGTAAAGGGTCCGCGACAGCTTCCTGTGCCGGTACATCTTCCTATCCGAGCCCTGTGTGGGAACACTTAGGTTTAGCTTTAGACGCCGAGATTGAAAAAACTGTTAATGGCAGAAGATGCTGAGAAGGAACCTACAGAGCGCAGAAGTGTGTTTGGTGTGTGGCTGACATGTGGCAAGAGGAAGGTGCAGACCAGTGCTGGCTTTTTCTTCTAGAGCCGTTTTTAAAGGAGCAGCTGCTGGACGCTTGCAAGGGAGCTGCAAGACTGAGAACTGTGATGGGCACGTCTACGTGAGAAGAAAGGTACAGAGCTGCGGTGTGGTAGATGCAGTTTCACAGCTGCTAAGAGAAGTGGGGTAGTTTAGGAAGCCTTCTTCTTTTGACACTTGGTTTTTCTGTGCAGATCTAGCCACTTGGGCTCTGCAACATTGAAGGCGTCTGAAAGTGCATATCTCTGGGATGTGTGAGGGAGTAATAAGGCCTGTGAGTTCCATGGCGTGCCAGCAAGGGCATTTCCAGCTGACACTGATCGTGCATGGGCTTTCAGGTTGACTTCTGCAATCTCGTCCCTGGACTTCCAACAAGATGTACTAGGAGCTGAGAAAGAATGAGCATAGACCGATGCCGAAAGCACGTAGCTGAAAAGCTGAGAGGTAAAAGGGCTTATCCAGCAACTGTTGCTTTCCTGGCATAGGAATTCTTATGGTGCCTGTATCGTTCTGCTAATTATGGCTTTCGAATGGAAAGGTGTCTTGGTGAGCCAGCGTGTTGAATCTCGCTTGCCCCAGAGACCTTCAGGATCCACTGCCTTAAACAAAACATCCTATAAGGCCAGGAAAAAGTGGTAAGCAAGCCAAGGTGGGGGATGGGCGAGCAAGTCCATGCAAGGCAATGGAGTGTAAGGAAGAGCACAGGAAGGACACCAAGGCTCTAGTAAGGGACTGCAAGGTTGGGGTAGGGCAAGGCTAGACAAACTAAAGGAGGAGCAGGCAAGGCAAGGCAGGGAAGAAAGGGGTAGGAAAGTCTTTTAAGTGGACTCTGTGAGACTGAAAGTGCACAACGGTGCTTGGAACTGAGCACACAGGCCTGCGCGTCCTGCTCTTTAGAAGCTGCGAGGGGAAAGTGAAGGCCAGCACTTACTTTTTGCTCTAGGCACTTTGGTATAGGAGCTGGATGTAGTGAGCTTTGAAGCTGGGCTCTGCAAGAGCGACGGAAAGTGACGGGACACGTAGCTGTGCAGGAAAGTCCATAACACCAGGAGGTGTATTGCTTTTCACAGAACACGAGTTAAAGGTGCAGTCAGCAACAGTTGCTGTGCAGGCCCCTTTTGAGGCCAATATTGACATTAGGTTCAGGTTAAGGAGCGCTGCATGATTGAAAGAAAAATTGATCGTACATCTAGTTTGAAAGGAAAGCTCATCACCCCATTGCGCATGATGTTGCTCTCCTTCGAAGAGACTGTGAAACCCGGACTACTGTTTCCATATGAAAGTCATGGAGCTGCTGTCAGGGAGGAAGCAAAAACCTAACATCACATGCGGCTGAACTCAAGAAGCATGGTACAAAAATGTGTCGTGTAGTTCAAAGCGTCATGAGAAACGAGATTGCCAGGCCTCTTTTACTCTAGGATGTTTTGTTTAAGGCAGTGGCTCCTGAAGGTCTCCGGGCAAGCGAGATTCAACACGCTGCTCACAAGACACCTTTCCATTCGAAAGCCATAATTACCAGAACGATACAGGCACCATAAGAACTCCCATGCCAGGAAAGCAACAGTTGCTGGATAAGCCCTTTTCCTCTCAGCTTTTCAGCTACGTGCTTCGGCATTGGTCTATGCTCATTCCTTCCAGCTCTAGTACGTCTTGTTGGAAGCCCAGGGACGAGATTGCAGAAGTCAACCTGAAAGCCCATGCACGATCAGTGTCAGCTGGAAATGCCCTTGCTGGCACACCATGGAACTCACAGGCCTTACACTCAGGCACACAACCTGGAGACATGCACTTTCATACAGCTTCAGTGTTTAAAAAGCCCAAAGTGCTTAGATCAGCAAGGAAAAGCAAGTGTTAAAATGGAAAAACGTGCCAGGGCAAAACCACGTTCTTCATTCCCCCCCCCCCACGCCCCCCCCCTTCTCGCGGCCCAGATTGTGCTCTTGCACGTTGGAACGACTCATCCAGGCAAGTGCTTCTCCCCCGGCCCATTTCGCTGAGCGAGAGCTCCGTGCACAAGTGTGGACGCTGCCAAACCGAAAGGGCAGCCTTGTGCCTCGAGCTGAGGGAACACCGAGCAGAGCAGCCGCGGGGGTGCGGGCAGCAGGCACGCCAAAGAGGGGGGGTCCGAGTGGAAGGCCGTGGCTGGGCTTCCTCGTCTCTCCAGACAAGGCAAGGCGAAGGAACGAAGCCGCAGAGCAGCGGGCTGGCGTGTGCAGCGCACCGAATTGCAGAAGCCCGGCGAGGGCTCGTTCACAAGCCGAGTCGGCTGACAGTGTCCTCGCCGCTCCAGGAAGGAACGCGCAGCCGCCCCGCTTCATCGCACAGCGTGGAGACGAGCACTTTCCTAGGCGTTCAGCGCTGCAGAGTCCCTGCAGCTCGAGCTCACCCAGGAGCACGCGTCAAAAGCAGAAGGCGTTCCGAAAGCACCCCTTCTGCCAGCAGCCTTCCGAAGGCGCACATCACGCTGTGGCTCTGTGCCTTCTCTTCAGAGACAGACGTCCGCCCCGTTGTCGCCCTCGCAGCTCCCGCTGCCAAACTCCAGCAGCTGCTCTCACGGAGAACGGCTGCACAAGTAAAAGCCAAGTGCCGGGCTGCACCCTCGCCTTCCGCACGCTCGCGGCATCAAACTCACCGGTGCACTCGGTGCTTGCCTCCTCCGCTGCATCCGACTGCCATCGTGTTCTCCGAAGCTCGGAGGCTGGAGGGAAGCGCAGTTGCTTCCACAGAGCGGCTGCGAGAGCAACTAGGCTTGTGCAGCAGCGGCAGCACAAGCAACTGCCCTGGAACTGCCTCCTTGCCGAGGCTATAACGTGAATTCCGGCAGGCAGGAGAGTGGCAGCCACGCTCGTCTTGCTAGCCCGGACGCGGCGCACCCGAGCCCGGGGCTCCGCGGCTTCGTTCTTCGCCTTGTCGAACACGCCGTGCCTTCGTCCTCCCGGAGGCGGGCGGTCGTCTGCTCCTCGCCCGGAACACTGTGGCCCGCAGCGAAGCGCTCCAGCGCACTGCTTCTGCCGAAACACGCCTGCCGCCGTGCCCCTTTCCTTGCTGAGCGCTACGTTGCCACCACATTCTGCCCTCTCCGGTGGTCTGAATGGAAACGGAAAGCTTTCCGGCTGCGTCTCGCACAGAGAACCGTGCCGGGACGAGCGGCTCGCCCGGCGCCTGCCCCTGACACTTGCGGCCGCTCGTAGCTGCAGCGCCCTCCAGGGCCGGTCCGCTTCCCGGTCACAACCTGCAAAGCGCCCGTCAGGCGGCGGTGCTGTCTGCCCGCTCCTTCTCTGCTCGAGTGTTACCCGCCGGGCGCACGCCGCAGTCTCGCAGGGAGCAAAGATCTTCGGCAGACGCCTCGCACAGGAGAAAGGTGCCAGGGCAAAACCACGTTCTTCATTCCCCCCAAGCTCTCGGCTGCGTCTCGCACAGAGAACCGTGCCGGGACGACAGACTGGTCTGGATGGCCTTCGCCCTCCCATGAGCAGGCTTTCATCTCAAACATGATACAAATGGTATTATATGGTTTCCTTCCTACGGCAAAAATTCTGTTCCACATGCCCACATGGAATTTCTATTCCACCGCCAAAATTCAAACACACAAAAGGACAGCTCTAAGAGGGAAGCTGCCAGGACCGACAGGTCTTGCTGGCCTTTACCTCTGCAGGCCAGCCTCTCATCTGCACCTGAAACACTGGGGCTACTTGCTTTACTTGCTGTGTCAAAGAGCTCAAAGAGAATGGTGGCAATCCTACTTTCAGCCACGGGCACCTGGCTCTTTTCTAAGGCAGGAAAACCTGACACTCCCAGTGTGTCAGAGGCAGCTAAGAGGCGGCCCCTCTTAGCTGGCCAAGGCCGGGTTGACATGTCAGTTCTGGCAGCTTTCTTCTGGAAGCAATCCTAGGATTCACAGTTTTTAGAAGGGAGGAATCTAATTTTCAATGAGAGCTCCTGGCCGTGAAGGGTGGCTCTTTTCCACAGAAAGGCATAATATAGTCTGGAGAGGGCTTGCTTCACGCCGCTGCCGTTGACCTGCTTGCCTACTGGATTTGCCAACTGCTGCCTGGCCTTGCCTTCAGCTTCTGGCCTTCCCTGGCCTACCACTCTATTGGCCTTGCCTTGACTTGCCATTCCAACAAAATCTTGCTTTTCCTTGCTATTCCTCTCCATCCCCTACCTTGTCTGTGGGAGAAGTACGTGGGCATTTTGCACTCCCAAAGAATAAAAGCACGCTTCTTCGGTAAGGCCGAGAACGAAGCTGCAGAGCCACCGTGCTTGTGTGCGCAGGGTCCAGGCTGCGAGAGGAGCGAGGCTGCCAAGCGCTTGCCTGCCAAAATCAAGTTAGCTAACGTAAGGGTAAAGGTCCGCGACAGCTTCCTGTGCCGGTACATCTTCCTATCCGAGCCCTGTGTGGGAACACTTAGGTTTAGCTTTAGACGCCGAGTTGAAAAACTGTTAATGGCAGAAGATGCTGAGAAGGAACCTACAGAGCGCAGAAGTGTGTTTGGTGTGTGGCTGACATGTGGGCAAGAGGAAGGTGGCAGACCAGTGCTGGCTTTTTCTTCTAGAGCCGTTTTTAAAGGAGCAGCTGCTGGACGCTTGCCAAGGGAGCTGCAAGACTGAGAACTGTGATGGCACGTCTACGTGAGAAGAAAGGTACAGAGCTGCGGTGTGGTAGATGCAGTTTCACAGCTGCTGAGAGAAGTGGGCAGTTTAGGAAAGCCTTCTCTTTTGACACTTGTTTTTCTGTGCAGGTCTAGCCACTTGGACTCTGCACATTGGAACGGCGTCTGAAAGTGCATATCTCTGGGATGTGTGAGGGAGTAATAAGGCCCTGTGAGTTCCATGGCGTGCCAGCAAGAGCATTTCCAGCTGACACTGATCGTGCATGGGCTTTCAGGTTGACTTCTGCAATCTCGTCCCTGGGTTCCAACAGATGTACTAGGAGCTGAGAAAGAATGAGCATAGACCGATGCCGAAGCACGTAGCTGAAAAGCTGAGAGGGAAAAGGCCTTATCCAGCAACTGTTGCTTTTCCTGGCATAGGAATTCTTATGGTGCCTGTATGTTCTGCTAATTATGGCTTTCGAATGGAAAGGTGTCTTGTGAGCAGCGTGTGAATCTCGCTTGCCCAGAGACCTTCAGGATCCCACTGCCTTAAACAAAACATCCTATTAAGGCCAGGAAAAAGTGGTAAGCAAGCCAAGGTGGGGGATGGGCGAGCAAGTCCATGCAAGGCAATGGAGTGTAAGGAAGAGCACAGAAGGACACCAAGGCTCTAGTAAGGGACTGCAAGGTTGGGGTAGGCAAGGCTAGACAAACTAAAGGAGGAGCAGGCAAGGCAAGGCCAGGGAAGAAGGGGTAGGGAAAGTCTTTTAAGTGGACTCTGTGAGACTGGAAAGTGCACAACGGTGCTTGGAACTGAGCACACAGGCCTGCGCGTCCTGCTCTTTAGAAGCTGCGAGGGGGAAAGTGAAGGCCAGCGCTTACTTTTTGCTCTAGGCACTTTGGGTATAGGAGCTGGATGTAGTGAGCTTTGAAGCTGGGCTCTGCAAGAGCGACGGAAGTGACGGGACACGTAGCTGTGCAGGAAAGTCCATAACACCAGGAGGTGTATTGCTTTTCACAGAACCGAGTTAAAGGTGCAGTCAGCACCAGTTTGCTGTGCAGGCCCTTTTGAAGGCCATATTGACATTAGGTTCAGGTTAAGGAGCGCTGCATGATTGAAGAAAAATTGAGATCGTACATCTAGTTTGAAAGGAAAGCTCATCACCCCATTGCGCATGATGTTGCTCTCCTTCGAAGAGACTGTGAAACCCGGACTACTGTTTCCATATGAAGTCATGGAGCTGCTGTCAGGGAGGAAGCAAAAACCTAACATCACATGCGGCTGAACTCAAGAAGGCATGGGTACAAAATGTGTCGCGTAGTTCAAAGCGTCATGAGAAACGAGATTGCCAGGCCTCTTTTACTCTAGGATGTTTGTTTAAGGCAGTGGCTCCTGAAGGTCTCCGGGGCAAGCGAGATTCAACACGCTGCTCACAAGACACCTTTCCATTCGGAAAGCCATAATTACCCAGAACGATACAGGCACCATAAGAACTCCCATGCCAGGAAAGCAACAGTTGCTGGATAAGCCCTTTTCCTCTCAGCTTTTCAGCTACGTGCTTCGGCATCGGTCTATGCTCATTCCTTCTCAGCTCCTAGTACGTCTTGTTGGAAGCCCAGGGACGAGATGTGCAGAAGTCAACCTGAAAGCCCATGCACGAGCAGTGTCAGCTGGAAATGCCCTTGCTGGCACACCATGGAACTCACAGGCCTACACTCAGGCACACAACCTGGAGACATGCACTTTCATACAGCTTCAGTGTTTAAAAAGCCAAAGTGCTAGATCAGCAGGAAAAGCAAGGGTTAAAATGGAAAAACGTTCCAGGCAAAACCACGTTCTTCATTCCCCCCCCCACGCCCCCCCCCTCTCGCGGCCCAGATTGTGCTCTGCACGTTGAACGACTCATCCAGCAAGTGCTCTCCCCGGCCCCATTTCGCTGAGCGAGAGCTTCCGTGCACAGTGTGGACGCTGCCAAAACCGAAAGGCAGCCTTGTGCCTCGAGCTGAGGAACACCGAGCAGAGCAGCCGCGGGGGTGCGGGCAGCAGGCACGCCAAAGAGGGGGGTCCGAGTGGAAGGCCGTGGCTGGCGCTTCTCGTCCTCTCCAGACAAGGCAAGGCGAAGGACGAAGCCGCAGAGCAGCGGGCTGGCGTGTGCAGCGCACCGAATTGCAGAAGCCCGGCGAGGGCTCGTCACAAGCCGAGTCGGCTGACAGTGTCCTCGCCGCTCCAGGAAGGAACGCGCAGCCGCCCCGCTTCATCGCACAGCGTGGAGACGAGCACTTCCTAGGCGTTCAGCGCTGCAGAGTCCTGCAGCTCGAGCTCACCAGGAGCACGCGTCAAAGCAGAAGGCGTTCCGAAAGCACCCCTTCTGCCAGCAGCCTTCCGAAGGCGCACATCACGCTGTGGCTCTGTGCCTCTCTTCAGAGACAGACGTCCGCCCCGTTGTCGCCCTCGGCAGCTCCCGCTGCCAAACTCCAGCAGCTGCTCTCACGGAGAACGGCTGCACAAGTAAAAGCCAAGTGCCGGGCTGCACCCTCGCCTTCCGCACGCTCGCGGCATCAAAACTCACCGGGCACTCGGTGCTTGCCTCCTCCGCTGCATCCGACTGCCATCGTGTTCTCCGAAGCTCGGAGGCTGGAGGGAAGCGCAGTTGCTTCCACAGAGCGCTGCGAGAGCACTAGGCTTGTGCAGCAGCGGCAGCACAAGCAACTGCCCTGGAACTGCCTCCTTGCCGAGGCTATAACGTGAATTCCGCAGGCAGGAGAGTGGCAGCACGCTCGTCTTGCTAGCCCGGACGCGGCGCACCCGAGCCGGGGCTCCGCGGCTTCGTTCTTCGCCTTGTCGAACACGCCGTGCCTCGTCCTCCCGGAGGCGGGCGGTCGTCTGCTTCCTCGCCCGGAACACTGTGGCCCGCAGCGAAGCGCTCCAGCGCACTGCTTCTGCCGAAACACGCCTGGCCGTGCCCCTTTCCTTCTGAGCGCTACGTTGCCACCACATTCTGCCTCTCCGGTGGTCCGAATGGAAACGGAAAGCTTCCCGGCTGCGTCTCGCACAGAGAACCGTGCCGGAACGAGCGCTGCCCGGCGCCTGCCCCTGACACTTGCGGCCGCTGTAGCTGCAGCGCCCTCCAGGGCCGGTCCAGCTTCCCGGTCACAACCTGCAAAGCGCCCGTCAGGCGGCGGTGCTGTCTGCCCGCTCCTTCTTGCTCGAGTGTTACCCCGGGCGGCACGCCGCAGCTCTGCAGGGAGCAAAGATCTTCGGCAGACGCCTCGCACAGGAGAAAGGTGCCAGGGCAAAACACGTTCTTCATTCGCCCCCAAGCTTCTCGGCTGCGTCTTCGCACAGAAGAACCGTGCCGGGGACGACAGACTGCGGTCTGGATGGCCTTCGGGCCTCCATGAGCAGGCCTTTCATCTAAACCATGAGTACAAATGGTCATTATATGGTTTTCCTTCCTACGGCAAAAATTCTGTTCCACATGCCACATGACATTTCTATTTCCACCGCCAAAATTCAAACACACAAAAGGACAGCTCTAATGGGAGGGAAGCTTGCCAGGACCGACAGGTCTTGCTGGCCTTTACCTCTGCAGGTCCAGGCCCTCTCATCTCTGCACCTGAAACCTGGCGGCTCTTGCTTTACTTGCTGTGCTCAAAAGATCTCAAGAGAATGGTAGCAATCCTACTTTCAGCCTACGGGCACCTGGCTCTTTTCTAAAGGAAGGAAACCTTGACACCCAGTGTGTCAGAGGTCCAGCTAAGAGGTCGGCCCCCTTAAGCTGGCAAGGCCGGTTGACATGTCAGGTTCTGCAAGTTCTTTTCTTCTTCTGGAAGCAATCCTAGGACGTTTCACGTTTCTAAAGGGGAGGAATCTAATTTTCAGTGAGAGCTCCTGGCCATGAAGGGTGGCTCTTTTCCACAGAAAGGCATAATATAAGTCTGGAGAGGGCTTGCTTCACCGCCCTGCCGTTGACCTGCCTTGCCTACTGGATTGCCAAACTCTGCCCTGCCTTGCCTTCAGCTTCTGGGCCTTCCCCTGGCCTACCACTCTATTGCCTTGCCTTGACTTGCCATTCCACAAAATCTTGCTTTTCCTTGCTATTCCTCTCCATCCCCTACCTTGTCTGTGGGAGAAGTACGTGGGCATTTTGCACTCCCAAAGAATAAAGCACGCTTCTTCGGTAAGGCGAGAACGAAGCTGCAGAGCACCGTGCTTGTGTGCGCAGGGTCCAGGCTGCGAGAGGAGCGAGGCTGCCAAGCGCTTGCCTGCCAAAATCAAGTTAGCTAACGTAAGGGTAAGGTCCGCGACAGCTTCCTGTGCCGGTACATCTTCCTATCCGAGCCCTGTGTGGGACACTTAGGTTTAGCTTTAGACGCCGAGATTGAAAAAACTGTTAATGGCAGAAGATGCTGAGAAGGAACCTACAGAGCGGCAGAAGTGTGTTTGGTGTGTGGCTGACATTGTGGCAAGAGGAAGGTGCAGACCAGTGCTGGCTTTTCTTCTAGAGCCGTTTTTAAAGGAGCAGCTGCTGGACGCTTGCAAGGGAGCTGCAAGACTGAGAACCTGTGATGGCACGTCTACGTGAGAAGAAAGGTACAGAGCTTGCGGTGTGGTAGATGCAGTTTCACAGCTGCTAAGAGAAGTGGGTAGTTTAGGAAAGCCTTCTCTTTTGACACTTGTTTTTCTGTGCAGATCTAGCCACTTGGGACTCTGCCAACATTGAAGGCGTCTGAAAGTGCATATCTCTGGGATGTGTGAGGGCGTATAAGGCCTGTGAGTTCCATGGCGTGCCAGCAAGAGCATTTCCAGCCTGACACTGATCGTGCATGGGCTTTCAGGTTGACTTCTGCAATCTCGTCCCTGGGCTTCCAACAAGATGTACTAGGAGCTGAGAAGAATGAGCATAGACCGATGCCGAAAGCACGTAGCTGAAAAGCTGAGAGGTAAAAGGGCTTATCCAGCAACTGTTGCTTTCCCTGGCATAGGAATTCTATGGTGCCCTGTATCGTTCTGCTAATTATGGCTTTCGAATGGAAAGGTGTCTTGTGAGCAGCGTGTTGAATCTCGCTTGCCCAGAGACCTTCAGGATCCACTGCCTTAAACAAAACCATCCTATAAGGCCAGGAAAAAGTGGTAAGCAAGCCAAGGTGGGGGATGGGCGAGCAAGTCCATGCAAGGCAATGGAGTGTATAGGAAGAGCACAGGAAGGACACCAGGCTCTAGTAAGGGACTGCAAGGTTGGGGTAGGCAAGGCTAGACAAACTAAAGGAGGAGCAGGCAAGGCAAGGCCAGGGAAGAAAGGGGTAGGAAAGTCTTTTAAGTGGACCTCTGTGAGACTGAAAGTGCACAACGGTGCTTGGGAACTGAGCACACAGGCCTGCGCGTCCTGCTCTTTAGAAGCTGCGAGGGGAAAGTGAAGGCCAGCGCTTACTTTTTGCTCTAGGCACTTTGGTATAGGAGCTGGATGTAGTGAGCTTTGAAGCTGGGCTCTGCAAGAGCGACGGAAAGTGACGGGACACGTAGCTTGTGCAGGAAAGTCCATAACACCAGGGAGGGTATTGCTTTTCACAGAACACGAGTAAAGGTGCAGTCAGGCAACAGTTTGCTGTGCAGGCCCCTTTTGAGGCCAATATTGACATTAGGTTCAGGTTAAGGAGCCGCTGCATGATTGAAAGAAAATTGAGATCGTACATCTAGTTGAAAGGAAAGCTCATCACCCCATTGCGATGATGTTGCTCTCCTTCGAAGAGACTGTGAAACCCGGACTACTGTTTCCATATGAAAGTCATGGACTGCTGTCAGGGAGGAAGCAAAAACCTAACATCACATGCGGCTGAACTCAAGAAGCATGTACAAAAATGTGTCGTGTAGTTCAAAGCGTCATGAGAAACGAGATTGCCAGGCCTGCTTTTACTCTAGGATGATTTTGTTTAAGCGTGGCCCGAGTAGGGCTGCATCCCTGAAGGTCCTCCGGGCAAGCCGCAGATACAACACGCTGCTCACAAGACACCTTTCGCATTCCGAAAGCCATATTACCAGAACGATACAGGCACCATAAGAATCCCCATGCCAGGAAAGCAACAGTTGCTGGATAAGCCTTTTCCTCTCAGCTTTTCAGCTACGTGCTTCGGCATGGTCATGCTCATTCCTTCTCAGCTCCTAGTACGTCTTGTTGGAAGCCCAGGGACGAGATTGCAGAAGTCAACCTGAAAGCCCATGCCACGAGCAGTGTCAGCTGGAAATGCCCTTGCTGGCACACCATGGAACTCACAGGCCTTACACTCAGGCACACAACCTGGAGACATGCACTTTCATACAGCTTCAAGTGTTTAAAAAGCCAAAGTGCTTAGATCAGCAAGGAAAAGCAAGTGTTAACAATGGAAAAACGTGGCCGGGCAAAACCACGTTCTTCATTCCCCCCCCCCCACGCCCCCCCCCTTCTCGCGGCCCAGATTGTGCTCTTGCACGTTGAACGACTCATCCAGCAAGTGCTTCTCCCCCGGCCCATTTCGCTGAGCGAGAGCTCCGTGCACAGTGGTGGACGCTGCCAAACCGAAAGGGCAGCCTTGTGCCTCGAGCTGAGGAACAACCGAGCAGAGCAGCGCCGCGGGGTGCGGGCAGCAGGCACGCCAAGAGCGGGGGGTCCGAGTGGAAGGCCGTGGCTGGGCTTCCTCGTCTCTCCAGACAAGGCAAGGCGAAGGACGAAGCCGCAGAGCAGCGGGCTGGCGTGTGCAGCGCACCGAATTGCAGAAGCCCGGCGAGGGCTCGTTCACAAGCCGAGTCGGCTGACAGTGTCCTCGCCGCTCCAGGAAGGAACGCGCAGCCGCCCCCGCTTCATCGCACAGCGTGGAGACGAGCACTTTCCTAGGCGTTCAGCGCTGCAGAGTCCCTGCAGCTCGAGCTCACCCAGGAGCACGCGTCAAAGCAGAAGGCGTTCCGAAAGCACCCCTTCTGCCAGCAGCCTTCCGAAGGCGCACATCACGCTGTGGCTCTGTGCCTCTCTTCAGAGACAGACGTCCGCCCCGTTGTCGCCCTCGCAGCTCCCGCTGCCCAACTCCAGCAGCTGGCTCTCACGGAGAACGGCTGCACCAAGTAAAAGCCAAGTGCCGGGCTGCACCCTCCGCCTTCCGCACGCCTCGCGGCATCAAAACTCACCGGTGCACTCGGTGCTTGCCTCCTCCGCTGCATCCGACTGCCATCGTGTTCTCCGAAGCTCGGAGGCTGGAGGGAAGCGCAGTTGCTTCCACAGAGCGCTGCGAGAGCACTAGGCTTGTGCAGCAGCGGCAGCACAAGCAACTGCCCTGGAACTGCCTCCTTGCCGAGGCTATAACGTGAATTCCGCAGGCAGGAGAGTGGCAGCCACGCTCGTCTTGCTAGCCCGGACGCGGCGCACCCGAGCCCGGGGCTCCGCGGCTTCGTTCTTCGCCTTGTCGAACACGCGTGCCTTCGTCCTCCCGGAGGCGGGCGGTCGTCTGCTCCTCGCCCGAACACTGTGGCCCGCAGCGAAGCGCTCCAGCGCACTGCTTCTGCCGAAACACGCCTGCGCCGTGCCCCTTTCCTTCTGAGCGCTACGTTGCCACCACATTCTGCCTCTCCGGTGGTCTGAATGGAAACGGAAAGCTTCCCGGCTGCGTCTCGCACAGAGAACCGTGCCGGGACGAGCGGCCTCGCCCGGCGCCTGCCCCTGACACTTGCGGCCGCTCGTAGCTGCAGCGCCCTCCAGGGCCGGTCCGCTTCCCGGTCACAACCTGCAAAGCGCCCGTCAGGCGGCGGTGCTGTCTGCCCGCTCCTTCTCTGCTCGAGTGTTACCCCGGGCGCACGCCGCAGTCTCGCAGGGAGCAAAGATCTTCGGCAGACGCCTCGCACAGGAGAAAGGTGCCAGGGCAAAACCACGTTCTTCATTCCCCCCCAAGCTTCTCGGCTGCGTCTCGCACAGAGAACCGTGCCGGGACGACAGACTGGTCTGGATGGCCTTCGCTCCCATGAAGCAGGCTTTCATCTCAAACATGATACCAAATGGTATTCATATGGTTCTCCTTCCTACGGCAAAAATTCTGTTCCACATGCCCACATGGATTTCTATTCCACGCCAAAATTCAACACACCAAAGGACAGCTCTAAGAGGGAAGCTGGCCAGGACTGACATGTCAACCTGGCCTTGCCAGCTAAGAGGGGCCGCCTCTCAGCTGCCTCTGACACACTGGGGTGTCAGGTTTTCCTTCCTTTAGAAACAGAGCCAGGTGCCCGTGGCTGAAAAGTAGGATTGCACCATTCTCTGAGTTCTTTGACACAGCAAGTAAAGCAAGTAGCCCCAGTGTTTCAGGTGCAGATGAGAGGCTGACCTGCAGAGGAAGGCCAGCAAGACCTGTCGGTCCTGGGCCAGCTTCCCTCTTAGAGCTGTCCTTTTGTTGTGTTGAATTTTGGCGGTGGAATAGAAATTCCATGTGGGCATGTGGAACAGAATTTTTGCCGTAGGAAGGAAACCATATAATACCATTTGTATCATGTTTGAGATGAAAGCCTGCTCATGGGAGGCGAAGGCCATCCAGACCAGTCTGTCGTCCCGGCACGGTTCTCTGTGCGAGACGCAGCCGAGAAGCTTGGGGGGGAATGAAGAACGTGGTTTTGCCCTGGCACCTTTCTCCTGTGCGAGGCGTCTGCCGAAGATCTTTGCTCCCTGCGAGACTGCGGCGTGCGCCCGGGGGTAACACTCGAGCAGAGAAGGAGCGGGCAGACAGCACCGCCGCCTGACGGGCGCTTTGGGTTGTGACCGGGAAGCGGAGCGGCCCGGAGGGCGCTGCAGCTACGAGCGGCCGCAAGTGTCAGGGGCAGGCGCCGGGCGAGCCGGTCG
>JACSVZ010000007.1:18938251-18960985 GCA_014706295.1 Lycocorax pyrrhopterus obiensis | reverse complement strand
TACAAAAATTGCCCAACCTTGTTCCCACCTTTTCTTTCTGCTCAGCACCCCCAGCCCAGTGCACTATGCCAGCTCCGCAGCGCCTTAGCGATAGGCTTACGCCTATGGGTAGGGTTAGGCTTACGCCTAGGCTTAGGGTCCAGAAAACCACAAAGCCAGAGCGCCAGGGACATTGACAAACGCAAAAAGGAAGCCAAGAGGAGCACAAAAATGGCCAAACATTGCTCCATCCTTTTCTTTCGCTATGGAACTCGCCTCAGCCCACGTATTCCAGCTCCACGTTGGGTTAGGGTTAGGGTTACACCTAGGGTTAGGATTCAGAAAACCTCAAAGCCCAGAGCTCCAGGGACACTGACTACGCAAAAAGCATCTCAAGAGGAGTACAAAAATTGCCCAACCTTGTTCCCACCTTTTCTTTCTGCTCAGCACCCACCTCAGCCCGTGCACTATTCCAGCTCCGCAGCGCCTTAGCGATAGGCTTACGCCTAGGGTAGGTTAGGCTTACGCCTAGGCTTAGGGTCCAGAAAACCACAAACGCTAGAGCTCCAGGGACATTGACAACGCAAAAAGCGTTCCAAGAGGAGCACAAAAATGCCCAAACGTTGCTCCCTCCATTTCTTTCTCTATGGCACTCGCCTCAGCGCAAGTGTTCCAGCTCCGCCTAGGGTTAGGGTTAGGGTTACGCCTAGGGTTAGGGTTCAGAAAACCACAAAGCCCAGAGACCCAGGGATCCTGAAAATGCCAAAAGCATGCCAAGGCGAGCACGACACTGCCCCAACCTTGTTCTCTCCTTTTCTTTCTTTACGGCACTCGCCTCAGCGCAAGTATTCCAGCTCCGCCTCGGGTTAGGGTTATGCCTAGGGTTAGGATTCAGAAAACCACAAAGCCCACACCTCCAGGATCACTAACAATGCAAAAAGGAAGCCAAGGGGAGCACAAAAAATGGCCAAATATTGCTCCATCCTTTCTTCACTATGGAACTCGCCTCAGCCAAGTATTCCAGCTCCACATAGGGTTAGCGTTAGGTTAACACTAGGGTTGATATTCAGAAAACCACAAAGCCCAAAGCTCCAGGGACACTAACAATGCAAAAGCTTCCCAAGAGGAGCACAAAAATGCCTAAACCTTGCTCCGTCCTTTTCTTTCGCTCATGGAACTCACCTCAGCCCACGTATTCCCCGCTCCACGTAGGGTTATGGTTATGGTTACCAACTAGGGTTAGGATTCAGAAAACCACAAAGCCCCAGAGCTCCAGGACACTGATTACGCACCAAAGCATCCAAGAGGTGTACAAAAATTTCCCCCAGCCTTGTTCCCCACCTTTTCTTTCGCTATGGCACTCGCCTCAGCGCAAGTATTCCAGCTCCACCTAGGGCTGGTGTTAGGGTAACGCCTAGGGTTAAGGTTCAGAAAACCACACAAGCCCAGAGCTCCAGGAACACTGACTATGCAATAGGCATCCCAAGAGGAGTACAAAAATTGCCCAACCTTCTTTCCTCCTTTTCTTTCGCTATGGCACTCGCCTCAGCGCAAGTATTCCAGCTCCACCTCGGGTTAGGGTAACGCCTAGGGTTAGGATTCAGAAAACCACAAAGCCCACACCTCCAGGAGCACTAACAATGCAAAAAGGAAGCCAAGGGGGAGCACAAAAATGGCCAAAACATTGCTCCATCCTTTTCTTTCGCTATGGAACTCACCTCAGCCCAAGTATTCCAGCTCCACGTAGGGTTAGGGTTAGGGTTACACCTAGGGTTAGGATTCAGAAAACCACAAAGCCCAGAGCTCCAGGAACACTGACTACGCAAAAAGCATCCCAAGAGGAGTACAAAAATTGCCCAACCTTGTTCCCACCTTTTCTTTCTGCTCAGGCACCCACCTCAGCCCCAGTGCACTATTCCAGCTCCGCAGCGCCTTAGCGATAGGCTTACGGCCTATGGGTAGGGTTTAGGCTTCGCCTAGGCTTAGGGTCCAGAAAACCACAAACGCTAGAGCTCCAGGACATTGACAACGCAAAAAGCGTTCCAAGAGGAGCACAAAAATGCCCAAACGTTGCTCCCTCCATTTCTTTTCTCATGGCACTCGCCTCAGCGCAAGTGTTCCAGCTGCCGCCTAGGGTTAGGGTAGGGTTACGCCTAGGGTTAGGGTTCAGAAAACCACAAAGCCCAGAGACCCAGGGATCCTGAAAATGCCAAAAGCATGCCAAGGCGGAGCGCGACCACCTGCCCCAACCTTGTCTCTCCCTTTTCTTTCTTACGGCCACTCGCCTCAGCGCAAGTATTCCAGCTCCGCCTAGGGTTCAGGGTATGCCTAGGGTTAGGATTCAGAAAACCACAAAGCCCACACCTCCAGGATCACTAACAATGCAAAAAGGAAGCCAAGGGGAGCACCAAAAATGGCCAAACATTGCTCCATCCTTTTCTTTCGCTATTGGGAACTCACCTCAGCCCAAGTATTCCCGCTCCACGTAGGGTTAGGGTTAGGGTTACACCTAGGGTTAGGATTTCAGAAAACCACAAAGCCCAGGAGCTCCAGGAACCACTGACTACGCAAAAAGCATCTCAGAGGAGTACAAAAATTGCCCAACCTTGTTCCCACCTTTTCTTTCTGCTCAGCACCCACCTCAGCCCAGTGCACTATGCCAGCTCCGCAGCGCCTTAGCGATAGGCTTACGCCTATGGGTAGGGTTAGGCTTACGCCTAGGCTTAGGGTCCAGAAAACCACAAACGCCAGAGCGCCAGGGACATTGACAACGCAAAAAGGAAGCCAAGAGGAGCACAAAAATGGCCAAACATTGCTCCATCCTTTTCTTTCGCTATGGAACTCGCCTCAGCCCACGTATTCCAGCTCCACGTAGGGTTAGGGTTAGGGTTACACCTAGGGTTAGGATTCAGAAAACCACAAAGCCCAGAGCTCCAGGGACACTGACTACGCAAAAAGCATCTCAAGAGGAGTACAAAAATTGCCCAACCTTGTTCCCACCTTTTCTTTCTGCTCAGCACCCACCTCAGCCCAGTGCACTATTCCAGCTCCGCAGCGCCTTAGCGATAGGCTTACGCCTATGGGTAGGGTTAGGCTTACGCCTAGGCTTAGGGTCCAGAAAACCACAAACGCTAGAGCTCCAGGGACATTGACAACGCAAAAAGCGTTCCAAGAGGAGCACAAAAATGCCCAAACGTTGCTCCTCCATTTCTTTCTCTATGGCACTCGCCTCAGCGCAAGTGTTCCAGCTCCGCCTAGGGTTAGGGTTAGGGTTACGCCTAGGGTTAGGGTTCAGAAAACCACAAAGCCCAGAGACCCAGGGATCCTGAAAATGCCAAAAGCATGCCAAGGCGAGCGCGACACTGCCCCAACCTTGTTCTCTCCTTTTCTTTCTTTACGGCACTCGCCTCAGCGCAAGTATTCCAGCTCCGCCTAGGGTTAGGGTTATGCCTAGGGTTAGGATTCAGAAAACCACAAAGCCCACACCTCCAGGATCACTAACAATGCAAAAAAGGAAGCCAAGGGGAGCACAAAACTGCCCAAATATTGCTCCATCCTTTTCTTTCACTATGGAACTCGCCTCAAGCCCAAGTATTCCAGCTCCACGTAGGGTTAGGGTTAGGGTTACACCTAGGGTTGATATTCAGAAAACCACAAAGCCCAAAGCTCCAGGGACACTAACAATGCAAAAAGCTTTCCCAAGAGGAGCACAAAAATGCCTAAACCTTGCTCCGTCCTTTTCTTTCGCTATGGAACTCACCTCAGCCCACGTATTCCCGCTCCACGTAGGGTTATGGTTATGGTTACAACTAGGGTTAGGATTCAGTAAACCACAAAGCCCAGAGCTCCAGGGACACTGATTACGCAAAAAGCATCCCAAGAGGTGTACAAAAATTCCCCAGCCTTGTTCCCACCTTTTCTTTCGCTATGGCACTCGCCTCAGCGCAAGTATTCCAGCTCCACCTAGGGCTGGTGTTAGGGTAACGCCTAGGGTTAAGGTTCAGAAAACCACAAAGCCCAGAGCTCCAGGAACACTGACTATGCAATAGGCATCCCAAGAGGAGTACAAAAATTGCCCAACCTTCTTTCCTCCTTTTCTTTCGCTATGGCACTCGCCTCAGCGCAAGTATTCCAGCTCCACCTCGGGTTAGGGTAACGCCTAGGGTTAGGATTCAGAAAACCACAAAGCCCACACCTCCAGGAGCACTAACAATGCAAAAAGGAAGCCAAGGGGAGCACAAAAATGCCCAAACATTGCTCCATCCTTTTCTTTCGCTATGGAACTCACCTCAGCCCAAGTATTCCCGCTCCACGTAGGGTTAGGGTTAGGGTTACACCTAGGGTTAGGATTCAGAAAACCACAAAGCCCAGAGCTCCAGGAACACTGACTACGCAAAAAGCATCCCAAGAGGAGTACAAAAATTGCCCAACCTTGTTCCCACCTTTTCTTTCTGCTCAGCACCCACCTCAGCCCAGTGCACTATGCCAGCTCCGCAGCGCCTTAGCGATAGGCTTACGCCTATGGGTAGGGTTAGGCTTACGCCTAGGCTTAGGGTCCAGAAAACCACAAACGCCAGAGCGCCAGGGACATTGACAACGCAAAAAGGAAGCCAAGAGGAGCACAAAAATGGCCAAACATTGCTCCATCCTTTTCTTTCGCTATGGAACTCGCCTCAGCCCACGTATTCCAGCTCCACGTAGGGTTAGGGTTAGGGTTACACCTAGGGTTAGGATTCAGAAAACCACAAAGCCCAGAGCTCCAGGGACACTGACTACGCAAAAAGCATCTCAAGAGGAGTACAAAAATTGCCCAACCTTGTTCCCACCTTTTCTTTCTGCTCAGCACCCACCTCAGCCCAGTGCACTATTCCAGCTCCGCAGCGCCTTAGCGATAGGCTTACGCCTATGGGTAGGGTTAGGCTTACGCCTAGGCTTAGGGTCCAGAAAACCACAAACGCTAGAGCTCCAGGGACATTGACAACGCAAAAAGCGTTCCAAGAGGAGCACAAAAATGCCCAAACGTTGCTCCCTCCATTTCTTTCTCTATGGCACTCGCCTCAGCGCAAGTGTTCCAGCTCCGCCTAGGGTTAGGGTTAGGGTTACGCCTAGGGTTAGGGTTCAGAAAACCACAAAGCCCAGAGACCCAGGGATCCTGAAAATGCCAAAAGCATGCCAAGGCGAGCGCGACACTGCCCCAACCTTGTTCTCTCCTTTTCTTTCTTTACGGCACTCGCCTCAGCGCAAGTATTCCAGCTCCGCCTAGGGTTAGGGTTATGCCTAGGGTTAGGATTCAGAAAACCACAAAGCCCACACCTCCAGGATCACTAACAATGCAAAAAGGAAGCCAAGGGGAGCACAAAACTGCCCAAATATTGCTCCATCCTTTTCTTTCACTATGGAACTCGCCTCAGCCCAAGTATTCCAGCTCCACGTAGGGTTAGGGTTAGGGTTACACCTAGGGTTGATATTCAGAAAACCACAAAGCCCAAAGCTCCAGGGACACTAACAATGCAAAAAGCTTCCCAAGAGGAGCACAAAAATGCCTAAACCTTGCTCCGTCCTTTTCTTTCGCTATGGAACTCACCTCAGCCCACGTATTCCCGCTCCACGTAGGGTTATGGTTATGGTTACAACTAGGGTTAGGATTCAGTAAACCACAAAGCCCAGAGCTCCAGGGACACTGATTACGCAAAAAGCATCCCAAGAGGTGTACAAAAATTCCCCAGCCTTGTTCCCACCTTTTCTTTCGCTATGGCACTCGCCTCAGCGCAAGTATTCCAGCTCCACCTAGGGCTGGTGTTAGGGTAACGCCTAGGGTTAAGGTTCAGAAAACCACAAAGCCCAGAGCTCCAGGAACACTGACTATGCAATAGGCATCCCAAGAGGAGTACAAAAATTGCCCAACCTTCTTTCCTCCTTTTCTTTCGCTATGGCACTCGCCTCAGCGCAAGTATTCCAGCTCCACCTCGGGTTAGGGTAACGCCTAGGGTTAGGATTCAGAAAACCACAAAGCCCACACCTCCAGGAGCACTAACAATGCAAAAAGGAAGCCAAGGGGAGCACAAAAATGGCCAAACATTGCTCCATCCTTTTCTTTCGCTATAGAACTCACCTCAGCCCAAGTATTCCAGCTCCACGTAGGGTTAGGGTTAGGGTTACACCTAGGGTTAGGATTCAGAAAACCACAAAGCCCAGAGCTCCAGGAACACTGACTACGCAAAAAGCATCCCAAGAGGAGTACAAAAATTGCCCAACCTTGTTCCCACCTTTTCTTTCTGCTCAGCACCTACCTCAGCCCAGTGCACTATTCCAGCTCCGCAGCGCCTTAGCGATAGGCTTACGCCTATGGGTAGGGTTAGGCTTACGCCTAGGCTTAGGGTCCAGAAAACCACAAACGCTAGAGCTCCAGGGACATTGACAACGCAAAAAGCGTTCCAAGAGGAGCACAAAAATGCCCAAACGTTGCTCCCTCCATTTCTTTCTCTATGGCACTCGCCTCAGCGCAAGTGTTCCAGCTCCGCCTAGGGTTAGGGTTACGCCTAGGGTTAGGGTTCAGAAAACCACAAAGCCCAGAGACCCAGGAACACTGACTATGCAATAGGCATCCCAAGAGGAGTACAAAAATTGCCCAACCTTCTTTCCTCCTTTTCTTTCGCTATGGCACTCGCCTCAGCGCAAGTATTCCAGCTCCACCTCGGGTTAGGGTAACGCCTAGGGTTAGGATTCAGAAAACCACAAAGCCCACACCTCCAGGAGCACTAACAATGCAAAAAGGAAGCCAAGGGGAGCACAAAAATGCCCAAACATTGCTCCATCCTTTTCTTTCGCTATAGAACTCACCTCAGCCCAAGTATTCCCGCTCCACGTAGGGTTAGGGTTAGGGTTACACCTAGGGTTAGGATTCAGAAAACCACAAAGCCCAGAGCTCCAGGAACACTGACTACGCAAAAAGCATCCCAAGAGGAGTACAAAAATTGCCCAACCTTGTTCCCACCTTTTCTTTCTGCTCAGCACCCACCTCAGCCCAGTGCACTATTCCAGCTCCGCAGCGCCTTAGCGATAGGCTTACGCCTATGGGTAGGGTTAGGCTTACGCCTAGGGTTAGGGTCCAGAAAACCACAAACGCCAGAGCGCCAGGGACATTGACAACGCAAAAAGGAAGCCAAGAGGAGCACAAAAATGGCCAAACATTGCTCCATCCTTTTCTTTCGCTATGGAACTCGCCTCAGCCCACGTATTCCAGCTCCACGTAGGGTTAGGGTTAGGGTTACACCTAGGGTTAGGATTCAGAAAACCACAAAGCCCAGAGCTCCAGGGACACTGACTACGCAAAAAGCATCTCAAGAGGAGTACAAAAATTGCCCAACCTTGTTCCCACCTTTTCTTTCTGCTCAGCACCCACCTCAGCCCAGTGCACTATTCCAGCTCCGCAGCGCCTTAGCGATAGGCTTACGCCTATGGGTAGGGTTAGGCTTACGCCTAGGCTTAGGGTCCAGAAAACCACAAACGCTAGAGCTCCAGGGACATTGACAACGCAAAAAGCGTTCCAAGAGGAGCACAAAAATGCCCAAACGTTGCTCCCTCCATTTCTTTCTCTATGGCACTCGCCTCAGCGCAAGTGTTCCAGCTCCGCCTAGGGTTAGGGTTAGGGTTACGCCTAGGGTTAGGGTTCAGAAAACCACAAAGCCCAGAGACCCAGGGATCCTGAAAATGCCAAAAGCATGCCAAGGCGAGCGCGACACTGCCCCAACCTTGTTCTCTCCTTTTCTTTCTTTACGGCACTCGCCTCAGCGCAAGTATTCCAGCTCCGCCTAGGGTTAGGGTTATGCCTAGGGTTAGGATTCAGAAAACCACAAAGCCCACACCTCCAGGATCACTAACAATGCAAAAAGGAAGCCAAGGGGAGCACAAAACTGCCCAAATATTGCTCCATCCTTTTCTTTCACTATGGAACTCGCCTCAGCCCAAGTATTCCAGCTCCACGTAGGGTTAGGGTTAGGGTTACACCTAGGGTTGATATTCAGAAAACCACAAAGCCCAAAGCTCCAGGGACACTAACAATGCAAAAAGCTTCCCAAGAGGAGCACAAAAATGCCTAAACCTTGCTCCGTCCTTTTCTTTCGCTATGGAACTCACCTCAGCCCACGTATTCCCGCTCCACGTAGGGTTATGGTTATGGTTACAACTAGGGTTAGGATTCAGTAAACCACAAAGCCCAGAGCTCCAGGGACACTGATTACGCAAAAAGCATCCCAAGAGGTGTACAAAAATTCCCCAGCCTTGTTCCCACCTTTTCTTTCGCTATGGCACTCGCCTCAGCGCAAGTATTCCAGCTCCACCTAGGGCTGGTGTTAGGGTAACGCCTAGGGTTAAGGTTCAGAAAACCACAAAGCCCAGAGCTCCAGGAACACTGACTATGCAATAGGCATCCCAAGAGGAGTACAAAAATTGCCCAACCTTCTTTCCTCCTTTTCTTTCGCTATGGCACTCGCCTCAGCGCAAGTATTCCAGCTCCACCTCGGGTTAGGGTAACGCCTAGGGTTAGGATTCAGAAAACCACAAAGCCCACACCTCCAGGAGCACTAACAATGCAAAAAGGAAGCCAAGGGGAGCACAAAAATGCCCAAACATTGCTCCATCCTTTTCTTTCGCTATGGAACTCACCTCAGCCCAAGTATTCCCGCTCCACGTAGGGTTAGGGTTAGGGTTACACCTAGGGTTAGGATTCAGAAAACCACAAAGCCCAGAGCTCCAGGAACACTGACTACGCAAAAAGCATCCCAAGAGGAGTACAAAAATTGCCCAACCTTGTTCCCACCTTTTCTTTCTGCTCAGCACCCACCTCAGCCCAGTGCACTATGCCAGCTCCGCAGCGCCTTAGCGATAGGCTTACGCCTATGGGTAGGGTTAGGCTTACGCCTAGGCTTAGGGTCCAGAAAACCACAAACGCCAGAGCGCCAGGGACATTGACAACGCAAAAAGGAAGCCAAGAGGAGCACAAAAATGGCCAAACATTGCTCCATCCTTTTCTTTCGCTATGGAACTCGCCTCAGCCCACGTATTCCAGCTCCACGTAGGGTTAGGGTTAGGGTTACACCTAGGGTTAGGATTCAGAAAACCACAAAGCCCAGAGCTCCAGGGACACTGACTACGCAAAAAGCATCTCAAGAGGAGTACAAAAATTGCCCAACCTTGTTCCCACCTTTTCTTTCTGCTCAGCACCCACCTCAGCCCAGTGCACTATTCCAGCTCCGCAGCGCCTTAGCGATAGGCTTACGCCTATGGGTAGGGTTAGGCTTACGCCTAGGCTTAGGGTCCAGAAAACCACAAACGCTAGAGCTCCAGGGACATTGACAACGCAAAAAGCGTTCCAAGAGGAGCACAAAAATGCCCAAACGTTGCTCCCTCCATTTCTTTCTCTATGGCACTCGCCTCAGCGCAAGTGTTCCAGCTCCGCCTAGGGTTAGGGTTAGGGTTACGCCTAGGGTTAGGGTTCAGAAAACCACAAAGCCCAGAGACCCAGGGATCCTGAAAATGCCAAAAGCATGCCAAGGCGAGCGCGACACTGCCCCAACCTTGTTCTCTCCTTTTCTTTCTTTACGGCACTCGCCTCAGCGCAAGTATTCCAGCTCCGCCTAGGGTTAGGGTTATGCCTAGGGTTAGGATTCAGAAAACCACAAAGCCCACACCTCCAGGATCACTAACAATGCAAAAAGGAAGCCAAGGGGAGCACAAAACTGCCCAAATATTGCTCCATCCTTTTCTTTCACTATGGAACTCGCCTCAGCCCAAGTATTCCAGCTCCACGTAGGGTTAGGGTTAGGGTTACACCTAGGGTTGATATTCAGAAAACCACAAAGCCCAAAGCTCCAGGGACACTAACAATGCAAAAAGCTTCCCAAGAGGAGCACAAAAATGCCTAAACCTTGCTCCGTCCTTTTCTTTCGCTATGGAACTCACCTCAGCCCACGTATTCCCGCTCCACGTAGGGTTATGGTTATGGTTACAACTAGGGTTAGGATTCAGTAAACCACAAAGCCCAGAGCTCCAGGGACACTGATTACGCAAAAAGCATCCCAAGAGGTGTACAAAAATTCCCCAGCCTTGTTCCCACCTTTTCTTTCGCTATGGCACTCGCCTCAGCGCAAGTATTCCAGCTCCACCTAGGGCTGGTGTTAGGGTAACGCCTAGGGTTAAGGTTCAGAAAACCACAAAGCCCAGAGCTCCAGGAACACTGACTATGCAATAGGCATCCCAAGAGGAGTACAAAAATTGCCCAACCTTCTTTCCTCCTTTTCTTTCGCTATGGCACTCGCCTCAGCGCAAGTATTCCAGCTCCACCTCGGGTTAGGGTAACGCCTAGAGTTAGGATTCAGAAAACCACAAAGCCCACACCTCCAGGAGCACTAACAATGCAAAAAGGAAGCCAAGGGGAGCACAAAAATGGCCAAACATTGCTCCATCCTTTTCTTTCGCTATGGAACTCGCCTCAGCCCAAGTATTCCAGCTCCACGTAGGGTTAGGGTTAGGGTTACACCTAGGGTTAGGATTCAGAAAACCACAAAGCCCAGAGCTCCAGGGACACTGACTACGCAAAAAGCATCTCAAGAGGAGTACAAAAATTGCCCAACCTTGTTCCCACCTTTTCTTTCTGCTCAGCACCCACCTCAGCCCAGTGCACTATTCCAGCTCCGCAGCGCCTTAGCGATAGGCTTACGCCTATGGGTAGGGTTAGGCTTACGCCTAGGCTTAGGGTCCAGAAAACCACAAACGCTAGAGCTCCAGGGACATTGACAACGCAAAAAGCGTTCCAAGAGGAGCACAAAAATGCCCAAACGTTGCTCCCTCCATTTCTTTCTCTATGGCACTCGCCTCAGCGCAAGTGTTCCAGCTCCGCCTAGGGTTAGGGTTAGGGTTAGGGTTACGCCTAGGGTTAGGGTTCAGAAAACCACAAAGCCCAGAGACCCAGGGATCCTGAAAATGCCAAAAGCATGCCAAGGCGAGCGCGACACTGCCCCAACCTTGTTCTCTCCTTTTCTTTCTTTACGGCACTCGCCTCAGCGCAAGTATTCCAGCTCCGCCTAGGGTTAGGGTTATGCCTAGGGTTAGGATTCAGAAAACCACAAAGCCCACACCTCCAGGATCACTAACAATGCAAAAAGGAAGCCAAGGGGAGCACAAAACTGCCCAAATATTGCTCCATCCTTTTCTTTCACTATGGAACTCGCCTCAGCCCAAGTATTCCAGCTCCACGTAGGGTTAGGGTTAGGGTTACACCTAGGGTTGATATTCAGAAAACCACAAAGCCCAAAGCTCCAGGGACACTAACAATGCAAAAAGCTTCCCAAGAGGAGCACAAAAATGCCTAAACCTTGCTCCGTCCTTTTCTTTCGCTATGGAACTCACCTCAGCCCACGTATTCCCGCTCCACGTAGGGTTATGGTTATGGTTACAACTAGGGTTAGGATTCAGAAAACCACAAAGCCCAGAGCTCCAGGGACACTGATTACGCAAAAAGCATCCCAAGAGGTGTACAAAAATTCCCCAGCCTTGTTCCCACCTTTTCTTTCGCTATGGCACTCGCCTCAGCGCAAGTATTCCAGCTCCACCTAGGGCTGGTGTTAGGGTAACGCCTAGGGTTAAGGTTCAGAAAACCACAAAGCCCAGAGCTCCAGGAACACTGACTATGCAATAGGCATCCCAAGAGGAGTACAAAAATTGCCCAACCTTCTTTCCTCCTTTTCTTTCGCTATGGCACTCGCCTCAGCGCAAGTATTCCAGCTCCACCTCGGGTTAGGGTAACGCCTAGGGTTAGGATTCAGAAAACCACAAAGCCCACACCTCCAGGAGCACTAACAATGCAAAAAGAACCCAAGAGGAGCACAAAAATGGCCCAACATTGCTCCATCCTTTTCTTTCGCTATGGAACTCGCCTCAGCCCAAGTATTCCAGCTCCACGTAGGGTTAGGGTTAGGGTTACACCTAGGGTTAGGATTCAGAAAACCACAAAGCCCAGAGCTCCAGGGACACTGACTACGCAAAAAGCATCTCAAGAGGAGTACAAAAATTGCCCAACCTTGTTCCCACCTTTTCTTTCTGCTCAGCACCCACCTCAGCCCAGTGCACTATGCCAGCTCCGCAGCGCCTTAGCGATAGGCTTACGCCTATGGGTAGGGTTAGGCTTACGCCTAGGCTTAGGGTCCAGAAAACCACAAACGCTAGAGCTCCAGGGACATTGACAACGCAAAAAGCGTTCCAAGAGGAGCACAAAAATGCCCAAACGTTGCTCCCTCCATTTCTTTCTCTATGGCACTCGCCTCAGCGCAAGTGTTCCAGCTCCGCCTAGGGTTAGGGTTAGGGTTACGCCTAGGGTTAGGGTTCAGAAAACCACAAAGCCCAGAGACCCAGGGATCCTGAAAATGCCAAAAGCATGCCAAGGCGAGCGCGACACTGCCCCAACCTTGTTCTCTCCTTTTCTTTCTTTACGGCACTCGCCTCAGCGCAAGTATTCCAGCTCCGCCTAGGGTTAGGGTTATGCCTAGGGTTAGGATTCAGAAAACCACAAAGCCCACACCTCCAGGAGCACTAACAATGCAAAAAGGAAGCCAAGGGGAGCACAAAACTGGCCAAATATTGCTCCATCCTTTTCTTTCACTATGGAACTCGCCTCAGCCCAAGTATTCCAGCTCCACGTAGGGTTAGGGTTAGGGTTACACCTAGGGTTGATATTCAGAAAACCACAAAGCCCAAAGCTCCAGGGACACTAACAATGCAAAAAGCTTCCCAAGAGGAGCACAAAAATGCCTAAACCTTGCTCCGTCCTTTTCTTTCGCTATGGAACTCACCTCAGCCCACGTATTCCCGCTCCACGTAGGGTTATGGTTATGGTTACAACTAGGGTTAGGATTCAGAAAACCACAAAGCCCAGAGCTCCAGGGACACTGATTACGCAAAAAGCATCCCAAGAGGTGTACAAAAATTCCCCAGCCTTGTTCCCACCTTTTCTTTCGCTATGGCACTCGCCTCAGCGCAAGTATTCCAGCTCCACCTAGGGCTGGTGTTAGGGTAACGCCTAGGGTTAAGGTTCAGAAAACCACAAAGCCCAGAGCTCCAGGAACACTGACTATGCAATAGGCATCCCAAGAGGAGTACAAAAATTGCCCAACCTTCTTTCCTCCTTTTCTTTCGCTATGGCACTCGCCTCAGCGCAAGTATTCCAGCTCCACCTCGGGTTAGGGTAACGCCTAGGGTTAGGATTCAGAAAACCACAAAGCCCACACCTCCAGGAGCACTAACAATGCAAAAAGGAAGCCAAGGGGAGCACAAAAATGGCCAAACATTGCTCCATCCTTTTCTTTCGCTATGGAACTCACCTCAGCCCAAGTATTCCCGCTCCACGTAGGGTTAGGGTTAGGGTTACACCTAGGGTTAGGATTCAGAAAACCACAAAGCCCAGAGCTCCAGGAACACTGACTACGCAAAAAGCATCCCAAGAGGAGTACAAAAATTGCCCAACCTTGTTCCCACCTTTTCTTTCTGCTCAGCACCCACCTCAGCCCAGTGCACTATGCCAGCTCCGCAGCGCCTTAGCGATAGGCTTACGCCTATGGGTAGGGTTAGGCTTACGCCTAGGCTTAGGGTCCAGAAAACCACAAACGCCAGAGCGCCAGGGACATTGACAACGCAAAAAGGAAGCCAAGAGGAGCACAAAAATGGCCAAACATTGCTCCATCCTTTTCTTTCGCTATGGAACTCGCCTCAGCCCACGTATTCCAGCTCCACGTAGGGTTAGGGTTAGGGTTACACCTAGGGTTAGGATTCAGAAAACCACAAAGCCCAGAGCTCCAGGGACACTGACTACGCAAAAAGCATCTCAAGAGGAGTACAAAAATTGCCCAACCTTGTTCCCACCTTTTCTTTCTGCTCAGCACCCACCTCAGCCCAGTGCACTATGCCAGCTCCGCAGCGCCTTAGCGATAGGCTTACGCCTATGGGTAGGGTTAGGCTTACGCCTAGGCTTAGGGTCCAGAAAACCACAAACGCTAGAGCTCCAGGGACATTGACAACGCAAAAAGCGTTCCAAGAGGAGCACAAAAATGCCCAAACGTTGCTCCCTCCATTTCTTTCTCTATGGCACTCGCCTCAGCGCAAGTGTTCCAGCTCCGCCTAGGGTTAGGGTTAGGGTTACGCCTAGGGTTAGGGTTCAGAAAACCACAAAGCCCAGAGACCCAGGGATCCTGAAAATGCCAAAAGCATGCCAAGGCGAGCGCGACACTGCCCCAACCTTGTTCTCTCCTTTTCTTTCTTTACGGCACTCGCCTCAGCGCAAGTATTCCAGCTCCGCCTAGGGTTAGGGTTATGCCTAGGGTTAGGATTCAGAAAACCACAAAGCCCACACCTCCAGGATCACTAACAATGCAAAAAGGAAGCCAAGGGGAGCACAAAACTGGCCCAAATATTGCTCCATCCTTTTCTTTCACTATGGAACTCGCCTCAGCCCAAGTATTCCAGCTCCACGTAGGGTTAGGGTTAGGGTTACACCTAGGGTTGATATTCAGAAAACCACAAAGCCCAAAGCTCCAGGGACACTAACAATGCAAAAAGCTTCCCAAGAGGAGCACAAAAATGCCTAAACCTTGCTCCGTCCTTTTCTTTCGCTATGGAACTCACCTCAGCCCACGTATTCCCGCTCCACGTAGGGTTATGGTTATGGTTACAACTAGGGTTAGGATTCAGTAAACCACAAAGCCCAGAGCTCCAGGGACACTGATTACGCAAAAAGCATCCCAAGAGGTGTACAAAAATTCCCCAGCCTTGTTCCCACCTTTTCTTTCGCTATGGCACTCGCCTCAGCGCAAGTATTCCAGCTCCACCTAGGGCTGGTGTTAGGGTAACGCCTAGGGTTAAGGTTCAGAAAACCACAAAGCCCAGAGCTCCAGGAACACTGACTATGCAATAGGCATCCCAAGAGGAGTACAAAAATTGCCCAACCTTCTTTCCTCCTTTTCTTTCGCTATGGCACTCGCCTCAGCGCAAGTATTCCAGCTCCACCTCGGGTTAGGGTAACGCCTAGGGTTAGGATTCAGAAAACCACAAAGCCCACACCTCCAGGAGCACTAACAATGCAAAAAGGAAGCCAAGGGGAGCACAAAAATGGCCAAACATTGCTCCATCCTTTTCTTTCGCTATGGAACTCACCTCAGCCCAAGTATTCCAGCTCCACGTAGGGTTAGGGTTAGGGTTACACCTAGGGTTAGGATTCAGAAAACCACAAAGCCCAGAGCTCCAGGAACACTGACTACGCAAAAAGCATCCCAAGAGGAGTACAAAAATTGCCCAACCTTGTTCCCACCTTTTCTTTCTGCTCAGCACCCACCTCAGCCCAGTGCACTATGCCAGCTCCGCAGCGCCTTAGCGATAGGCTTACGCCTATGGGTAGGGTTAGGCTTACGCCTAGGCTTAGGGTCCAGAAAACCACAAACGCCAGAGCGCCAGGGACATTGACAACGCAAAAAGGAAGCCAAGAGGAGCACAAAAATGGCCAAACATTGCTCCATCCTTTTCTTTCGCTATGGAACTCGCCTCAGCCCACGTATTCCAGCTCCACGTAGGGTTAGGGTTAGGGTTACACCTAGGGTTAGGATTCAGAAAACCACAAAGCCCAGAGCTCCAGGGACACTGACTACGCAAAAAGCATCTCAAGAGGAGTACAAAAATTGCCCAACCTTGTTCCCACCTTTTCTTTCTGCTCAGCACCCACCTCAGCCCAGTGCACTATTCCAGCTCCGCAGCGCCTTAGCGATAGGCTTACGCCTATGGGTAGGGTTAGGCTTACGCCTAGGCTTAGGGTCCAGAAAACCACAAACGCTAGAGCTCCAGGGACATTGACAACGCAAAAAGCGTTCCAAGAGGAGCACAAAAATGCCCAAACGTTGCTCCCTCCATTTCTTTCTCTATGGCACTCGCCTCAGCGCAAGTGTTCCAGCTCCGCCTAGGGTTAGGGTTAGGGTTACGCCTAGGGTTAGGGTTCAGAAAACCACAAAGCCCAGAGACCCAGGGATCCTGAAAATGCCAAAAGCATGCCAAGGCGAGCGCGACACTGCCCCAACCTTGTTCTCTCCTTTTCTTTCTTTACGGCACTCGCCTCAGCGCAAGTATTCCAGCTCCGCCTAGGGTTAGGGTTATGCCTAGGGTTAGGATTCAGAAAACCACAAAGCCCACACCTCCAGGATCACTAACAATGCAAAAAGGAAGCCAAGGGGAGCACAAAAACTGCCCAAATATTGCTCCATCCTTTTCTTTCACTATGGAACTCGCCTCAGCCCAAGTATTCCAGCTCCACGTAGGGTTAGGGTTAGGGTTACACCTAGGGTTGATATTCAGAAAACCACAAAGCCCAAAGCTCCAGGGACACTAACAATGCAAAAAGCTTCCCAAGAGGAGCACAAAAATGCCTAAACCTTGCTCCGTCCTTTTCTTTCGCTATGGAACTCACCTCAGCCCACGTATTCCCGCTCCACGTAGGGTTATGGTTATGGTTACAACTAGGGTTAGGATTCAGAAAACCACAAAGCCCAGAGCTCCAGGGACACTGATTACGCAAAAAGCATCCCAAGAGGTGTACAAAAATTCCCCAGCCTTGTTCCCACCTTTTCTTTCGCTATGGCACTCGCCTCAGCGCAAGTATTCCAGCTCCACCTAGGGCTGGTGTTAGGGTAACGCCTAGGGTTAAGGTTCAGAAAACCACAAAGCCCAGAGCTCCAGGAACACTGACTATGCAATAGGCATCCCAAGAGGAGTACAAAAATTGCCCAACCTTCTTTCCTCCTTTTCTTTCGCTATGGCACTCGCCTCAGCGCAAGTATTCCAGCTCCACCTCGGGTTAGGGTAACGCCTAGGGTTAGGATTCAGAAAACCACAAAGCCCACACCTCCAGGAGCACTAACAATGCAAAAAGGAAGCCAAGGGGAGCACAAAAATGGCCAAACATTGCTCCATCCTTTTCTTTCGCTATGGAACTCACCTCAGCCCAAGTATTCCCGCTCCACGTAGGGTTAGGGTTAGGGTTACACCTAGGGTTAGGATTCAGAAAACCACAAAGCCCAGAGCTCCAGGACCACTGACTACGCAAAAAGCATCCCAAGAGGAGTACAAAAATTGCCCAACCTTGTTCCCACCTTTTCTTTCTGCTCAGCACCCACCTCAGCCCAGTGCACTATGCCAGCTCCGCAGCGCCTTAGCGATAGGCTTACGCCTATGGGTAGGGTTAGGCTTACGCCTAGGCTTAGGGTCCAGAAAACCACAAACGCTAGAGCTCCAGGGACATTGACAACGCAAAAAGCGTTCCAAGAGGAGCACAAAAATGCCCAAACGTTGCTCCCTCCATTTCTTTCTCTATGGCACTCGCCTCAGCGCAAGTGTTCCAGCTCCGCCTAGGGTTAGGGTTAGGGTTACGCCTAGGGTTAGGGTTCAGAAAACCACAAAGCCCAGAGACCCAGGGATCCTGAAAATGCCAAAAGCATGCCAAGGCGAGCGCGACACTGCCCCAACCTTGTTCTCTCCTTTTCTTTCTTTACGGCACTCGCCTCAGCGCAAGTATTCCAGCTCCGCCTAGGGTTAGGGTTATGCCTAGGGTTAGGATTCAGAAAACCACAAAGCCCACACCTCCAGGATCACTAACAATGCAAAAAGGAAGCCAAGGGGAGCACAAAATGGCCAAATATTGCTCCATCCTTTTCTTTCACTATGGAACTCGCCTCAGCCCAAGTATTCCAGCTCCACGTAGGGTTAGGGTTAGGGTTACACCTAGGGTTGATATTCAGAAAACCACAAAGCCCAAAGCTCCAGGGACACTAACAATGCAAAAAGCTTCCCAAGAGGAGCACAAAAATGCCTAAACCTTGCTCCGTCCTTTTCTTTCGCTATGGAACTCACCTCAGCCCACGTATTCCCGCTCCACGTAGGGTTATGGTTATGGTTACAACTAGGGTTAGGATTCAGAAAACCACAAAGCCCAGAGCTCCAGGGACACTGATTACGCAAAAAGCATCCCAAGAGGTGTACAAAATTCCCCAGCCTTGTTCCCACCTTTTCTTTCGCTATGGCACTCGCCTCAGCGCAAGTATTCCAGCTCCACCTAGGGCTGGTGTTAGGGTAACGCCTAGGGTTAAGGTTCAGAAAACCACAAAGCCCAGAGCTCCAGGAACACTGACTATGCAATAGGCATCCCAAGAGGAGTACAAAAATTGCCCAACCTTCTTTCCTCCTTTTCTTTCGCTATGGCACTCGCCTCAGCGCAAGTATTCCAGCTCCACCTCGGGTTAGGGTAACGCCTAGGGTTAGGATTCAGAAAACCACAAAGCCCACACCTCCAGGAGCACTAACAATGCAAAAAGGAAGCCAAGGGGAGCACAAAAATGGCCAAACATTGCTCCATCCTTTTCTTTCGCTATGGAACTCACCTCAGCCCAAGTATTCCAGCTCCACGTAGGGTTAGGGTTAGGGTTACACCTAGGGTTAGGATTCAGAAAACCACAAAGCCCAGAGCTCCAGGAACACTGACTACGCAAAAAGCATCCCAAGAGGAGTACAAAAATTGCCCAACCTTGTTCCCACCTTTTCTTTCTGCTCAGCACCCACCTCAGCCCAGTGCACTATGCCAGCTCCGCAGCGCCTTAGCGATAGGCTTACGCCTATGGGTAGGGTTAGGCTTACGCCTAGGCTTAGGGTCCAGAAAACCACAAACGCTAGAGCTCCAGGGACATTGACAACGCAAAAAGCGTTCCAAGAGGAGCACAAAAATGCCCAAACGTTGCTCCCTCCATTTCTTTCTCTATGGCACTCGCCTCAGCGCAAGTGTTCCAGCTCCGCCTAGGGTTAGGGTTAGGGTTACGCCTAGGGTTAGGGTTCAGAAAACCACAAAGCCCAGAGACCCAGGGATCCTGAAAATGCCAAAAGCATGCCAAGGCGAGCGCGACACTGCCCCAACCTTGTTCTCTCCTTTTCTTTCTTTACGGCACTCGCCTCAGCGCAAGTATTCCAGCTCCGCCTAGGGTTAGGGTTATGCCTAGGGTTAGGATTCAGAAAACCACAAAGCCCACACCTCCAGGAGCACTAACAATGCAAAAAGGAAGCCAAGGGGAGCACAAAAATGGCCAAATATTGCTCCATCCTTTTCTTTCACTATGGAACTCGCCTCAGCCCAAGTATTCCAGCTCCACGTAGGGTTAGGGTTAGGGTTACACCTAGGGTTGATATTCAGAAAACCACAAAGCCCAAAGCTCCAGGGACACTAACAATGCAAAAAGCTTCCCAAGAGGAGCACAAAAATGCCTAAACCTTGCTCCGTCCTTTTCTTTCGCTATGGAACTCACCTCAGCCCACGTATTCCCGCTCCACGTAGGGTTATGGTTATGGTTACAACTAGGGTTAGGATTCAGAAAACCACAAAGCCCAGAGCTCCAGGGACACTGATTACGCAAAAAGCATCCCAAGAGGTGTACAAAAATTCCCCAGCCTGTTCCCACCTTTTCTTTCGCTATGGCACTCGCCTCAGGCGCAAGTATTCCAGCTCCCACCTAGGGCTGGTGTTAGGGTAACGCCTAGGGTTAAGGTTCAGAAAACCACAAAGCCCAGAGCTCCAGGAACACTGACTATGCAATAGGCATCCCAAGAGGAGTACAAAAATTGCCCAACCTTCTTTCCTCCTTTTCTTTCGCTATGGCACTCGCCTCAGCGCAAGTATTCCAGCTCCACCTCGGGTTAGGGTAACGCCTAGGGTTAGGATTCAGAAAACCACAAAGCCCACACCTCCAGGAGCACTAACAATGCAAAAAGGAAGCCAAGGGGAGCCACAAAATGGCCAAACATTGCTCCATCCTTTTCTTTCGCTATGGGAACTCACCTCACCCAAGTATTCCCGCTCCACGTAGGGTTAGGGTTAGGGTTACACCTAGGGTTAGGATTCAGAAAACCACAAAGCCCAGAGCTCCAGGAACACTGACTACGCAAAAAGCATCCCAAGAGAGTACAAAAATTGCCCCAACCTTGTTCCCACCTTTTCTTTCTGCTCAGCACCCACCTCAGCCCAGTTGCACTATGCCAGCTCCGCAGCGCCTTAGCGATAGGCTTACGCCTATGGTAGGGTTAGCTTACGCTAGGTAGGGTCAGAAAACCACAAACGCCAGAGCGCCAGGGACATTGACAACGCAAAAAGGAAGCCAAGAGGAGCACAAAAAATGGCCAAACATTGGCTCCATCCTTTTCTTTCGCTATGGAACTCGCCTCAGCCCACGTATTCCAGCTCCACGTAGGGTTAGGGTTAGGGTTACACTAGGGTTAGGATTCAGAAAACCACAAAGCCAGAGCTCCAGGGACACTGACTACGCAAAAAGCATCTCAAGAGGAGTACAAAAATTGCCCAACCTTGTTCCCACCTTTTCTTTCTGCTCAGCACCCACCTCAGCCCAGTGGCACTATGCCAGCTCCGCAGCGCCTTAGCGATAGGCTTACGCCTATGGGTAGGGTTAGGCTTACGCCTAGGCTTAGGGTCCAGAAAACCACAAACGCTAGAGCTCCAGGGACATTGACACGCAAAAAAGCGTTCCAAGAGGAGCACAAAAATGCCCAAACGTTGCTCCCTCCATTTCTTTCTCTATGGCACTCGCCTTCAGCGCAAGTGTTCCAGCTCCGCCTAGGGTTAGGTTAGGGTTACGCCTAGGGTTAGGGTTCAGAAAACCACAAAGCCAGAGACCCAGGGATCCTGAAAATGCAAAAGCATGCCAAGGCGAGCGCGACACTGCCCCAACCTTGTTCTCTCCTTTTCTTTCTTTACGGCACTCGCCTCAGCGCAAGTATTCCAGCTCCGCCTAGGGTTAGGGTTATGCCTAGGGTTAGGATTCAGGAAAACCACAAAGCCCACACCTCCAGGAGCACTAACAATGCAAAAAGGAAGCCAAGGGGAGCACAAAAATGGCCAAATATTGCTCCATCCTTTTCTTTCACTATGGAACTCGCCTCAGCCCAAGTATTCCAGCTCCACGTAGGGTTAGGGTTAGGGTTACACCTAGGGTTGATATTCAGAAAACCACAAAGCCCAAAGCTCCAGGGACACTAACAATGCAAAAAAGCTTCCCAAGAGGAGCACAAAAATGCCTAAACCTTGCTCCGTCCTTTTCTTTCGCTATGGAACTCACCTCAGCCCACGTATTCCCGCTCCACGTAGGGTTATGGTTATGGTTACAACTAGGGTTAGGATTCAGAAAACCACAAAGCCCAGAGCTCCAGGGACACTGATTACGCAAAAAGCATCCCAAGAGGTGTACAAAAATTCCCCAGCCTTGTTCCCACCTTTTCTTTCGCTATGGCACTCGCCTCAGCGCAAGTATTCCAGCTCCACCTAGGGCTGGTGTTAGGGTAACGCCTAGGGTTAAGGTTCAGAAAACCACAAAGCCCAGAGTCCAGGAACACTGACTATGCAATAGGCATCCCAAGAGGAGTACAAAAATTGCCCAACCTTCTTTCCTCCTTTTCTTTCGCTATGGCACTCGCCTCAGCGCAAGTATTCCAGCTCCACCTCGGGTTAGGGTAACGCCTAGGGTTTAGGATTCAGAAAACCACAAAGCCCACACCTCCAGGAGCACTAACAATGCAAAAAGGAAGCCAAGGGGAGCACAAAAATGGCCCAAACATTGCTCCATCCTTTTCTTTCGCTATGGAACTCACCTCAGCCCAAGTATTCCAGCTCCACGTAGGGTTAGGGTTAGGGTTACACCTAGGGTTAGGATTCAGAAAACCACAAAGCCCAGAGCTCCAGGAACACTGACTACGCAAAAAGCATCCCAAGAGGAGTACAAAAATTGCCCAACCTTGTTCCCACCTTTTCTTTCTGCTCAGCACCCACCTCAGCCCAGTGCACTATTCCAGCTCCGCAGCGCCTTAGCGATAGGCTTACGCCTATGGGTAGGGTTAGGCTTACGCCTAGGCTTAGGGTCCAGAAAACCACAAACGCTAGAGCTCCAGGGACATTGACAACGCAAAAAGCGTTCCAAGAGGAGCACAAAAATGCCCAAACGTTGCTCCCTCCATTTCTTTCTCTATGGCACTCGCCTCAGCGCAAGTGTTCCAGCTCCACCTCGGGTTAGGGTAACGCCTAGGGTTAGGGTTAGGGTTACGCCTAGGGTTAGGGTTCAGAAAACCACAAAGCCCAGAGACCCAGGGATCCTGAAAATGCCAAAAGCATGCCAAGGCGAGCGCGACACTGCCCCAACCTTGTTCTCTCCTTTTCTTTCTTTACGGCACTCGCCTCAGCGCAAGTATTCCAGCTCCGCCTAGGGTTAGGGTTATGCCTAGGGTTAGGATTCAGAAAACCACAAAGCCCAACACCTCCAGGATCACTAACAATGCAAAAGGAAGCCAAGGGGAGCACAAAATGCCAATATTGCTCCATCCTTTTCTTTCACTATGGAACTCGCCTCAGCCCAAGTATTCCAGCTCCACGTAGGGTTAGGGTTAGGGTTACACCTAGGGTTGATATTCAGAAAACCACAAAGCCCAAAGCTCCAGGGACACTAACAATGCAAAAAGCTTCCCAAGAGGAGCACAAAAAATGCCTAAACCTTGCTCCGTCCTTTTCTTTCGCTATGGAACTCACCTCAGCCCACGTATTCCCGCTCCACGTAGGGTTATGGTTATGGTTACAACTAGGGTTAGGATTAGAAACCACAAAGCCCAGAGCTCCAGGGACACTGATTACGC
>JACSVZ010000007.1:18906958-18922296 GCA_014706295.1 Lycocorax pyrrhopterus obiensis | reverse complement strand
AATGCCAAACATTGCTCCATCCTTTTCTTTCGCTATGGAACTCGCCTCAGCCAACGTATTCCAGCTCCACGTAGGGTTAGGGTTAGTTACACTAGGGTTAGGATTCAGAAAACCACAAAGCCCAGAGCTCCAGGACACTGACTACGCAAAAAGCATCCAAGAGGAGTACAAAAATTGCCCAACCTTGTTCCCACCTTTTCTTTCTGCTCAGCACCCACCTCAGCCCAGTGCACTATTCCAGCTCCGCAGCGCTAGCGATAGGCTTACGCCTATGGGTAGGGTTAGCTTACGCCTAGGCTTAGGGTCCAGAAAACCACAAAGCCCAGAGCTCCAGGGACATTGACAACGCAAAAAGCGTTCCAAGAGGAGCACAAAAATGCCCAAACGTTGCTCCCTCCATTTCTTTCTCTATGGCACTCGCCTCAGCGCAAGTGTTCCAGCTCCGCCTAGGGTTAGGGTTAGGGTTACGCCTAGGGTTGAGGTTCAGAAAACCACAAAGCCCAAGACCAGGGACTGAAAATGCCAAAAGCATGCCAAGGCGAGCGCGACACTGCCCAACCTTGTTCTCTCCTTTCTTTCTTTACGGCACTCGCCTCAGCGCAAGTATTCCAGCTCCGCCTAGGGTTAGGGTACGCCTAGGGTTAGGATTCAGAAAACCACAAAGCCCACACCTCCAGGAGCACAACAATGCAAAAAGGAAGCCAAGGGAGCACAAAAATGCCCAAAATTGCTCCATCCTTTTCTTTCGCTATGGAACTCACCTCAGCCCAAGTATTCCAGCTCCACGTAGGGTTAGGGTTAGGGTTACACCTAGGGTTAGGATTCAGAAAACCACAAAGCCCAGAGCTCCAGGGACACTGACTACGCAAAAAGCATCTCAAGAGGAGTACAAAAATTGCCCAACCTTGTTCCCACCTTTTCTTTCTGCTCAGCACCCACCTCAGCCCAGTGCACTATTCCAGCTCGCAGCGCCTTAGCGATAGGCTTACGCCTATGGGTAGGGTTAGGCTTACGCCTAGGCTTAGGGTCCAGAAAACCACAAACGCCAGAGCTCCAGGGACATTGACAACGCAAAGAAGCCAAGAGGAGCACAAAAATGCCCAAACTTGCTCCCTCCTTTTCTTTCTCTATGGCACTCGCCTCAGCGCAAGTGTTCCAGCTCCGCCTAGGTTAGGGTTAGGGTTACGCCTAGGTTAGGGTCAGAAAACCACAAAGCCCAGAGACCCAGGGATCCTGAAAATGCCAAAAGCATGCCAAGCGAGCGACACTGCCCAACCTTGTTCTCTCCTTTTCTTTCTTTACGGCACTCGCCTCAGCGCAAGTATTCCAGCTCCGCCTAGGGTTAGGGTTACGCCTAGGGTTAGGATTCAGAAAACCACAAAGCCCACACCTCCAGGAGCACTAACAATGCAAAAAGGAAGCCAAGGGAGCACAAAAATGCCCAAATTGCTCCATCCTTTTCTTTCACTATGGAACTCGCCTCAGCCAAGTATTCCAGCTCCACGTAGGGTTAGGGTTAGGGTTACACCTAGGGTTATATTCAGAAAACCACAAAGCCCAAGCTCCAGGGACACTAACAATGCAAAAAGCTTCCCAAGAGGAGCACAAAAATGCCCAAACCTTGCTCCCTTTTCTTTCGCTATGGAACTCACCTCAGCCCACGTATTCCACTCCACGTAGGGTTATGGTTAGGGTTACGACTGAGGGTTAGGATTCAGAAAACCACAAAGCCCAGAGCTCCAGGGACACTGATTACGCAAAAAGCATCCCAAGAGGTGTACAAAAATTGCCCAACCTTGTTCCCCCTTTTCTTTCGCTATGGCACTCGCCTCAGCGCAAGTATTCCAGCTCACCTAGGGCTGTTAGGGTAACGCCTAGGGTTAGGTTCAGAAAACCACAAAGCCCAGAGCTCCAACACTGACTATGCAATAGGCATCCCAAGAGGAGTACAAAAATTGCCCAACCTTCTTTCCTCCTTTTCTTTCGCTATGGCACTCGCCTCAGCGCAAGTATTCCAGCTCCACCTCGGGTTAGGGTAACGCCTAGGGTTAGGATTCAGAAAACCACAAAGCCCACACCTCCAGGAGCACTAACAATGCAAAAAGGAAGCCAAGGGAGCACAAAAATGCCCAAACATTGCTCCACCTTTTCTTTCGCTATGGAACTCCTCAGCCCAAGTATTCCAGCTCCACGTAGGGTTAGGGTTAGGGTTACACCTAGGGTTAGGATTCAGAAAACCACAAAGCCCAGAGCTCCAGGGACACTGACTACGCAAAAAGCATCCCAAGAGGAGTACAAAAATTGCCCAACCTCCTCCTTCCTCCTTTTCTTTCGCTAGCACCACCTCAGCCCAGTGCACTATCCAGCTCCCAGCGCCTAGCGATAGGCTACGCCTATGGGTAGGGTTAGGTTACGCCTAGGCTTAGGTCAGAAAACCACAAAGCCAGAGCTCCAGGACATTGACAATGCAAAAGGAAGCCAAGAGGAGCACAAAAATGCCAAACATTGCTCCATCCTTTTCTTTCGCTATGGAACTCGCCTCAGCCAAGTATTCCAGCTCCACGTAGGGTTAGGGTTAGGGTTACACCTAGGGTTAGGATTCAGAAAACCACAAAGCCCAGAGCTCCAGGGACACTGACTACGCAAAAAAGCATCCAAGAGGAGTACAAAAATTGCCCAACCTTGTTCCCACCTTTTCTTTCTGCTCAGCACCCACCTCAGCCCAGTGCACTATTCCAGCTCCGCAGCGCCTTAGCGATAGGCTTACGCCTATGGGTAGGGTTAGGCTTACGCCTAGGCTTAGGGTCCAGAAACCACAAACCACAGCTCCAGGGACATTGACAACGCAAAAAGCGTTCCAAGAGGAGCACAAAAATGCCCAAACATTGCTCCCTCCATTTCTTTCTCTATGGCACTCGCCTCAGCGCAAGTGTTCCAGCTCCGCCTAGGGTTAGGGTTAGGGTTACGCCTAGGGTTAGGGTTCAGAAAACCACAAAGCCCAGAGACCCAGGGATCCTGAAAATGCCAAAAAGCATGCCAAGGCGAGCGCGACACTGCCCCAACCTTGTTCTCTCCTTTTCTTTCTTTACGGCACTCGCCTCAGCGCAAGTATTCCAGCTCCGCCTAGGGTTAGGGTTACGCCTAGGGTTAGGATTCAGAAAACCACAAAGCCCACACCTCCAGGGACACTAACAATGCAAAAAGGAAGCCAAGGGAGCACAAAAATGCCCAAAATTGCTCCATCCTTTTCTTTCGCTATGGAACTCGCCTCAGCCAAGTATTCCAGCTCCACGTAGGGTTAGGGTAGGGTTACACCTAGGGTTAATTCAGAAAACCACAAAGCCCAGAGCTCCAGGACACTAACAATGCAAAAAGAAGCCAAGGGAGCACAAAAATGCCCAACCTTGCTCCATCCTTTTCTTTCGCTATGGAACTCACCTCAGCCAAGTATTCCGCTCCACGTAGGGTTAGGGTTAGGGTTACACCTAGGGTTAGGATTCAGAAAACCACAAAGCCCAGAGCTCCAGGGACACTGACTACGCAAAAAGCATCCCAAGAGGAGTACAAAAATTGCCCAACCTTGTTCCCATCTCTTTTCTTTCGCTATGGCACTCGCCTCAGCCAAGCACTATTCCAGCTCCACCTAGCGGCTGGGTTAGGGTATACGCCTAGGGTTAGGTCAGAAAACCACAAAGCCCAGAGCTCCAGGACACTGACAATGCAAAAGGAAGCCAAGGGAGCACAAAAATGCCCAAACATTGCTCCATCCTTTTCTTTCGCTATGGAACTCGCCTCAGCCAAGTATTCCAGCTCCACGTAGGGTTAGGGTTAGGGTTACACCTAGGGTTAGGATTCAGAAAACCACAAAGCCCAGAGCTCCAGGACACTGACTACGCAAAAAGCATCCAAGAGGAGTACAAAAATGCCCAACCTTGTTCCCACCTTTTTTCTGCTCAGACCACCTCAGCCCAGTGCACTATTCCAGCTCCAGCGCCTTAGGCTTACGCCTATGGGTAGGGTTAGGCTTACGCCTAGGTTAGGTCAGAAAACCACAAAGCCCAGAGCTCCAGGGACACTGACAACGCAAAAAGCTTCCAAGAGGAGCACAAAAATGCCCAAACTTGCTCCCTCCTTTTCTTTCTCTATGGCACTCGCCTCAGCGCAAGTGTTCCAGCTCCCTAGGGTTAGGGTTAGGGTTACGCCTAGGGTTAGGTTCAGAAAACCACAAAGCCCAGACCCAGGGACCTGAAATGCCAAAAGCATGCCAAGGGAGCACATGCCCAACCTTGTTCTCTCCTTTCTTTCTTTATGGCACTCGCCTCAGCGCAAGTATTCCAGCTCCGCCTAGGGTTAGGGTTATGCCTAGGGTTAGGATTCAGAAAACCACAAAGCCCACACCTCCAGGGACACTAACAATGCAAAAAGGAAGCCAAGGGAGCACAAAAATGCCCAAATTGCTCCATCCTTTTCTTTCGCTATGGAACTCGCCTCAGCCGCAAGTATTCCAGCTCCACGTAGGGTTAGGGTTAGGGTTACACCTAGGGTTAGGATTCAGAAAACCACAAAGCCCAGAGCTCCAGGAGCACTAACAATGCAAAAAGAAGCCAAGAGGAGCACAAAAATGCCCAAACCTTGCTCCATCCTTTTCTTTCGCTATGGCACTCACCTCAGCCCAAGTATTCCAGCTCCACGTAGGGTTAGGGTTAGGGTTACACCTAGGGTTAGGATTCAGAAAACCACAAAGCCCAGAGCTCCAGGGACACTGACTACGCAAAAAGCATCCCAAGAGGAGTACAAAAATTGCCCAACCTTGTTCCACCTTTTCTTTCGCTATGGCACTCGCCCAGGCATATTCCAGCTCCACCTAGGCTTGTAGTAGGTTAGGTTACGCCTAGGTTAGGTCAGAAAACCACAAAGCCCAGAGCTCCAGGACACTGACAATGCAAAAAGGAAGCCAAGAGGAGCACAAAAAATTGCCCAACATTGCTCCATCCTTTTCTTTCGCTATGGAACTCGCCTCAGCGCAAGTATTCCAGCTCCACGTAGGGTTAGGGTTAGGGTTACACCTAGGGTTAGGATTCAGAAAACCACAAAGCCCAGAGCTCCAGGGACACTGACTACGCAAAAAGCATCCAGAGGAGTACAAAAATGCCCAACCTTGTTCCCACCTTTTCTTTCTGCTAGCACCACCTCAGCCCAGCTATTCCAGCTCCGCACGCCTTAGCGATAGGCTTTATGGGTAGGGTTAGGCTTACGCCTAGGGTTAGGATTCAGAAAACCACAAAGCCCAGAGCTCCAGGGACATTGACAACGCAAAAAGCGTTCCAAGAGGAGCACAAAAATGCCCAAACCTTGCTCCCTCCATTTCTTTCGCTATGGCACTCGCCTCAGCGCAAGTGTTCCAGCTCCGCCTAGGGTTAGGGTTAGGGTTACGCCTAGGGTTAGGGTTCAGAAAACCACAAAGCCCAGAGACCCAGGGATCCTGAAAATGCCAAACCTTGTTCTCTCCTTTTCTTTCGCTATGGCACTCGCCTCAGCGCAAGTATTCCAGCTCCGCCTAGGGTTAGGGTTATGCCTAGGGTTAGGATTCAGAAAACCACAAAGCCCACACTCCAGGACACTAACAATGCAAAAAGGAAGCCAAGGAGCACAAAAATGCCCAATTGCTCCTCCTTTTCTTTCGCTATGGAACTCGCCTCAGCCGCAAAGTATTCCAGCTCCACGTAGGGTTAGGGTTGTTAGTGCACCTAGGGTTAGGATTCAGAAAACCACAAAGCCCACACCTCCAGGACACTAACAATGCAAAAAGGAAGCCAAGGGAGCACAAAAATGCCCAAACTTGCTCCATCCTTTTCTTTCGCTATGGAACTCACCTCAGCCCAAGTATTCCCGCTCCACGTAGGGTTAGGGTTAGGGTTACACCTAGGGTTAGGATTCAGAAAACCACAAAGCCCAGAGCTCCAGGACACTGACTACGCAAAAAGCATCCCAAGAGGAGTACAAAAATTGCCCAACCTTGTTCCCACCTTTTCTTTCTGCTCAGCACCACCTCAGCCCAGTGCACTATCCAGCTCCGCAGCGCCTTAGCGATAGGCTTACGCCTAGGTAGGGTTAGGCTTACGCCTAGGTTAGGTCAGAAAACCACAAACGCCAGAGCGCCACATTGACAACGCAAAAAGGAAGCCAAGAGGAGCACAAAAATGGCCAAACATTGCTCCATCCTTTTCTTTGGCTATGGAACTACAGCCTCAGCCCACGTATTACCAGGCTCCACGTTAGGGTTAGGGTCAGGGGTACGACCTAGGGTTAGGATCAGATAACCACAAAGGCCAGAGCTCCAGGGAACACTGGACTACGCAAAAAGCATCTCAAGAGGAGTACAAAAATGGCCCAACCTTGTTCCCACCTTTTCTTTCTGGCTCAGCACCCACCTCAGCCCAGTGCACTATTCGCAGCCCTCCGCAGCGCCTTAGCGATAGGCTTACGCCTATGGGTAGGGTTAGGCTTACGCCTAGGCTTAGGGTCCAGAAAACCACAAACGCTAGAGCTCCAGGGACATTGACAACGCAAAAAGCGTTCCAAGAGGAGCACAAAAATGCCCAAACGTTGCCTCCCTCCATTTTCTTTCTCTATGGCACTCGCCTCAGCGCAAGTGTTCCAGCTCCGCCTAGGGTTAGGGTTAGGGTTACGCCTAGGGTTAGGGTTCAGAAAACCACAAAAGCCAGAGACCCAGGGATCCTGAAAATGCCAAAGCATGCCAAGGCGAGCGCGACACTGCCCCAACCTTGTTCTCGTCCTTTTCTTTCTTTACGGCACTCGCCTCAGCGCAAGTATTCCAGCTCCGCCTAGGTTAGGGTTATGCCTAGGGGTTAGGATTCAGAAAACCACAAAGCCCACACCTCCAGGATCACTAACAATGCAAAAAAGGAAGCCAAGGGAGCAACAAAAACTGGCCCAAATATTGCTCCATCTTTTCTTTCACTATGGAACTCGCCTCAGCCCAAAGTATTCCAGCTCCACGTAGGTTAGCGGTTAGGGTTGCACCTAGGGTTGATATTCAGGAAAAACCCACAAAGCCCAAAGCTCCAGGGACCACCGAACAAATGCAAAAAGCTTCCCAAGCAGGAGCACAAAAATGCCTAAACCTTGCTCCGTCCTTTTCTTTCGGCTATGGAACTCACCTCAGCCCACCGTATTCCCGCTCCACGTAGGGTTTATGGTTATGGTTACAACTAGGGTTCAGGATTCCAGTAAACCACAAAGCCCAGAGTCCAGGACACTGATTACGCAAAAAGCATCCCCAAGAGGTGTACAAAAATTCCCCAGCCTTGTCCCACCTTTTCTTTCGCTATGGCACTCGCCTCAGCGCAAGTATTCCAGCTCCACCTAGGGCTGGTGTTAGGTAACGCCTAGGGTTAAGGTTCAGAAAACCACAAAGCCCCAGAGCTCCAGGACACTGACTATGCAATAGGCATCCCAAGAGGAGTACAAAAAATTGCCCCAACCTTCTTTCCTCCTTTTCTTTCGCTATGGCACTCGCCTCAGCGCAAGTATTCCAGCTCCACCCTCGGGTTAGGGGTAACGCCTAGGGTTAGGATTCAGAAAACCACAAAGCCCACACCTCCAGGAGCACTAACAATGCAAAAAGGAAGCCAAGGGGGAGCACAAAAATGCCCCAAACATTGCTCCATCCTTTTCTTTCGCTATGGAACTCACCTCAGCCCAAGTATTCCCGCTCCACGTAGGGTTAGGGTTAGGGTTACACCTAGGGTTAGGATTCAGAAAACCACAAAGCCCAGAGCTCCAGGAACACTGACTACGCAAAAAGCATCTCAAGAGGAGTACAAAAATTGCCCAACCTTGTTCCCACCTTTTCTTTCTGCTCAGCACCCACCTCAGCCCAGTGCACTATGCCAGCTCCGCAGCGCCTTAGCGATAGGCTTACGCCTATGGGTAGGGTTAGGCTTACGCCTAGGCTTAGGGTCCAGAAAACCACAAACGCCAGAGCGCCAGGGACATTGACAACGCAAAAAGGAAGCCAAGAGGAGCACAAAAATGGCCAAACATTGCTCCATCCTTTTCTTTCGCTATGGAACTCGCCTCAGCCCACGTATTCCAGCTCCACGTAGGGTTAGGGTTAGGGTTACACCTAGGGTTAGGATTCAGAAAACCACAAAGCCCAGAGCTCCAGGGACACTGACTACGCAAAAAGCATCTCAAGAGGAGTACAAAAATTGCCCAACCTTGTTCCCACCTTTTCTTTCTGCTCAGCACCCACCTCAGCCCAGTGCACTATTCCAGCTCCGCAGCGCCTTAGCGATAGGCTTACGCCTATGGGTAGGGTTAGGCTTACGCCTAGGCTTAGGGTCCAGAAAACCACAAACGCTAGAGCTCCAGGGACATTGACAACGCAAAAAGCGTTCCAAGAGGAGCACAAAAATGCCCAAACGTTGCTCCCTCCATTTCTTTCTCTATGGCACTCGCCTCAGCGCAAGTGTTCCAGCTCCGCCTAGGGTTAGGGTTAGGGTTACGCCTAGGGTTAGGGTTCAGAAAACCACAAAGCCCAGAGACCCAGGGATCCTGAAAATGCCAAAAGCATGCCAAGGCGAGCGCGACACTGCCCCAACCTTGTTCTCTCCTTTTCTTTCTTTACGGCACTCGCCTCAGCGCAAGTATTCCAGCTCCGCCTAGGGTTAGGGTTATGCCTAGGGTTAGGATTCAGAAAACCACAAAGCCCACACCTCCAGGATCACTAACAATGCAAAAAGGAAGCCAAGGGAGCACAAAACTGCCCAAATATTGCTCCATCCTTTTCTTTCACTATGGAACTCGCCTCAGCCCAAGTATTCCAGCTCCACGTAGGGTTAGGGTTAGGGTTACACCTAGGGTTGATATTCAGAAAACCACAAAGCCCAAAGCTCCAGGGACACTAACAATGCAAAAAGCTTCCCAAGAGGAGCACAAAAATGCCTAAACCTTGCTCCGTCCTTTTCTTTCGCTATGGAACTCACCTCAGCCCACGTATTCCCGCTCCACGTAGGGTTATGGTTATGGTTACAACTAGGGTTAGGATTCAGTAAACCACAAAGCCCAGAGCTCCAGGGACACTGATTACGCAAAAAGCATCCCAAGAGGTGTACAAAAATTCCCCAGCCTTGTTCCCACCTTTTCTTTCGCTATGGCACTCGCCTCAGCGCAAGTATTCCAGCTCCACCTAGGGCTGGTGTTAGGGTAACGCCTAGGGTTAAGGTTCAGAAAACCACAAAGCCCAGAGCTCCAGGAACACTGACTATGCAATAGGCATCCCAAGAGGAGTACAAAAATTGCCCAACCTTCTTTCCTCCTTTTCTTTCGCTATGGCACTCGCCTCAGCGCAAGTATTCCAGCTCCACCTCGGGTTAGGGTAACGCCTAGGGTTAGGATTCAGAAAACCACAAAGCCCACACCTCCAGGAGCACTAACAATGCAAAAAGGAAGCCAAGGGGAGCACAAAAATGGCCAAACATTGCTCCATCCTTTTCTTTCGCTATGGAACTCACCTCAGCCCAAGTATTCCCGCTCCACGTAGGGTTAGGGTTAGGGTTACACCTAGGGTTAGGATTCAGAAAACCACAAACGCCAGAGCTCCAGGAACACTGACTACGCAAAAAGCATCCCAAGAGGAGTACAAAAATTGCCCAACCTTGTTCCCACCTTTTTCTTTCTGCTCAGCACCCACCTCAGCCCAGTGCACTATGCCAGCTCCGCAGCGCCTTAGCGATAGGCTTACGCCTATGGGTAGGGTTAGGCTTACGCCTAGGCTTAGGGTCCAGAATACCACAAACGCCAGAGCGCCAGGGACATTGACAACGCAAAAAGGAAGCCAAGAGGAGCACAAAAATGGCCAAACATTGCTCCATCCTTTTCTTTCGCTATGGAACTCGCCTCAGCCCACGTATTCCCGCTCCACGTAGGGTTAGGGTTAGGGTTACACCTAGGGTTAGGATTCAGAAAACCACAAAGCCCAGAGCTCCAGGGACACTGACTACGCAAAAAGCATCTCCAAGAGGAGTACAAAAATTGCCCAACCTTGTTCCCACCTTTTTTTCTGCTCAGCACCCACCTCAGCCCAGTGCACTATTCCAGCTCCGCAGCGCCTTAGCGATAGGCTTACGCCTATGGGTAGGGTTAGGCTTACGCCTAGGCTTAGGGTCCAGAAAACCACAAACGCTAGAGCTCCCAGGGACATTGACAACGCAAAAAGCGTTCCAAGAGGAGCACAAAAATGCCCAAACGTTGCTCCCTCCATTTCTTTCTCTATGGCACTCGCCTCAGCGCAAGTGTTCCAGCTCCGCCTAGGGTTAGGGTTAGGGTTACGCCTAGGGTTAGGGTTCACGAAACCACAAAGCCCAGAGACCCAGGGATCCTGAAAATGCCAAAAGCATGCCAAGGCGAGCGCGACACTGCCCCAACCTTGTTCTCTCCTTTTCTTTCTTTACGGCACTCGCCTCAGCGCAAGTATTCCAGCTCCGCCTCGGGTTAGGGTTATGCCTAGGGTTAGGATAGGCACTTCACAATGGAATAATGCTCCATCCTTTTCATTTCACTATGAACTCGCCTCGCCAAGTATCCAGCTCACGTAGTTAGGTAGGGTTACCAGGATTCAGAAACCACAAGCTCACACCTCCAGGGCACTGAACAATGCTCCAAAAGGAAGCCAAAGGGGAGCACAAAAATGCCCAAACATTTGCGCCATTCCCTTTTCTTTCGCATATGGAACTCGCCTTCAGCCCCAAGTATTCCAGCTGCTCACGGTGAGGGTTAGGGTTAGTGGTTACACCTAGGGTTAGGATTCAGAAAACCACAAAGCCCAGAGCTCCAGGAACACTGACTACGCAAAAAGCATCCCAAGAGGAGTACAAAAAATTGCCCAACCTTGTTCCCACCTTTTCTTTCTGCCCTCACACCACCTCAGCCCAGTGCACTATGCCAGCTCCGCAGCGCCTTAGCGATAGGCTTACGCCTATGGGTAGGGTTAGGCTTACGCCTAGGCTTAGGGTCCAGAAAACCACAAACGCCAGAGCGCCAGGGACATTGACAACGCAAAAAGGAAGCCAAGAGGAGCACAAAAATGGCCAAACATTGCTCCATCCTTTTCTTTCGCTATGGAACTCGCCTCAGCCCACGTATTCCAGCTCCACGTAGGGTTAGGGTTAGGGTTACACCTAGGGTTAGGATTCAGAAAACCACAAAGCCCAGAGCTCCAGGGACACTGACTACGCAAAAAGCATCTCAAGAGGAGTACAAAAATGCCCCAACCTTGTTCCCACCTTTTCTTTCTGCTCAGCACCCACCTCAGCCCAGTGCACTATTCCAGCTCCGCAGCGCCTTAGCGATAGGCTTACGCCTATGGGTAGGGTTAGGCTTACGCCTAGGCTTAGGGTCCAGAAAACCACAAACGCTAGAGCTCCAGGGACATTGACAACGCAAAAAGCGTTCCAAGAGGAGCACAAAAATGCCCAAACGTTGCTCCCTCCATTTCTTTCTCTATGGCACTCGCCTCAGCGCAAGTGTTCCAGCTCCGCCTAGGGTTAGGGTTAGGGTTACGCCTAGGGTTAGGGTTCAGAAAACCACAAAGCCCAGAGACCCAGGGATCCTGAAAATGCCAAAAGCATGCCAAGGCGAGCGCGACACTGCCCCAACCTTGTTCTCTCCTTTTCTTTCTTTACGGCACTCGCCTCAGCGCAAGTATTCCAGCTCCGCCTAGGGTTAGGGTTATGCCTAGGGTTAGGATTCAGAAAACCACAAAGCCCACACCTCCAGGATCACTAACAATGCAAAAAGGAAGCCAAGGGGAGCACAAAAATGGCCCAAATATTGCTCCATCCTTTTCTTTCACTATGGAACTCGCCTCAGCCCAAGTATTCCAGCTCCACGTAGGGTTAGGGTTAGGGTTACACCTAGGGTTGATATTCAGAAAACCACAAAGCCCAAAGCTCCAGGGACACTAACAATGCAAAAAGCTTCCCAAGAGGAGCACAAAAATGCCTAAACCTTGCTCCGTCCTTTTCTTTCGCTATGGAACTCACCTCAGCCCACGTATTCCCGCTCCACGTAGGGTTATGGTTATGGTTACAACTAGGGTTAGGATTCAGTAAACCACAAAGCCCAGAGCTCCAGGGACACTGATTACGCAAAAAGCATCCCAAGAGGTGTACAAAAATTCCCCAGCCTTGTTCCCACCTTTTCTTTCGCTATGGCACTCGCCTCAGCGCAAGTATTCCAGCTCCACCTAGGGCTGGTGTTAGGGTAACGCCTAGGGTTAAGGTTCAGAAAACCACAAAGCCCAGAGCTCCAGGAACACTGACTATGCAATAGGCATCCCAAGAGGAGTACAAAAATTGCCCAACCTTCTTTCCTCCTTTTCTTTCGCTATGGCACTCGCCTCAGCGCAAGTATTCCAGCTCCACCTCGGGTTAGGGTAACGCCTAGGGTTAGGATTCAGAAAACCACAAAGCCCACACCTCCAGGAGCACTAACAATGCAAAAAGGAAGCCAAGGGGAGCACAAAAATGGCCCAAACATTGCTCCATCCTTTTCTTTCGCTATGGAACTCACCTCAGCCCAAGTATTCCCGCTCCACGTAGGGTTAGGGTTAGGGTTACACCTAGGGTTAGGATTCAGAAAACCACAAAGCCCAGAGCTCCAGGAACACTGACTACGCAAAAAGCATCCCAAGAGGAGTACAAAAATTGCCCAACCTTGTTCCCACCTTTTCTTTCTGCTCAGCACCCACCTCAGCCCAGTGCACTATGCCAGCTCCGCAGCGCCTTAGCGATAGGCTTACGCCTATGGGTAGGGTTAGGCTTACGCCTAGGCTTAGGGTCCAGAAAACCACAAACGCCAGAGCGCCAGGGACATTGACAACGCAAAAAGGAAGCCAAGAGGAGCACAAAAATGGCCAAACATTGCTCCATCCTTTTCTTTCGCTATGGAACTCGCCTCAGCCCACGTATTCCAGCTCCACGTAGGGTTAGGGTTAGGGTTACACCTAGGGTTAGGATTCAGAAAACCACAAAGCCCAGAGCTCCAGGGACACTGACTACGCAAAAAGCATCTCAAGAGGAGTACAAAAATTGCCCAACCTTGTTCCCACCTTTTCTTTCTGCTCAGCACCCACCTCAGCCCAGTGCACTATTCCAGCTCCGCAGCGCCTTAGCGATAGGCTTACGCCTATGGGTAGGGTTAGGCTTACGCCTAGGCTTAGGGTCCAGAAAACCACAAACGCTAGAGCTCCAGGGACATTGACAACGCAAAAAGCGTTCCAAGAGGAGCACAAAAATGCCCAAACGTTGCTCCCTCCATTTCTTTCTCTATGGCACTCGCCTCAGCGCAAGTGTTCCAGCTCCGCCTAGGGTTAGGGTTAGGGTTACGCCTAGGGTTAGGGTTCAGAAAACCACAAAGCCCAGAGACCCAGGGATCCTGAAAATGCCAAAAGCATGCCAAGGCGAGCGCGACACTGCCCCAACCTTGTTCTCTCCTTTTCTTTCTTTACGGCACTCGCCTCAGCGCAAGTATTCCAGCTCCGCCTAGGGTTAGGGTTATGCCTAGGGTTAGGATTCAGAAAACCACAAAGCCCACACCTCCAGGATCACTAACAATGCAAAAAGGAAGCCAAGGGGAGCACAAAAATGGCCAAATATTGCTCCATCCTTTTCTTTCACTATGGAACTCGCCTCAGCCCAAGTATTCCAGCTCCACGTAGGGTTAGGGTTAGGGTTACACCTAGGGTTGATATTCAGAAAACCACAAAGCCCAAAGCTCCAGGGACACTAACAATGCAAAAAGCTTCCCAAGAGGAGCACAAAAATGCCTAAACCTTGCTCCGTCCTTTTCTTTCGCTATGGAACTCACCTCAGCCCACGTATTCCCGCTCCACGTAGGGTTATGGTTATGGTTACAACTAGGGTTAGGATTCAGAAAACCACAAAGCCCAGAGCTCCAGGGACACTGATTACGCAAAAAGCATCCCAAGAGGTGTACAAAAATTCCCCAGCCTTGTTCCCACCTTTTCTTTCGCTATGGCACTCGCCTCAGCGCAAGTATTCCAGCTCCACCTAGGGCTGGTGTTAGGGTAACGCCTAGGGTTAAGGTTCAGAAAACCACAAAGCCCAGAGCTCCAGGAACACTGACTATGCAATAGGCATCCCAAGAGGAGTACAAAAATTGCCCAACCTTCTTTCCTCCTTTTCTTTCGCTATGGCACTCGCCTCAGCGCAAGTATTCCAGCTCCACCTCGGGTTAGGGTAACGCCTAGGGTTAGGATTCAGAAAACCACAAAGCCCACACCTCCAGGAGCACTAACAATGCAAAAAGGAAGCCAAGGGGAGCACAAAAATGGCCAAACATTGCTCCATCCTTTTCTTTCGCTATGGAACTCACCTCAGCCCAAGTATTCCAGCTCCACGTAGGGTTAGGGTTAGGGTTACACCTAGGGTTAGGATTCAGAAAACCACAAAGCCCAGAGCTCCAGGAACACTGACTACGCAAAAAGCATCCCAAGAGGAGTACAAAAATTGCCCAACCTTGTTCCCACCTTTTCTTTCTGCTCAGCACCCACCTCAGCCCAGTGCCACTATGCCAGCTCCGCAGCGCCTTAGCGATAGGCTTACGCCTATGGGTAGGGTTAGGCTTACGCCTAGGCTTAGGGGTCCAGAAAACCACAAACGCTAGAGCTCCAGGGACATTGACAACGCAAAAAGCGTTCCAAGAGGAGCACAAAAATGCCCAAACGTTGCTCCCTCCATTTCTTTCTCTATGGCACTCGCCTCAGCGCAAGTGTTCCAGCTCCGCCTAGGGTTAGGGTTAGGGTTACGCCTAGGGTTAGGGTTCAGAAAACCACAAACGCCAGAGACCCAGGGATCCTGAAAATGCCAAAAGCATGCCAAGGCGAGCGCGGACCACTGCCCAACCTTGTTCTCTCCTTTTCTTTCTTTACGGCACTCGCCTCAGCGCAAGTATCCAGCTCCGCCTAGGGTTAGGGTAGGCCTAGGGTTAGGATTCAGAAAACCCAAAGCCCACACCTCCAGGATCACTAACAATGCAAAAAGGAAGCCAAGGGGAGCACAAAAATGCCAAATATTGCTCCATCCTTTTACTATGGAACTCGCCTCAGCCCAAGTATTCCAGCTCCACGTAGGGTTAGGGTTAGGGTTACACCTAGGGTTGATATTCAGAAAACCACAAAGCCCAAAGCTCCAGGGACACTAACAATGCAAAAAGCTTCCCAAGAGGAGCACAAAATGCCTAAACCTTGCTCCGTCCTTTTCTTTCGCTATGGAACTCACCTCAGCCACGTA
>JACSVZ010000007.1:18877584-18889292 GCA_014706295.1 Lycocorax pyrrhopterus obiensis | reverse complement strand
CTAATTATGGCTTTCGAATGGAAAGGTGTCTTGTGAGCAGCGTGTTGAATCTCGCTTGCCCCGAGACCTTCAGATCCACTGCCTCAAACAAAACATCCTATAAGGCCAGGAAAAAGTGGTAAGCAAGCCAAGGTGGGGGATGGGCGAGCAAGTCCATGCAAGGCAAATGGAGTGTAAGGAAGAGCACAGGAAGGACACCAAGGCTCTAGTAAGGGACTGCAAGGTTGGGGTAGGCAAGGCTAGACAAACTAAAGGAGGAGCAGGCAAGGCAAGGCCAGGGAAGAAAGGGTAGGAAAGTCTTTTAAGTGGACTCTGTGAGACTGAAAGTGCACAACGGTGCTTGGAACTGAGCACACAGGCCTGCGCGTCCTGCTCTTTAGAAGCTGCGAGGGGAAAGTGAAGGCCAGCGCTTACTTTTTGCTCTAGGCACTTTGGTATAGGAGCTGGATGTAGTGAGCTTTGAAGCTGGGCTCTGCAAGAGCGACGGAAAGTGACGGGACACGTAGCTGTGCAGGAAAGTCCATAACACCAGGAGGTGTATTGCTTTTCACAGAACACGAGTTAAAGGTGCAGTCAGCACCAGTTTGCTGTGCAGGCCCCTTTTGAGGCCAATATTGACATTAGGTTCAGGTTAAGGAGCGCTGCATGATTGAAAGAAAAATTGAGATCGTACATCTAGTTTGAAAGGAAAGCTCATCACCCCATTGCGCATGATGTTGCTCTCCTTCGAAGAGACTGTGAAACCCGGACTACTGTTTCCATATGAAAGTCATGGAGCTGCTGTCAGGGAGGAAGCAAAAACCTAACATCACATGCGGCTGAACTCAAGAAGCATGGTACAAAAATGTGTCGTGTAGTTCAAAGCGTCATGAGAAACGAGATTGCCAGGCCTCTTTTACTCTAGGATGTTTTGTTTAAGGCAGTGGCTCCTGAAGGTCTCCGGGCAAGCGAGATTCAACACGCTGCTCACAAGACACCTTTCCATTCGAAAGCCATAATTACCAGAACGATACAGGCACCATAAGAACTCCCATGCCAGGAAAGCAACAGTTGCTGGATAAGCCCTTTTCCTCTCAGCTTTTCAGCTACGTGCTTCGGCATCGGTCTATGCTCATTCCTTCTCAGCTCCTAGTACGTCTTGTTGGAAGCCCAGGGACGAGATTGCAGAAGTCAACCTGAAAGCCCATGCACGATCAGTGTCAGCTGGAAATGCCCTTGCTGGCACACCATGGAACTCACAGGCCTTACACTCAGGCACACAACCTGGAGACATGCACTTTCATACAGCTTCAGTGTTTAAAAAGCCAAAGTGCTTAGATCAGCAAGGAAAAGCAAGTGTTAAAAATGGAAAAACGTGCCAGGGCAAAACCACGTTCTTCATTCCCCCCCCCCCCCACGCCCCCCCCCTTCTCGCGGCCCAGATTGTGCTCTTGCACGTTGAACGACTCATCCAGCAAGTGCTTCTCCCCCGGCCCATTTCGCTGAGCGAGAGCTCCGTGCACAGTGTGGACGCTGCCAAACCGAAAGGGCAGCCTTGTGCCTCGAGCTGAGGGAACACCGAGCAGAGCAGCCGCGGGGGTGCGGGCAGCAGGCACGCCAAAGAGGGGGGGTCCGAGTGGAAGGCCGTGGCTGGGCTTCTCGTCTCTCCAGACAAGGCAAGGCGAAGGACGAAGCCGCAGAGCAGCGGGCTGGCGTGTGCAGCGCACCGAATTGCAGAAGCCCGGCGAGGGCTCGTTCACAAGCCGAGTCGGCTGACAGTGTCCTCGCCGCTCCAGGAAGGAACGCGCAGCCGCCCCGCTTCATCGCACAGCGTGGAGACGAGCACTTTCCTAGGCGTTCAGCGCTGCAGAGTCCCTGCAGCTCGAGCTCACCCAGGAGCACGCGTCAAAGCAGAAGGCGTTCCGAAAGCACCCCTTCTGCCAGCAGCCTTCCGAAGGCGCACATCACGCTGTGGCTCTGTGCCTCTCTTCAGAGACAGACGTCCGCCCCGTTGTCGCCCTCGCAGCTCCCGCTGCCAAACTCCAGCAGCTGCTCTCACGGAGAACGGCTGCACAAGTAAAAGCCAAGTGCCGGGCTGCACCCTCGCCTTCCGCACGCTCGCGGCATCAAACTCACCGGTGCACTCGGTGCTTGCCTCCTCCGCTGCATCCGACTGCCATCGTGTTCTCCGAAGCTCGGAGGCTGGAGGGAAGCGCAGTTGCTTCCACAGAGCGCTGCGAGAGCACTAGGCTTGTGCAGCAGCGGCAGCACAAGCAACTGCCCTGGAACTGCCTCCTTGCCGAGGCTATAACGTGAATTCCGCAGGCAGGAGAGTGGCAGCCACGCTCGTCTTGCTAGCCCGGACGCGGCGCACCCGAGCCCGGGGCTCCGCGGCTTCGTTCTTCGCCTTGTCGAACACGCCGTGCCTTCGTCCTCCCGGAGGCGGGCGGTCGTCTGCTCCTCGCCCGGAACACTGTGGCCCGCAGCGAAGCGCTCCAGCGCACTGCTTCTGCCGAAACACGCCTGCGCCGTGCCCCTTTCCTTCTGAGCGCTACGTTGCCACCACATTCTGCCTCTCCGGTGGTCTGAATGGAAACGGAAAGCTTCCCGGCTGCGTCTCGCACAGAGAACCGTGCCGGGACGAGCGGCTCGCCCGGCGCCTGCCCCTGACACTTGCGGCCGCTCGTAGCTGCAGCGCCCTCCAGGGCCGGTCCGCTTCCCGGTCACAACCTGCAAAGCGCCCGTCAGGCGGCGGTGCTGTCTGCCCGCTCCTTCTCTGCTCGAGTGTTACCCCGGGCGCACGCCGCAGTCTCGCAGGGAGCAAAGATCTTCGGCAGACGCCTCGCACAGGAGAAAGGTGCCAGGGCAAAACCACGTTCTTCATTCCCCCCCAAGCTTCTCGGCTGCGTCTCGCACAGAGAACCGTGCCGGGACGACAGACTGGTCTGGATGGCCTTCGCCTCCCATGAGCAGGCTTTCATCTCAACATGATACAAATGGTATTATATGGTTTCCTTCCTACGGCAAAAATTCTGTTCCACATGCCCACATGGAATTTCTATTCCACCGCCAAAATTCAACACACAAAAGGACAGCTCTAAGAGGGAAGCTGCCAGGACCGACAGGTCTTGCTGGCCTTTACCTCTGCAGGTCAGCCTCTCATCTGCACCTGAAACACTGGGGCTACTTGCTTTACTTGCTGTGTCAAAGAACTCAAGAGAATGGTGCAATCCTACTTTCAGCCACGGGCACCTGGCTCTTTTCTAAAGGAAGGAAAACCTGACACCCCAGTGTGTCAGAGGCAGCTAAGAGGCGGCCCCTCTTAGCTGGCCAAGGCCAGGTTGACATGTCAGTTCTGGCAGCTTTCTTCTGGAAGCAATCCTAGGACGTTCACAGTTTTAGGAGGAGGAATCTAATTTTCAGTGAGAGCTCCTGGCCATGAAGGGTGGCTCTTTTCCACAGAAAGGCATAATATAAGTCTGGAGAGGGCTTGCTTCACCGCCCTGCCGTTGACCTGCCTTGCCTACTGGATTTGCCAAACTCTGCCCTGCCTTGCCTTCAGCTTCTGGGCCTTCCCCTGGCCTACCACTCTATTGCCTTGCCTTGACTTGCCATTCCAACAAAATCTTGCTTTTCCTTGCTATTCCTCTCCATCCCCTACCTTGTCTGTGGGAGAAGTACGTGGGCATTTTGCACTCCCAAAGAATAAAAGCACGCTTCTTCGGTAAGGCCGAGAACGAAGCTGCAGAGCACCGTGCTTGTGTGCGCAGGGTCCAGGCTGCGAGAGGAGCGAGGCTGCCAAGCGCTTGCCTGCCAAAATCAAGTTAGCTAACGTAAGGGTAAAGGTCCGCGACAGCTTCCTGTGCCGGTGCATCTTCCTATCCGAGCCCTGTGTGGGAGCACTTAGGTTTAGCTTTAGACGCCGAGATTGAAAAAACTGTTAATGGCAGAAGATGCTGAGAAGGAACCTACAGAGCGCAGAAGTGTGTTTGGTGTGTGGCTGACATGTGGCAAGAGGAAGGTGCAGACCAGTGCTGGCTTTTTCTTCTAGAGCCGTTTTTAAAGGAGCAGCTGCTGGACGCTTGCAAGGGAGCTGCAAGACTGAGAACTGTGATGGCACGTCTACGTGAGAAGAAAGGTACAGAGCTGCGGTGTGGTAGATGCAGTTTCACAGCTGCTAAGAGAAGTGGGTAGTTTAGGAAAGCCTTCTCTTTTGACACTTGTTTTTCTGTGCAGATCTAGCCACTTGGACTCTGCAACATTGAAGGCGTCTGAAAGTGCATATCTCTGGGATGTGTGAGGGCGTATAAGGCCTGTGAGTTCCATGGCGTGCCAGCAAGAGCATTTCCAGCTGACACTGATCGTGCATGGGCTTTCAGGTTGACTTCTGCAATCTCGTCCCTGGGCTTCCAACAAGATGTACTAGGAGCTGAGAAAGAATGAGCATAGACCGATGCCGAAGCACGTAGCTGAAAAGCTGAGAGGTAAAAGGGCTTATCCAGCAACTGTTGCTTTCCTGGCATAGGAATTCTTATGGTGCCTGTATCGTTCTGCTAATTATGGCTTTCGAATGGAAAGGTGTCTTGTGAGCAGCGTGTTGAATCTCGCTTGCCCAGAGACCTTCAGGATCCACTGCCTTAAACAAAACATCCTATAAGGCCAGGAAAAAGTGGTAAGCAAGCCAAGGTGGGGGATGGGCGAGCAAGTCCATGCAAGGCAATGGAGTGTAAGGAAGAGCACAGGAAGGACACCAAGGCTCTAGTAAGGGACTGCAAGGTTGGGGTAGGCAAGGCTAGACAAACTAAAGGAGGAGCAGGCAAGGCAAGGCCAGGGAAGAAAGGGGTAGGAAAGTCTTTTAAGTGGACTCTGTGAGACTGAAAGTGCACAACGGTGCTTGGAACTGAGCACACAGGCCTGCGCGTCCTGCTCTTTAGAAGCTGCGAGGGGAAAGTGAAGGCCAGCGCTTACTTTTTGCTCTAGGCACTTTGGTATAGGAGCTGGATGTAGTGAGCTTTGAAGCTGGGCTCTGCAAGAGCGACGGAAAGTGACGGGACACGTAGCTGTGCAGGAAAGTCCATAACACCAGGAGGTGTATTGCTTTTCACAGAACACGAGTTAAAGGTGCAGTCAGCACCAGTTTGCTGTGCAGGCCCCTTTTGAGGCCAATATTGACATTAGGTTCAGGTTAAGGAGCGCTGCATGATTGAAAGAAAAATTGAGATCGTACATCTAGTTTGAAAGGAAAGCTCATCACCCCATTGCGCATGATGTTGCTCTCCTTCGAAGAGACTGTGAAACCCGGACTACTGTTTCCATATGAAAGTCATGGAGCTGCTGTCAGGGAGGAAGCAAAAACCTAACATCACATGCGGCTGAACTCAAGAAGCATGGTACAAAAATGTGTCGTGTAGTTCAAAGCGTCATGAGAAACGAGATTGCCAGGCCTCTTTTACTCTAGGATGTTTTGTTTAAGGCAGTGGCTCCTGAAGGTCTCCGGGCAAGCGAGATTCAACACGCTGCTCACAAGACACCTTTCCATTCGAAAGCCATAATTACCAGAACGATACAGGCACCATAAGAACTCCCATGCCAGGAAAGCAACAGTTGCTGGATAAGCCCTTTTCCTCTCAGCTTTTCAGCTACGTGCTTCGGCATCGGTCTATGCTCATTCCTTCTCAGCTCCTAGTACGTCTTGTTGGAAGCCCAGGGACGAGATTGCAGAAGTCAACCTGAAAGCCCATGCACGATCAGTGTCAGCTGGAAATGCCCTTGCTGGCACACCATGGAACTCACAGGCCTTACACTCAGGCACACAACCTGGAGACATGCACTTTCATACAGCTTCAGTGTTTAAAAAGCCAAAGTGCTTAGATCAGCAAGGAAAAGCAAGTGTTAAAAATGGAAAAACGTGCCAGGGCAAAACCACGTTCTTCATTCCCCCCCCCCCCCACGCCCCCCCCCTTCTCGCGGCCCAGATTGTGCTCTTGCACGTTGAACGACTCATCCAGCAAGTGCTTCTCCCCCGGCCCATTTCGCTGAGCGAGAGCTCCGTGCACAGTGTGGACGCTGCCAAACCGAAAGGGCAGCCTTGTGCCTCGAGCTGAGGGAACACCGAGCAGAGCAGCCGCGGGGGTGCGGGCAGCAGGCACGCCAAAGAGGGGGGGTCCGAGTGGAAGGCCGTGGCTGGGCTTCTCGTCTCTCCAGACAAGGCAAGGCGAAGGACGAAGCCGCAGAGCAGCGGGCTGGCGTGTGCAGCGCACCGAATTGCAGAAGCCCGGCGAGGGCTCGTTCACAAGCCGAGTCGGCTGACAGTGTCCTCGCCGCTCCAGGAAGGAACGCGCAGCCGCCCCGCTTCATCGCACAGCGTGGAGACGAGCACTTTCCTAGGCGTTCAGCGCTGCAGAGTCCCTGCAGCTCGAGCTCACCCAGGAGCACGCGTCAAAGCAGAAGGCGTTCCGAAAGCACCCCTTCTGCCAGCAGCCTTCCGAAGGCGCACATCACGCTGTGGCTCTGTGCCTCTCTTCAGAGACAGACGTCCGCCCCGTTGTCGCCCTCGCAGCTCCCGCTGCCAAACTCCAGCAGCTGCTCTCACGGAGAACGGCTGCACAAGTAAAAGCCAAGTGCCGGGCTGCACCCTCGCCTTCCGCACGCTCGCGGCATCAAACTCACCGGTGCACTCGGTGCTTGCCTCCTCCGCTGCATCCGACTGCCATCGTGTTCTCCGAAGCTCGGAGGCTGGAGGGAAGCGCAGTTGCTTCCACAGAGCGCTGCGAGAGCACTAGGCTTGTGCAGCAGCGGCAGCACAAGCAACTGCCCTGGAACTGCCTCCTTGCCGAGGCTATAACGTGAATTCCGCAGGCAGGAGAGTGGCAGCCACGCTCGTCTTGCTAGCCCGGACGCGGCGCACCCGAGCCCGGGGCTCCGCGGCTTCGTTCTTCGCCTTGTCGAACACGCCGTGCCTTCGTCCTCCCGGAGGCGGGCGGTCGTCTGCTCCTCGCCCGGAACACTGTGGCCCGCAGCGAAGCGCTCCAGCGCACTGCTTCTGCCGAAACACGCCTGCGCCGTGCCCCTTTCCTTCTGAGCGCTACGTTGCCACCACATTCTGCCTCTCCGGTGGTCTGAATGGAAACGGAAAGCTTCCCGGCTGCGTCTCGCACAGAGAACCGTGCCGGGACGAGCGGCTCGCCCGGCGCCTGCCCCTGACACTTGCGGCCGCTCGTAGCTGCAGCGCCCTCCAGGGCCGGTCCGCTTCCCGGTCACAACCTGCAAAGCGCCCGTCAGGCGGCGGTGCTGTCTGCCCGCTCCTTCTCTGCTCGAGTGTTACCCCGGGCGCACGCCGCAGTCTCGCAGGGAGCAAAGATCTTCGGCAGACGCCTCGCACAGGAGAAAGGTGCCAGGGCAAAACCACGTTCTTCATTCCCCCCCAAGCTTCTCGGCTGCGTCTCGCACAGAGAACCGTGCCGGGACGACAGACTGGTCTGGATGGCCTTCGCCTCCCATGAGCAGGCTTTCATCTCAACATGATACAAATGGTATTATATGGTTTCCTTCCTACGGCAAAAATTCTGTTCCACATGCCCACATGGAATTTCTATTCCACCGCCAAAATTCAACACACAAAAGGACAGCTCTAAGAGGGAAGCTGCCAGGACCGACAGGTCTTGCTGGCCTTTACCTCTGCAGGTCAGCCTCTCATCTGCACCTGAAACACTGGGGCTACTTGCTTTACTTGCTGTGTCAAAGAACTCAAGAGAATGGTGCAATCCTACTTTCAGCCACGGGCACCTGGCTCTTTTCTAAAGGAAGGAAAACCTGACACCCCAGTGTGTCAGAGGCAGCTAAGAGGCGGCCCCTCTTAGCTGGCCAAGGCCAGGTTGACATGTCAGTTCTGGCAGCTTTCTTCTGGAAGCAATCCTAGGACGTTCACAGTTTTAGGAGGAGGAATCTAATTTTCAGTGAGAGCTCCTGGCCATGAAGGGTGGCTCTTTTCCACAGAAAGGCATAATATAAGTCTGGAGAGGGCTTGCTTCACCGCCCTGCCGTTGACCTGCCTTGCCTACTGGATTTGCCAAACTCTGCCCTGCCTTGCCTTCAGCTTCTGGGCCTTCCCCTGGCCTACCACTCTATTGCCTTGCCTTGACTTGCCATTCCAACAAAATCTTGCTTTTCCTTGCTATTCCTCTCCATCCCCTACCTTGTCTGTGGGAGAAGTACGTGGGCATTTTGCACTCCCAAAGAATAAAAGCACGCTTCTTCGGTAAGGCCGAGAACGAAGCTGCAGAGCACCGTGCTTGTGTGCGCAGGGTCCAGGCTGCGAGAGGAGCGAGGCTGCCAAGCGCTTGCCTGCCAAAATCAAGTTAGCTAACGTAAGGGTAAAGGTCCGCGACAGCTTCCTGTGCCGGTGCATCTTCCTATCCGAGCCCTGTGTGGGAGCACTTAGGTTTAGCTTTAGACGCCGAGATTGAAAAAACTGTTAATGGCAGAAGATGCTGAGAAGGAACCTACAGAGCGCAGAAGTGTGTTTGGTGTGTGGCTGACATGTGGCAAGAGGAAGGTGCAGACCAGTGCTGGCTTTTTCTTCTAGAGCCGTTTTTAAAGGAGCAGCTGCTGGACGCTTGCAAGGGAGCTGCAAGACTGAGAACTGTGATGGCACGTCTACGTGAGAAGAAAGGTACAGAGCTGCGGTGTGGTAGATGCAGTTTCACAGCTGCTAAGAGAAGTGGGTAGTTTAGGAAAGCCTTCTCTTTTGACACTTGTTTTTCTGTGCAGATCTAGCCACTTGGACTCTGCAACATTGAAGGCGTCTGAAAGTGCATATCTCTGGGATGTGTGAGGGCGTATAAGGCCTGTGAGTTCCATGGCGTGCCAGCAAGAGCATTTCCAGCTGACACTGATCGTGCATGGGCTTTCAGGTTGACTTCTGCAATCTCGTCCCTGGGCTTCCAACAAGATGTACTAGGAGCTGAGAAAGAATGAGCATAGACCGATGCCGAAGCACGTAGCTGAAAAGCTGAGAGGTAAAAGGGCTTATCCAGCAACTGTTGCTTTCCTGGCATAGGAATTCTTATGGTGCCTGTATCGTTCTGCTAATTATGGCTTTCGAATGGAAAGGTGTCTTGTGAGCAGCGTGTTGAATCTCGCTTGCCCAGAGACCTTCAGGATCCACTGCCTTAAACAAAACATCCTATAAGGCCAGGAAAAAGTGGTAAGCAAGCCAAGGTGGGGGATGGGCGAGCAAGTCCATGCAAGGCAATGGAGTGTAAGGAAGAGCACAGGAAGGACACCAAGGCTCTAGTAAGGGACTGCAAGGTTGGGGTAGGCAAGGCTAGACAAACTAAAGGAGGAGCAGGCAAGGCAAGGCCAGGGAAGAAAGGGGTAGGAAAGTCTTTTAAGTGGACTCTGTGAGACTGAAAGTGCACAACGGTGCTTGGAACTGAGCACACAGGCCTGCGCGTCCTGCTCTTTAGAAGCTGCGAGGGGAAAGTGAAGGCCAGCGCTTACTTTTTGCTCTAGGCACTTTGGTATAGGAGCTGGATGTAGTGAGCTTTGAAGCTGGGCTCTGCAAGAGCGACGGAAAGTGACGGGACACGTAGCTGTGCAGGAAAGTCCATAACACCAGGAGGTGTATTGCTTTTCACAGAACACGAGTTAAAGGTGCAGTCAGCACCAGTTTGCTGTGCAGGCCCCTTTTGAGGCCAATATTGACATTAGGTTCAGGTTAAGGAGCGCTGCATGATTGAAAGAAAAATTGAGATCGTACATCTAGTTTGAAAGGAAAGCTCATCACCCCATTGCGCATGATGTTGCTCTCCTTCGAAGAGACTGTGAAACCCGGACTACTGTTTCCATATGAAAGTCATGGAGCTGCTGTCAGGGAGGAAGCAAAAACCTAACATCACATGCGGCTGAACTCAAGAAGCATGGTACAAAAATGTGTCGTGTAGTTCAAAGCGTCATGAGAAACGAGATTGCCAGGCCTCTTTTACTCTAGGATGTTTTGTTTAAGGCAGTGGCTCCTGAAGGTCTCCGGGCAAGCGAGATTCAACACGCTGCTCACAAGACACCTTTCCATTCGAAAGCCATAATTACCAGAACGATACAGGCACCATAAGAACTCCCATGCCAGGAAAGCAACAGTTGCTGGATAAGCCCTTTTCCTCTCAGCTTTTCAGCTACGTGCTTCGGCATCGGTCTATGCTCATTCCTTCTCAGCTCCTAGTACGTCTTGTTGGAAGCCCAGGGACGAGATTGCAGAAGTCAACCTGAAAGCCCATGCACGAGCAGTGTCAGCTGGAAATGCCCTTGCTGGCACACCATGGAACTCACAGGCCTTACACTCAGGCACACAACCTGGAGACATGCACTTTCATACAGCTTCAGTGTTTAAAAAGCCAAAGTGCTTAGATCAGCAAGGAAAAGCAAGTGTTAAAAATGGAAAAACGTGCCAGGGCAAAACCACGTTCTTCATTCCCCCCCCCCCCCCACGCCCCCCCCCTTCTCGCGGCCCAGATTGTGCTCTTGCACGTTGAACGACTCATCCAGCAAGTGCTTCTCCCCCGGCCCATTTCGCTGAGCGAGAGCTCCGTGCACAGTGTGGACGCTGCCAAACCGAAAGGGCAGCCTTGTGCCTCGAGCTGAGGGAACACCGAGCAGAGCAGCCGCGGGGGTGCGGGCAGCAGGCACGCCAAAGAGGGGGGGTCCGAGTGGAAGGCCGTGGCTGGGCTTCTCGTCTCTCCAGACAAGGCAAGGCGAAGGACGAAGCCGCAGAGCAGCGGGCTGGCGTGTGCAGCGCACCGAATTGCAGAAGCCCGGCGAGGGCTCGTTCACAAGCCGAGTCGGCTGACAGTGTCCTCGCCGCTCCAGGAAGGAACGCGCAGCCGCCCCGCTTCATCGCACAGCGTGGAGACGAGCACTTTCCTAGGCGTTCAGCGCTGCAGAGTCCCTGCAGCTCGAGCTCACCCAGGAGCACGCGTCAAAGCAGAAGGCGTTCCGAAAGCACCCCTTCTGCCAGCAGCCTTCCGAAGGCGCACATCACGCTGTGGCTCTGTGCCTCTCTTCAGAGACAGACGTCCGCCCCGTTGTCGCCCTCGCAGCTCCCGCTGCCAAACTCCAGCAGCTGCTCTCACGGAGAACGGCTGCACAAGTAAAAGCCAAGTGCCGGGCTGCACCCTCGCCTTCCGCACGCTCGCGGCATCAAACTCACCGGTGCACTCGGTGCTTGCCTCCTCCGCTGCATCCGACTGCCATCGTGTTTCTCCGAAGCTCGGAGGCTGGAGGGAAGCGCAGTTGCTTCCACAGAGCGCTGCGAGAGCACTAGGCTTGTGCAGCAGCGGCAGCACAAGCAACTGCCCTGGAACTGCCTCCTTGCCGAGGCTATAACGTGAATTCCGCAGGCAGGAGAGTGGCAGCCACGCTCGTCTTGCTAGCCCGGACGGCGGCCGCACCCGAGCCCGGGGCTTCCGCGGCTTCGTTCTTCGACTTGTCGAACACGCCGTGGCCTTCGTCTCCCGGAGCGGCGGTCCCGTCTGCTCCTCGCCGCGGACACTGTGGCCCGAGCGGAAGCGCTCCAGCGCACTGGCTTTCTGCCGAAACACGCCCTGCGCCGTGCCCCTTTCCTTCTGAGCGCTACGTTGCCACCACATTCTGCCTCTCCGGTGGTCTGAATGGAAACGGAAAGCTTCCCGGCTGCGTCTCGCACAGAGAACCGTGCCGGGACGAGCGGCTCGCCC
>JACSVZ010000007.1:18830902-18853236 GCA_014706295.1 Lycocorax pyrrhopterus obiensis | reverse complement strand
TAGATGTACGATCTCAATTTTTCTTTCAATCATGCAGCGCTCCTTAACCTGAACCTAATGTCAATATTGGCCTCAAAAGGGGCCTGCACAGCAAACTGTGCTGACTGCACCTTTAACTCGTGTTCTGTGAAAAGCAATACACCTCCTGGTGTTATGGACTTTCCTGCACAGCTACGTGTCCCGTCACTTTCCGTCGCTCTTGCAGAGCCCAGCTTCAAAGCTCACTACATCCAGCTCCTATACCAAAGTGCCTAGAGCAAAAAGTAAGCGCTGGCCTTCACTTTCCCCTCGCAGCTTCTAAAGAGCAGGACGCGCAGGCCTGTGTGCTCAGTTCCAAGCACCGTTGTGCACTTTCAGTCTCACAGAGTCCACTTAAAAGACTTTCCTACCCCTTTCTTCCCTGGCCTTGCCTTGCCTGCTCCTCCTTTAGTTTGTCTAGCCTTGCCTACCCCAACCTTGCAGTCCCTTACTAGAGCCTTGGTGTCCTTCCTGTGCTCTTCCTTACACTCCATTGCCTTGCATGGACTTGCTCGCCCATCCCCCACCTTGGCTTGCTTACCACTTTTTCCTGGCCTTATAGGATGTTTTGTTTAAGGCAGTGGATCCTGAAGGTCTCTGGGCAAGCGAGATTCAACACGCTGCTCACAAGACACCTTTCCATTCGAAAGCCATAATTAGCAGAACGATACAGGCACCATAAGAATTCCTATGCCAGGAAAGCAACAGTTGCTGGATAAGCCCTTTTACCTCTCAGCTTTTCAGCTACGTGCTTCGGCATCGGTCTATGCTCATTCTTTCTCAGCTCCTAGTACATCTTGTTGGAAGCCCAGGGACGAGATTGCAGAAGTCAACCTGAAAGCCCATGCACGATCAGTGTCAGCTGGAAATGCCCTTGCTGGCACGCCATGGAACTCACAGGCCTTATACGCCCTCACACATCCCAGAGATATGCACTTTCAGACGCCTTCAATGTTGCAGAGCCCAAGTGGCTAGATCTGCACAGAAAAACAAGTGTCAAAAGAGAAGGCTTTCCTAAACTACCCACTTCTCTTAGCAGCTGTGAAACTGCATCTACCACACCGCAGCTCTGTACCTTTCTTCTCACGTAGACGTGCCATCACAGTTCTCAGTCTTGCAGCTCCCTTGCAAGCGTCCAGCAGCTGCTCCTTTAAAAACGGCTCTAGAAGAAAAAGCCAGCACTGGTCTGCACCTTCCTCTTGCCACATGTCAGCCACACACCAAACACACTTCTGCGCTCTGTAGGTTCCTTCTCAGCATCTTCTGCCATTAACAGTTTTTCAATCTCGGCGTCTAAAGCTAAACCTAAGTGTTCCCACACAGGGCTCGGATAGGAAGATGTACCGGCACAGGAAGCTGTCGCGGACCTTTACCCTTACGTTAGCTAACTTGATTTTGGCAGGCAAGCGCTTGGCAGCCTCGCTCCTCTCGCAGCCTGGACCCTGCGCACACAAGCACGGTGCTCTGCAGCTTCGTTCTCGGCCTTACCGAAGAAGCGTGCTTTTATTCTTTGGGAGTGCAAAATGCCCACGTACTTCTCCCACAGACAAGGTAGGGCATGGAGAGGAATAGCAAGGAAAAGCAAGATTTTGTTGGAATGGCAAGTCAAGGCAAGGCAATAGAGTGGTAGGCCAGGGGAAGGCCCAGAAGCTGAAGGCAAGGCAGGGCAGAGTTTGGCAAATCCAGTAGGCAAGGCAGGTCAACGGCAGGGCGGTGAAGCAAGCCCTCTCCAGACTTATATTATGCCTTTCTGTGGAAAAGAGCCACCCTTCATGGCCAGGAGCTCTCACTGAAAATTAGATTCCTCCTCCTAAAACTGTGAACGTCCTAGGATTGCTTCCAGAAGAAAGCTGCCAGAACTGACATGTCAACCTGGCCTTGGCCAGCTAAGAGGGGCCGCCTCTTAGCTGCCTCTGACACACTGGGGTGTCAGGTTTTCCTTCCTTTAGAAAAGAGCCAGGTGCCCGTGGCTGAAAGTAGGATTGCACCATTCTCTTGAGTTCTTTGACACAGCAAGTAAAGCAAGTAGCCCCAGTGTTTCAGGTGCAGATGAGAGGCTGACCTGCAGAGGTAAAGGCCAGCAAGACCTGTCGGTCCTGGCAGCTTCCCTCTTAGAGCTGTCCTTTTGTGTGTTGAATTTTGGCGGTGGAATAGAAATTCCATGTGGGCATGTGGAACAGAATTTTTGCCGTAGGAAGGAAACCATATAATACCATTTGTATCATGTTGAGATGAAAGCCTGCTCATGGGAGGCGAAGGCCATCCAGACCAGTCTGTCGTCCCGGCACGGTTCTCTGTGCGAGACGCAGCCGAGAAGCTTGGGGGGGAATGAAGAACGTGGTTTTGCCCTGGCACCTTTCTCCTGTGCGAGGCGTCTGCCGAAGATCTTTGCTCCCTGCGAGACTGCGGCGTGCGCCCGGGGTAACACTCGAGCAGAGAAGGAGCGGGCAGACAGCACCGCCGCCTGACGGGCGCTTTGCAGGTTGTGACCGGGAAGCGGACCGGCCCTGGAGGGCGCTGCAGCTACGAGCGGCCGCAAGTGTCAGGGGCAGGCGCCGGGCGAGCCGCTCGTCCCGGCACGGTTCTCTGTGCGAGACGCAGCCGGGAAGCTTTCCGTTTCCATTCAGACCACCGGAGAGGCAGAATGTGGTGGCAACGTAGCGCTCAGAAGGAAAGGGGCACGGCGCAGGCGTGTTTCGGCAGAAGCAGTGCGCTGGAGCGCTTCGCTGCGGGCCACAGTGTTCCGGGCGAGGAGCAGACGACCGCCCGCCTCCGGGAGGACGAAGGCACGGCGTGTTCGACAAGGCGAAGAACGAAGCCGCGGAGCCCCGGGCTCGGGTGCGCCGCGTCCGGGCTAGCAAGACGAGCGTGGCTGCCACTCTCCTGCCTGCGGAATTCACGTTATAGCCTCGGCAAGGAGGCAGTTCCAGGGCAGTTGCTTGTGCTGCCGCTGCTGCACAAGCCTAGTGCTCTCGCAGCGCTCTGTGGAAGCAACTGCGCTTCCCTCCAGCCTCCGAGCTTCGGAGAACACGATGGCAGTCGGATGCAGCGGAGGAGGCAAGCACCGAGTGCACCGGTGAGTTTGATGCCGCGAGCGTGCGGAAGGCGAGGGTGCAGCCCGGCACTTGGCTTTTACTTGTGCAGCCGTTCTCCGTGAGAGCAGCTGCTGGAGTTTGGCAGCGGGAGCTGCGAGGGCGACAACGGGGCGGACGTCTGTCTCTGAAGAGAGGCACAGAGCCACAGCGTGATGTGCGCCTTCGGAAGGCTGCTGGCAGAAGGGGTGCTTTCGGAACGCCTTCTGCTTTGACGCGTGCTCCTGGGTGAGCTCGAGCTGCAGGGACTCTGCAGCGCTGAACGCCTAGGAAAGTGCTCGTCTCCACGCTGTGCGATGAAGCGGGGCGGCTGCGCGTTCCTTCCTGGAGCGGCGAGGACACTGTCAGCCGACTCGGCTTGTGAACGAGCCCTCGCCGGGCTTCTGCAATTCGGTGCGCTGCACACGCCAGCCCGCTGCTCTGCGGCTTCGTCCTTCGCCTTGCCTTGTCTGGAGAGACGAGAAGCCCAGCCACGGCCTTCCACTCGGACCCCCCCTCTTTGGCGTGCCTGCTGCCCGCACCCCCGCGGCTGCTCTGCTCGGTGTTCCCTCAGCTCGAGGCACAAGGCTGCCCTTTCGGTTTGGCAGCGTCCACACTGTGCACGGAGCTCTCGCTCAGCGAAATGGGCCGGGGGAGAAGCACTTGCTGGATGAGTCGTTCAACGTGCAAGAGCACAATCTGGGCCGCGAGAAGGGGGGGGGCGTGGGGGGGGGGGAATGAAGAACGTGGTTTTGCCCTGGCACGTTTTTCCATTTTTAACACTTGCTTCTCCTTGCTGATCTAAGCACTTTGGCTCTTTAAACACTGAAGCTGTATGAAAGTGCATGTCTCCAGGTTGTGTGCCTGAGTGTAAGGCCTGTGAGTTCCATGGTGTGCCAGCAAGGGCATTTCCAGCTGACACTGCTCGTGCATGGGCTTTCAGGTTGACTTCTGCAATCTCGTCCCTGGGCTTCCAACAAGACGTACTAGGAGCTGAGAAGGAATGAGCATAGACCAATGCCGAAGCACGTAGCTGAAAAGCTGAGAGGAAAAGGGCTTATCCAGCAACTGTTGCTTTCCTGGCATGGGAGTTCTTATGGTGCCTGTATCGTTCTGGTAATTATGGCTTTCGAATGGAAAGGTGTCTTGTGAGCAGCGTGTTGAATCTCGCTTGCCCGGAGACCTTCAGGAGCCACTGCCTTAAACAAAACATCCTAGAGTAAAAGAGGCCTGGCAATCTCGTTTCTCATGACGCTTTGAACTACACGACACATTTTTGTACCATGCTTCTTGAGTTCAGCCGCATGTGATGTTAGGTTTTTGCTTCCTCCCTGACAGCAGCTCCATGACTTTCATATGGAAACAGTAGTCCGGGTTTCACAGTCTCTTCGAAGGAGAGCAACATCATGCGCAATGGGGTGATGAGCTTTCCTTTCAAACTAGATGTACGATCTCAATTTTTCTTTCAATCATGCAGCGCTCCTTAACCTGAACCTAATGTCAATATTGGCCTCAAAAGGGGCCTGCACAGCAAACTGGTGCTGACTGCACCTTTAACTCGTGTTCTGTGAAAAGCAATACACCTCCTGGTGTTATGGACTTTCCTGCACAGCTACGTGTCCCGTCACTTTCCGTCGCTCTTGCAGAGCCCAGCTTCAAAGCTCACTACATCCAGCTCCTATACCAAAGTGCCTAGAGCAAAAAGTAAGCGCTGGCCTTCACTTTCCCCTCGCAGCTTCTAAAGAGCAGGACGCGCAGGCCTGTGTGCTCAGTTCCAAGCACCGTTGTGCACTTTCAGTCTCACAGAGTCCACTTAAAAGACTTTCCTACCCCTTTCTTCCCTGGCCTTGCCTTGCCTGCTCCTCCTTTAGTTTGTCTAGCCTTGCCTACCCCAACCTTGCAGTCCCTTACTAGAGCCTTGGTGTCCTTCCTGTGCTCTTCCTTACACTCCATTGCCTTGCATGGACTTGCTCGCCCATCCCCCACCTTGGCTTGCTTACCACTTTTTCCTGGCCTTATAGGATGTTTTGTTTAAGGCAGTGGATCCTGAAGGTCTCTGGGCAAGCGAGATTCAACACGCTGCTCACAAGACACCTTTCCATTCGAAAGCCATAATTAGCAGAACGATACAGGCACCATAAGAATTCCTATGCCAGGAAAGCAACAGTTGCTGGATAAGCCCTTTTACCTCTCAGCTTTTCAGCTACGTGCTTCGGCATCGGTCTATGCTCATTCTTTCTCAGCTCCTAGTACATCTTGTTGGAAGCCCAGGGACGAGATTGCAGAAGTCAACCTGAAAGCCCATGCACGATCAGTGTCAGCTGGAAATGCTCTTGCTGGCACGCCATGGAACTCACAGGCCTTATACGCCCTCACACATCCCAGAGATATGCACTTTCAGACGCCTTCAATGTTGCAGAGCCCAAGTGGCTAGATCTGCACAGAAAAACAAGTGTCAAAAGAGAAGGCTTTCCTAAACTACCCACTTCTCTTAGCAGCTGTGAAACTGCATCTACCACACCGCAGCTCTGTACCTTTCTTCTCACGTAGACGTGCCATCACAGTTCTCAGTCTTGCAGCTCCCTTGCAAGCGTCCAGCAGCTGCTCCTTTAAAAACGGCTCTAGAAGAAAAAGCCAGCACTGGTCTGCACCTTCCTCTTGCCACATGTCAGCCACACACCAAACACACTTCTGCGCTCTGTAGGTTCCTTCTCAGCATCTTCTGCCATTAACAGTTTTTCAATCTCGGCGTCTAAAGCTAAACCTAAGTGTTCCCACACAGGGCTCGGATAGGAAGATGTACCGGCACAGGAAGCTGTCGCGGACCTTTACCCTTACGTTAGCTAACTTGATTTTGGCAGGCAAGCGCTTGGCAGCCTCGCTCCTCTCGCAGCCTGGACCCTGCGCACACAAGCACGGTGCTCTGCAGCTTCGTTCTCGGCCTTACCGAAGAAGCGTGCTTTTATTCTTTGGGAGTGCAAAATGCCCACGTACTTCTCCCACAGACAAGGTAGGGGATGGAGAGGAATAGCAAGGAAAAGCAAGATTTTGTTGGAATGGCAAGTCAAGGCAAGGCAATAGAGTGGTAGGCCAGGGGAAGGCCCAGAAGCTGAAGGCAAGGCAGGGCAGAGTTTGGCAAATCCAGTAGGCAAGGCAGGTCAACGGCAGGGCGGTGAAGCAAGCCCTCTCCAGACTTATATTATGCCTTTCTGTGGAAAAGAGCCACCCTTCATGGCCAGGAGCTCTCACTGAAAATTAGATTCCTCCTCCTAAAACTGTGAACGTCCTAGGATTGCTTCCAGAAGAAAGCTGCCAGAACTGACATGTCAACCTGGCCTTGGCCAGCTAAGAGGGGCCGCCTCTTAGCTGCCTCTGACACACTGGGGTGTCAGGTTTTCCTTCCTTTAGAAAAGAGCCAGGTGCCCGTGGCTGAAAGTAGGATTGCACCATTCTCTTGAGTTCTTTGACACAGCAAGTAAAGCAAGTAGCCCCAGTGTTTCAGGTGCAGATGAGAGGCTGACCTGCAGAGGTAAAGGCCAGCAAGACCTGTCGGTCCTGGCAGCTTCCCTCTTAGAGCTGTCCTTTTGTGTGTTGAATTTTGGCGGTGGAATAGAAATTCCATGTGGGCATGTGGAACAGAATTTTTGCCGTAGGAAGGAAACCATATAATACCATTTGTATCATGTTGAGATGAAAGCCTGCTCATGGGAGGCGAAGGCCATCCAGACCAGTCTGTCGTCCCGGCACGGTTCTCTGTGCGAGACGCAGCCGAGAAGCTTGGGGGGGAATGAAGAACGTGGTTTTGCCCTGGCACCTTTCTCCTGTGCGAGGCGTCTGCCGAAGATCTTTGCTCCCTGCGAGACTGCGGCGTGCGCCCGGGGTAACACTCGAGCAGAGAAGGAGCGGGCAGACAGCACCGCCGCCTGACGGGCGCTTTGCAGGTTGTGACCGGGAAGCGGACCGGCCCTGGAGGGCGCTGCAGCTACGAGCGGCCGCAAGTGTCAGGGGCAGGCGCCGGGCGAGCCGCTCGTCCCGGCACGGTTCTCTGTGCGAGACGCAGCCGGGAAGCTTTCCGTTTCCATTCAGACCACCGGAGAGGCAGAATGTGGTGGCAACGTAGCGCTCAGAAGGAAAGGGGCACGGCGCAGGCGTGTTTCGGCAGAAGCAGTGCGCTGGAGCGCTTCGCTGCGGGCCACAGTGTTCCGGGCGAGGAGCAGACGACCGCCCGCCTCCGGGAGGACGAAGGCACGGCGTGTTCGACAAGGCGAAGAACGAAGCCGCGGAGCCCCGGGCTCGGGTGCGCCGCGTCCGGGCTAGCAAGACGAGCGTGGCTGCCACTCTCCTGCCTGCGGAATTCACGTTATAGCCTCGGCAAGGAGGCAGTTCCAGGGCAGTTGCTTGTGCTGCCGCTGCTGCACAAGCCTAGTGCTCTCGCAGCGCTCTGTGGAAGCAACTGCGCTTCCCTCCAGCCTCCGAGCTTCGGAGAACACGATGGCAGTCGGATGCAGCGGAGGAGGCAAGCACCGAGTGCACCGGTGAGTTTGATGCCGCGAGCGTGCGGAAGGCGAGGGTGCAGCCCGGCACTTGGCTTTTACTTGTGCAGCCGTTCTCCGTGAGAGCAGCTGCTGGAGTTTGGCAGCGGGAGCTGCGAGGGCGACAACGGGGCGGACGTCTGTCTCTGAAGAGAGGCACAGAGCCACAGCGTGATGTGCGCCTTCGGAAGGCTGCTGGCAGAAGGGGTGCTTTCGGAACGCCTTCTGCTTTGACGCGTGCTCCTGGGTGAGCTCGAGCTGCAGGGACTCTGCAGCGCTGAACGCCTAGGAAAGTGCTCGTCTCCACGCTGTGCGATGAAGCGGGGCGGCTGCGCGTTCCTTCCTGGAGCGGCGAGGACACTGTCAGCCGACTCGGCTTGTGAACGAGCCCTCGCCGGGCTTCTGCAATTCGGTGCGCTGCACACGCCAGCCCGCTGCTCTGCGGCTTCGTCCTTCGCCTTGCCTTGTCTGGAGAGACGAGAAGCCCAGCCACGGCCTTCCACTCGGACCCCCCCTCTTTGGCGTGCCTGCTGCCCGCACCCCCGCGGCTGCTCTGCTCGGTGTTCCCTCAGCTCGAGGCACAAGGCTGCCCTTTCGGTTTGGCAGCGTCCACACTGTGCACGGAGCTCTCGCTCAGCGAAATGGGCCGGGGGAGAAGCACTTGCTGGATGAGTCGTTCAACGTGCAAGAGCACAATCTGGGCCGCGAGAAGGGGGGGGGCGTGGGGGGGGGGGAATGAAGAACGTGGTTTTGCCCTGGCACGTTTTTCCATTTTTAACACTTGCTTCTCCTTGCTGATCTAAGCACTTTGGCTCTTTAAACACTGAAGCTGTATGAAAGTGCATGTCTCCAGGTTGTGTGCCTGAGTGTAAGGCCTGTGAGTTCCATGGTGTGCCAGCAAGGGCATTTCCAGCTGACACTGCTCGTGCATGGGCTTTCAGGTTGACTTCTGCAATCTCGTCCCTGGGCTTCCAACAAGACGTACTAGGAGCTGAGAAGGAATGAGCATAGACCAATGCCGAAGCACGTAGCTGAAAAGCTGAGAGGAAAAGGGCTTATCCAGCAACTGTTGCTTTCCTGGCATGGGAGTTCTTATGGTGCCTGTATCGTTCTGGTAATTATGGCTTTCGAATGGAAAGGTGTCTTGTGAGCAGCGTGTTGAATCTCGCTTGCCCGGAGACCTTCAGGAGCCACTGCCTTAAACAAAACATCCTAGAGTAAAAGAGGCCTGGCAATCTCGTTTCTCATGACGCTTTGAACTACACGACACATTTTTGTACCATGCTTCTTGAGTTCAGCCGCATGTGATGTTAGGTTTTTGCTTCCTCCCTGACAGCAGCTCCATGACTTTCATATGGAAACAGTAGTCCGGGTTTCACAGTCTCTTCGAAGGAGAGCAACATCATGCGCAATGGGGTGATGAGCTTTCCTTTCAAACTAGATGTACGATCTCAATTTTTCTTTCAATCATGCAGCGCTCCTTAACCTGAACCTAATGTCAATATTGGCCTCAAAAGGGGCCTGCACAGCAAACTGGTGCTGACTGCACCTTTAACTCGTGTTCTGTGAAAAGCAATACACCTCCTGGTGTTATGGACTTTCCTGCACAGCTACGTGTCCCGTCACTTTCCGTCGCTCTTGCAGAGCCCAGCTTCAAAGCTCACTACATCCAGCTCCTATACCAAAGTGCCTAGAGCAAAAAGTAAGCGCTGGCCTTCACTTTCCCCTCGCAGCTTCTAAAGAGCAGGACGCGCAGGCCTGTGTGCTCAGTTCCAAGCACCGTTGTGCACTTTCAGTCTCACAGAGTCCACTTAAAAGACTTTCCTACCCCTTTCTTCCCTGGCCTTGCCTTGCCTGCTCCTCCTTTAGTTTGTCTAGCCTTGCCTACCCCAACCTTGCAGTCCCTTACTAGAGCCTTGGTGTCCTTCCTGTGCTCTTCCTTACACTCCATTGCCTTGCATGGACTTGCTCGCCCATCCCCCACCTTGGCTTGCTTACCACTTTTTCCTGGCCTTATAGGATGTTTTGTTTAAGGCAGTGGATCCTGAAGGTCTCTGGGCAAGCGAGATTCAACACGCTGCTCACAAGACACCTTTCCATTCGAAAGCCATAATTAGCAGAACGATACAGGCACCATAAGAATTCCTATGCCAGGAAAGCAACAGTTGCTGGATAAGCCCTTTTACCTCTCAGCTTTTCAGCTACGTGCTTCGGCATCGGTCTATGCTCATTCTTTCTCAGCTCCTAGTACATCTTGTTGGAAGCCCAGGGACGAGATTGCAGAAGTCAACCTGAAAGCCCATGCACGATCAGTGTCAGCTGGAAATGCTCTTGCTGGCACGCCATGGAACTCACAGGCCTTATACGCCCTCACACATCCCAGAGATATGCACTTTCAGACGCCTTCAATGTTGCAGAGTCCAAGTGGCTAGATCTGCACAGAAAAACAAGTGTCAAAAGAGAAGGCTTTCCTAAACTACCCACTTCTCTTAGCAGCTGTGAAACTGCATCTACCACACCGCAGCTCTGTACCTTTCTTCTCACGTAGACGTGCCATCACAGTTCTCAGTCTTGCAGCTCCCTTGCAAGCGTCCAGCAGCTGCTCCTTTAAAAACGGCTCTAGAAGAAAAAGCCAGCACTGGTCTGCACCTTCCTCTTGCCACATGTCAGCCACACACCAAACACACTTCTGCGCTCTGTAGGTTCCTTCTCAGCATCTTCTGCCATTAACAGTTTTTCAATCTCGGCGTCTAAAGCTAAACCTAAGTGTTCCCACACAGGGCTCGGATAGGAAGATGTACCGGCACAGGAAGCTGTCGCGGACCTTTACCCTTACGTTAGCTAACTTGATTTTGGCAGGCAAGCGCTTGGCAGCCTCGCTCCTCTCGCAGCCTGGACCCTGCGCACACAAGCACGGTGCTCTGCAGCTTCGTTCTCGGCCTTACCGAAGAAGCGTGCTTTTATTCTTTGGGAGTGCAAAATGCCCACGTACTTCTCCCACAGACAAGGTAGGGGATGGAGAGGAATAGCAAGGAAAAGCAAGATTTTGTTGGAATGGCAAGTCAAGGCAAGGCAATAGAGTGGTAGGCCAGGGGAAGGCCCAGAAGCTGAAGGCAAGGCAGGGCAGAGTTTGGCAAATCCAGTAGGCAAGGCAGGTCAACGGCAGGGCGGTGAAGCAAGCCCTCTCCAGACTTATATTATGCCTTTCTGTGGAAAAGAGCCACCCTTCATGGCCAGGAGCTCTCACTGAAAATTAGATTCCTCCTCCTAAAACTGTGAACGTCCTAGGATTGCTTCCAGAAGAAAGCTGCCAGAACTGACATGTCAACCTGGCCTTGGCCAGCTAAGAGGGGCCGCCTCTTAGCTGCCTCTGACACACTGGGGTGTCAGGTTTTCCTTCCTTTAGAAAAGAGCCAGGTGCCCGTGGCTGAAAGTAGGATTGCACCATTCTCTTGAGTTCTTTGACACAGCAAGTAAAGCAAGTAGCCCCAGTGTTTCAGGTGCAGATGAGAGGCTGACCTGCAGAGGTAAAGGCCAGCAAGACCTGTCGGTCCTGGCAGCTTCCCTCTTAGAGCTGTCCTTTTGTGTGTTGAATTTTGGCGGTGGAATAGAAATTCCATGTGGGCATGTGGAACAGAATTTTTGCCGTAGGAAGGAAACCATATAATACCATTTGTATCATGTTGAGATGAAAGCCTGCTCATGGGAGGCGAAGGCCATCCAGACCAGTCTGTCGTCCCGGCACGGTTCTCTGTGCGAGACGCAGCCGAGAAGCTTGGGGGGGAATGAAGAACGTGGTTTTGCCCTGGCACCTTTCTCCTGTGCGAGGCGTCTGCCGAAGATCTTTGCTCCCTGCGAGACTGCGGCGTGCGCCCGGGGTAACACTCGAGCAGAGAAGGAGCGGGCAGACAGCACCGCCGCCTGACGGGCGCTTTGCAGGTTGTGACCGGGAAGCGGACCGGCCCTGGAGGGCGCTGCAGCTACGAGCGGCCGCAAGTGTCAGGGGCAGGCGCCGGGCGAGCCGCTCGTCCCGGCACGGTTCTCTGTGCGAGACGCAGCCGGGAAGCTTTCCGTTTCCATTCAGACCACCGGAGAGGCAGAATGTGGTGGCAACGTAGCGCTCAGAAGGAAAGGGGCACGGCGCAGGCGTGTTTCGGCAGAAGCAGTGCGCTGGAGCGCTTCGCTGCGGGCCACAGTGTTCCGGGCGAGGAGCAGACGACCGCCCGCCTCCGGGAGGACGAAGGCACGGCGTGTTCGACAAGGCGAAGAACGAAGCCGCGGAGCCCCGGGCTCGGGTGCGCCGCGTCCGGGCTAGCAAGACGAGCGTGGCTGCCACTCTCCTGCCTGCGGAATTCACGTTATAGCCTCGGCAAGGAGGCAGTTCCAGGGCAGTTGCTTGTGCTGCCGCTGCTGCACAAGCCTAGTGCTCTCGCAGCGCTCTGTGGAAGCAACTGCGCTTCCCTCCAGCCTCCGAGCTTCGGAGAACACGATGGCAGTCGGATGCAGCGGAGGAGGCAAGCACCGAGTGCACCGGTGAGTTTGATGCCGCGAGCGTGCGGAAGGCGAGGGTGCAGCCCGGCACTTGGCTTTTACTTGTGCAGCCGTTCTCCGTGAGAGCAGCTGCTGGAGTTTGGCAGCGGGAGCTGCGAGGGCGACAACGGGGCGGACGTCTGTCTCTGAAGAGAGGCACAGAGCCACAGCGTGATGTGCGCCTTCGGAAGGCTGCTGGCAGAAGGGGTGCTTTCGGAACGCCTTCTGCTTTGACGCGTGCTCCTGGGTGAGCTCGAGCTGCAGGGACTCTGCAGCGCTGAACGCCTAGGAAAGTGCTCGTCTCCACGCTGTGCGATGAAGCGGGGCGGCTGCGCGTTCCTTCCTGGAGCGGCGAGGACACTGTCAGCCGACTCGGCTTGTGAACGAGCCCTCGCCGGGCTTCTGCAATTCGGTGCGCTGCACACGCCAGCCCGCTGCTCTGCGGCTTCGTCCTTCGCCTTGCCTTGTCTGGAGAGACGAGAAGCCCAGCCACGGCCTTCCACTCGGACCCCCCCTCTTTGGCGTGCCTGCTGCCCGCACCCCCGCGGCTGCTCTGCTCGGTGTTCCCTCAGCTCGAGGCACAAGGCTGCCCTTTCGGTTTGGCAGCGTCCACACTGTGCACGGAGCTCTCGCTCAGCGAAATGGGCCGGGGGAGAAGCACTTGCTGGATGAGTCGTTCAACGTGCAAGAGCACAATCTGGGCCGCGAGAAGGGGGGGGGCGTGGGGGGGGGGGAATGAAGAACGTGGTTTTGCCCTGGCACGTTTTTCCATTTTTAACACTTGCTTTTCCTTGCTGATCTAAGCACTTTGGCTTTTTAAACACTGAAGCTGTATGAAAGTGCATGTCTCCAGGTTGTGTGCCTGAGTGTAAGGCCTGTGAGTTCCATGGTGTGCCAGCAAGGGCATTTCCAGCTGACACTGCTCGTGCATGGGCTTTCAGGTTGACTTCTGCAATCTCGTCCCTGGGCTTCCAACAAGACGTACTAGGAGCTGAGAAGGAATGAGCATAGACCAATGCCGAAGCACGTAGCTGAAAAGCTGAGAGGAAAAGGGCTTATCCAGCAACTGTTGCTTTCCTGGCATGGGAGTTCTTATGGTGCCTGTATCGTTCTGGTAATTATGGCTTTCGAATGGAAAGGTGTCTTGTGAGCAGCGTGTTGAATCTCGCTTGCCCGGAGACCTTCAGGAGCCACTGCCTTAAACAAAACATCCTAGAGTAAAAGAGGCCTGGCAATCTCGTTTCTCATGACGCTTTGAACTACACGACACATTTTTGTACCATGCTTCTTGAGTTCAGCCGCATGTGATGTTAGGTTTTTGCTTCCTCCCTGACAGCAGCTCCATGACTTTCATATGGAAACAGTAGTCCGGGTTTCACAGTCTCTTCGAAGGAGAGCAACATCATGCGCAATGGGGTGATGAGCTTTCCTTTCAAACTAGATGTACGATCTCAATTTTTCTTTCAATCATGCAGCGCTCCTTAACCTGAACCTAATGTCAATATTGGCCTCAAAAGGGGCCTGCACAGCAAACTGGTGCTGACTGCACCTTTAACTCGTGTTCTGTGAAAAGCAATACACCTCCTGGTGTTATGGACTTTCCTGCACAGCTACGTGTCCCGTCACTTTCCGTCGCTCTTGCAGAGCCCAGCTTCAAAGCTCACTACATCCAGCTCCTATACCAAAGTGCCTAGAGCAAAAAGTAAGCGCTGGCCTTCACTTTCCCCTCGCAGCTTCTAAAGAGCAGGACGCGCAGGCCTGTGTGCTCAGTTCCAAGCACCGTTGTGCACTTTCAGTCTCACAGAGTCCACTTAAAAGACTTTCCTACCCCTTTCTTCCCTGGCCTTGCCTTGCCTGCTCCTCCTTTAGTTTGTCTAGCCTTGCCTACCCCAACCTTGCAGTCCCTTACTAGAGCCTTGGTGTCCTTCCTGTGCTCTTCCTTACACTCCATTGCCTTGCATGGACTTGCTCGCCCATCCCCCACCTTGGCTTGCTTACCACTTTTTCCTGGCCTTATAGGATGTTTTGTTTAAGGCAGTGGATCCTGAAGGTCTCTGGGCAAGCGAGATTCAACACGCTGCTCACAAGACACCTTTCCATTCGAAAGCCATAATTAGCAGAACGATACAGGCACCATAAGAATTCCTATGCCAGGAAAGCAACAGTTGCTGGATAAGCCCTTTTACCTCTCAGCTTTTCAGCTACGTGCTTCGGCATCGGTCTATGCTCATTCTTTCTCAGCTCCTAGTACATCTTGTTGGAAGCCCAGGGACGAGATTGCAGAAGTCAACCTGAAAGCCCATGCACGATCAGTGTCAGCTGGAAATGCTCTTGCTGGCACGCCATGGAACTCACAGGCCTTATACGCCCTCACACATCCCAGAGATATGCACTTTCAGACGCCTTCAATGTTGCAGAGTCCAAGTGGCTAGATCTGCACAGAAAAACAAGTGTCAAAAGAGAAGGCTTTCCTAAACTACCCACTTCTCTTAGCAGCTGTGAAACTGCATCTACCACACCGCAGCTCTGTACCTTTCTTCTCACGTAGACGTGCCATCACAGTTCTCAGTCTTGCAGCTCCCTTGCAAGCGTCCAGCAGCTGCTCCTTTAAAAACGGCTCTAGAAGAAAAAGCCAGCACTGGTCTGCACCTTCCTCTTGCCACATGTCAGCCACACACCAAACACACTTCTGCGCTCTGTAGGTTCCTTCTCAGCATCTTCTGCCATTAACAGTTTTTCAATCTCGGCGTCTAAAGCTAAACCTAAGTGTTCCCACACAGGGCTCGGATAGGAAGATGTACCGGCACAGGAAGCTGTCGCGGACCTTTACCCTTACGTTAGCTAACTTGATTTTGGCAGGCAAGCGCTTGGCAGCCTCGCTCCTCTCGCAGCCTGGACCCTGCGCACACAAGCACGGTGCTCTGCAGCTTCGTTCTCGGCCTTACCGAAGAAGCGTGCTTTTATTCTTTGGGAGTGCAAAATGCCCACGTACTTCTCCCACAGACAAGGTAGGGGATGGAGAGGAATAGCAAGGAAAAGCAAGATTTTGTTGGAATGGCAAGTCAAGGCAAGGCAATAGAGTGGTAGGCCAGGGGAAGGCCCAGAAGCTGAAGGCAAGGCAGGGCAGAGTTTGGCAAATCCAGTAGGCAAGGCAGGTCAACGGCAGGGCGGTGAAGCAAGCCCTCTCCAGACTTATATTATGCCTTTCTGTGGAAAAGAGCCACCCTTCATGGCCAGGAGCTCTCACTGAAAATTAGATTCCTCCTCCTAAAACTGTGAACGTCCTAGGATTGCTTCCAGAAGAAAGCTGCCAGAACTGACATGTCAACCTGGCCTTGGCCAGCTAAGAGGGGCCGCCTCTTAGCTGCCTCTGACACACTGGGGTGTCAGGTTTTCCTTCCTTTAGAAAAGAGCCAGGTGCCCGTGGCTGAAAGTAGGATTGCACCATTCTCTTGAGTTCTTTGACACAGCAAGTAAAGCAAGTAGCCCCAGTGTTTCAGGTGCAGATGAGAGGCTGACCTGCAGAGGTAAAGGCCAGCAAGACCTGTCGGTCCTGGCAGCTTCCCTCTTAGAGCTGTCCTTTTGTGTGTTGAATTTTGGCGGTGGAATAGAAATTCCATGTGGGCATGTGGAACAGAATTTTTGCCGTAGGAAGGAAACCATATAATACCATTTGTATCATGTTGAGATGAAAGCCTGCTCATGGGAGGCGAAGGCCATCCAGACCAGTCTGTCGTCCCGGCACGGTTCTCTGTGCGAGACGCAGCCGAGAAGCTTGGGGGGGAATGAAGAACGTGGTTTTGCCCTGGCACCTTTCTCCTGTGCGAGGCGTCTGCCGAAGATCTTTGCTCCCTGCGAGACTGCGGCGTGCGCCCGGGGTAACACTCGAGCAGAGAAGGAGCGGGCAGACAGCACCGCCGCCTGACGGGCGCTTTGCAGGTTGTGACCGGGAAGCGGACCGGCCCTGGAGGGCGCTGCAGCTACGAGCGGCCGCAAGTGTCAGGGGCAGGCGCCGGGCGAGCCGCTCGTCCCGGCACGGTTCTCTGTGCGAGACGCAGCCGGGAAGCTTTCCGTTTCCATTCAGACCACCGGAGAGGCAGAATGTGGTGGCAACGTAGCGCTCAGAAGGAAAGGGGCACGGCGCAGGCGTGTTTCGGCAGAAGCAGTGCGCTGGAGCGCTTCGCTGCGGGCCACAGTGTTCCGGGCGAGGAGCAGACGACCGCCCGCCTCCGGGAGGACGAAGGCACGGCGTGTTCGACAAGGCGAAGAACGAAGCCGCGGAGCCCCGGGCTCGGGTGCGCCGCGTCCGGGCTAGCAAGACGAGCGTGGCTGCCACTCTCCTGCCTGCGGAATTCACGTTATAGCCTCGGCAAGGAGGCAGTTCCAGGGCAGTTGCTTGTGCTGCCGCTGCTGCACAAGCCTAGTGCTCTCGCAGCGCTCTGTGGAAGCAACTGCGCTTCCCTCCAGCCTCCGAGCTTCGGAGAACACGATGGCAGTCGGATGCAGCGGAGGAGGCAAGCACCGAGTGCACCGGTGAGTTTGATGCCGCGAGCGTGCGGAAGGCGAGGGTGCAGCCCGGCACTTGGCTTTTACTTGTGCAGCCGTTCTCCGTGAGAGCAGCTGCTGGAGTTTGGCAGCGGGAGCTGCGAGGGCGACAACGGGGCGGACGTCTGTCTCTGAAGAGAGGCACAGAGCCACAGCGTGATGTGCGCCTTCGGAAGGCTGCTGGCAGAAGGGGTGCTTTCGGAACGCCTTCTGCTTTGACGCGTGCTCCTGGGTGAGCTCGAGCTGCAGGGACTCTGCAGCGCTGAACGCCTAGGAAAGTGCTCGTCTCCACGCTGTGCGATGAAGCGGGGCGGCTGCGCGTTCCTTCCTGGAGCGGCGAGGACACTGTCAGCCGACTCGGCTTGTGAACGAGCCCTCGCCGGGCTTCTGCAATTCGGTGCGCTGCACACGCCAGCCCGCTGCTCTGCGGCTTCGTCCTTCGCCTTGCCTTGTCTGGAGAGACGAGAAGCCCAGCCACGGCCTTCCACTCGGACCCCCCCTCTTTGGCGTGCCTGCTGCCCGCACCCCCGCGGCTGCTCTGCTCGGTGTTCCCTCAGCTCGAGGCACAAGGCTGCCCTTTCGGTTTGGCAGCGTCCACACTGTGCACGGAGCTCTCGCTCAGCGAAATGGGCCGGGGGAGAAGCACTTGCTGGATGAGTCGTTCAACGTGCAAGAGCACAATCTGGGCCGCGAGAAGGGGGGGGGCGTGGGGGGGGGGGGAATGAAGAACGTGGTTTTGCCCTGGCACGTTTTTCCATTTTTAACACTTGCTTTTCCTTGCTGATCTAAGCACTTTGGCTTTTTAAACACTGAAGCTGTATGAAAGTGCATGTCTCCAGGTTGTGTGCCTGAGTGTAAGGCCTGTGAGTTCCATGGTGTGCCAGCAAGGGCATTTCCAGCTGACACTGCTCGTGCATGGGCTTTCAGGTTGACTTCTGCAATCTCGTCCCTGGGCTTCCAACAAGACGTACTAGGAGCTGAGAAGGAATGAGCATAGACCAATGCCGAAGCACGTAGCTGAAAAGCTGAGAGGAAAAGGGCTTATCCAGCAACTGTTGCTTTCCTGGCATGGGAGTTCTTATGGTGCCTGTATCGTTCTGGTAATTATGGCTTTCGAATGGAAAGGTGTCTTGTGAGCAGCGTGTTGAATCTCGCTTGCCCGGAGACCTTCAGGAGCCACTGCCTTAAACAAAACATCCTAGAGTAAAAGAGGCCTGGCAATCTCGTTTCTCATGACGCTTTGAACTACACGACACATTTTTGTACCATGCTTCTTGAGTTCAGCCGCATGTGATGTTAGGTTTTTGCTTCCTCCCTGACAGCAGCTCCATGACTTTCATATGGAAACAGTAGTCCGGGTTTCACAGTCTCTTCGAAGGAGAGCAACATCATGCGCAATGGGGTGATGAGCTTTCCTTTCAAACTAGATGTACGATCTCAATTTTTCTTTCAATCATGCAGCGCTCCTTAACCTGAACCTAATGTCAATATTGGCCTCAAAAGGGGCCTGCACAGCAAACTGGTGCTGACTGCACCTTTAACTCGTGTTCTGTGAAAAGCAATACACCTCCTGGTGTTATGGACTTTCCTGCACAGCTACGTGTCCCGTCACTTTCCGTCGCTCTTGCAGAGCCCAGCTTCAAAGCTCACTACATCCAGCTCCTATACCAAAGTGCCTAGAGCAAAAAGTAAGCGCTGGCCTTCACTTTCCCCTCGCAGCTTCTAAAGAGCAGGACGCGCAGGCCTGTGTGCTCAGTTCCAAGCACCGTTGTGCACTTTCAGTCTCACAGAGTCCACTTAAAAGACTTTCCTACCCCTTTCTTCCCTGGCCTTGCCTTGCCTGCTCCTCCTTTAGTTTGTCTAGCCTTGCCTACCCCAACCTTGCAGTCCCTTACTAGAGCCTTGGTGTCCTTCCTGTGCTCTTCCTTACACTCCATTGCCTTGCATGGACTTGCTCGCCCATCCCCCACCTTGGCTTGCTTACCACTTTTTCCTGGCCTTATAGGATGTTTTGTTTAAGGCAGTGGATCCTGAAGGTCTCTGGGCAAGCGAGATTCAACACGCTGCTCACAAGACACCTTTCCATTCGAAAGCCATAATTAGCAGAACGATACAGGCACCATAAGAATTCCTATGCCAGGAAAGCAACAGTTGCTGGATAAGCCCTTTTACCTCTCAGCTTTTCAGCTACGTGCTTCGGCATCGGTCTATGCTCATTCTTTCTCAGCTCCTAGTACATCTTGTTGGAAGCCCAGGGACGAGATTGCAGAAGTCAACCTGAAAGCCCATGCACGATCAGTGTCAGCTGGAAATGCTCTTGCTGGCACGCCATGGAACTCACAGGCCTTATACTCCCTCACACATCCCAGAGATATGCACTTTCAGACGCCTTCAATGTTGCAGAGTCCAAGTGGCTAGATCTGCACAGAAAAACAAGTGTCAAAAGAGAAGGCTTTCCTAAACTACCCACTTCTCTTAGCAGCTGTGAAACTGCATCTACCACACCGCAGCTCTGTACCTTTCTTCTCACGTAGACGTGCCATCACAGTTCTCAGTCTTGCAGCTCCCTTGCAAGCGTCCAGCAGCTGCTCCTTTAAAAACGGCTCTAGAAGAAAAAGCCAGCACTGGTCTGCACCTTCCTCTTGCCACATGTCAGCCACACACCAAACACACTTCTGCGCTCTGTAGGTTCCTTCTCAGCATCTTCTGCCATTAACAGTTTTTTCAATCTCGGCGTCTAAAGCTAAACCTAAGTGTTCCCACACAGGGCTCGGATAGGAAGATGTACCGGCACAGGAAGCTGTCGCGGACCTTTACCCTTACGTTAGCTAACTTGATTTTGGCAGGCAAGCGCTTGGCAGCCTCGCTCCTCTCGCAGCCTGGACCCTGCGCACACAAGCACGGTGCTCTGCAGCTTCGTTCTCGGCCTTACCGAAGAAGCGTGCTTTTATTCTTTGGGAGTGCAAAATGCCCACGTACTTCTCCCACAGACAAGGTAGGGATGGAGAGGAATAGCAAGGAAAAGCAAGATTTTGTTGGAATGGCAAGTCAAGGCAAGGCAATAGAGTGGTAGGCCAGGGGAAGGCCCAGAAGCTGAAGGCAGGCAGGGCAGAGTTTGGCAAATCCAGTAGGCAGGCAGGTCAACGGCAGGGCGGTGAAGCAAGCCCTCTCCAGACTTATATTATTGCCTTTCTGTGGAAAAGAGCCACCCTTTCATGGCCAGGAAGCTCTCACTGAAAATTAGATTCCTCCTCCTAAAACTGTGAACGTCCTAGGATTGCTTCCAGAAGAAAGCTGCCAGAACTGACATGTCAACCTGGCCTTGGCCAGCTAAGAGGGGCCGCCTCTCATCTGCACCTGAAACACTGGGGCTACTTGCTTTACTTGCTGTGTCAAAGAACTCAAGAGAATGGTGCAATCCTACTTTCAGCCACGGGCACCTGGCTCTTTTCTAAAGGAAGGAAAACCTGACACCCCAGTGTGTCAGAGGCAGCTAAGAGGCGGCCCCTCTTAGCTGGCCAAGGCCGGGTTGACATGTCAGTTTCTGGCAGCTTTCTTCTGGAAGCAATCCTAGGACGTTCACAGTTTAGGAGGAGGAATCTAATTTTCAGTGAGAGCTCCTGGCCGTGAAGGGTGGCTCTTTCCACAGAAAGGCATAATATAAGTCTGGAGAGGGCTTGCTTCACCGCCCTGCCGTGACCTGCCTTGCCTACTGGATTTGCCAACTCTGCCCTGCCTTGCCTTCAGCTTCTGGGCCTTCCCCTGGCCTACCACTCTATTGCCTTGCCTTGACTTGCCATTCCAACAAAATCTTGCTTTTCCTTGCTATTCCTCTCCCATCCCCTACCTTGTCTTGTGGGAGAAGTACGTGGGCATTTTGCACTCCCAAAGAATAAAAGCACGCTTCTTCGGTAAGGCCGAGAACGAAGCTGCAGAGCACCGTGCTTGTGTGCGCAGGGTCCAGGCTGCGAGAGGAGCGAGGCTGCCAAGCGCTTGCCTGCCAAAATCAAGTTAGCTAACGTAAGGGTAAAGGTCCGCGACAGCTTCCTGTGCCGGTACATCTTTCCTATCCGAGCCCTGTGTGGGACACTTAGGTTTAGCTTTAGACTCCGAGATTGAAAAAACTGTTAATGGCAGAAAGATGCTGAGAAGGAACCTACAGAGCGCAGAAAGTGTGTTTGGTGTGTGGCTGACATGTGGCAAGAGGAAAGGTGCAGACCAGTGCTGGCTTTTCTTCTAGAGCCGTTTTTAAAGGAGCAGCTGCTGGACGCTTGCAAGGGAGCTGCAAGACTGAGAACTGTGATGGCACGTCTACGTGAGAAGAAAGGTACAGAGCTGCGGTGTGGTAGATGCAGTTTCACACTGCTAGAGAAGTGGGTAGTTTAGGAAAGCCTTCTCTTTTGACACTTGTTTTTCTGTGCAGATCTAGCCACTTGGACTCTGCAACATTGAAGGCGTCTGAAAGTGCATATCTCTGGGATGTGTGAGGGCGTATAAGGCCTGTGAGTTCCATGGCGTGCCAGCAAGAGCATTTCCAGCTGACACTGATCGTGCATGGGCTTTCAGGTTGACTTCTGCAATCCTCGTCCCTGGGCTTCCACAAGATGTACTAGGAGCTGAGAAAGAATGAGCATAGACCGATGCCGAAGCACGTAGCTGAAAAGCTGAGAGGTAAAAGGGCTTATCCAGCAACTGTTGCTTTCCTGGCATAGGAATTTCTTATGGTGCCTGTATCGTACTGCTAAGTATGGCTTCGAATGGAAAGGTGTCTTGTGAGCAGCGTGTTGAATCTCGCTTGCCCAGAGACCTTCAGGATCCACTGCCTTAAACAAACATCCTATAAGGCCAGGAAAAAGTGGTAAGCAAGCCAAGGTGGGGATGGGCGAGCAAGTCCATGCAAGGCAATGGAGTGTAAGGAAGAGCACAGGAAGGACACCAAGGCTCTAGTAAGGGACTGCAAGGTTGGGGTAGGCAAGCGCTAGACAAACTAAAGGAGGAGCAGGCAAGGCAAGGCCAGGGAAGAAAGGGGTAGGAAAGTCTTTTAAGTGGACTCTGTGAGACTGAAAGTGCACAACGGTGCTTGGAACTGAGCACACAGGCTGCGCGTCCTGCTCTTTAGAAGCTGCGAGGGGAAAGTGAAGGCCAGCGCTTACTTTTTGCTCTAGGCACTTTGGTATAGGAGCTGGATGTAGTGAGCTTTGGAAGCTGGGCTCTGCAAGAGCGACGGAAAGTGACGGGGACACGTAGCTGTGGCAGGAAAGTCCATAACACCAGGAGGTGTATTGCTTTTCACAGAACACGAGTTAAAGGTGCAGTCAGCAACAGTTTGCTGTGCAGGCCCCTTTTGAGGCCAATATTGACATTAGGTTCAGGTTAAGGAGCGCTGCATGATTGAAAGAAAATTGAGATCGTACATCTAGTTGAAAGGAAAGCTCATCACCCCATTACGCATGATGTTGCTCTCCTTCGAAGAGGACTGTGAAACCCGGACTACTGTTTCCATATGAAAGTCATGGAGCTGCTGTCAGGGAGGAAGCAAAAACCTAACATCACATGCGGCTGAACCTCAAGAAGCATGGTACAAAAATGTGTCGTGTAGTTCAAAGCGTCATGAGAAACGAGATTGCCAGGCCTCTTT
>JACSVZ010000007.1:18786872-18825902 GCA_014706295.1 Lycocorax pyrrhopterus obiensis | reverse complement strand
TCTTTCAAACTAGATGTACGATCTCAATTTTTCTTTCAATCATGCAGCGCTCCTTAACCTGAACCTAATGTCAATATTGGCCTCAAAAGGGGCCTGCACAGCAAACTGTGCTGACTGCACCTTTAACTCGTGGTTCTGTAGAAAAGCAATACACCTCCTGGTGTTATGGACTTTCCTGCACAGCTACGTGTCCCGTCACTTTCCGTCGCTCTTGCAGGCCCAGCTTCAAAGCTCACTACATCCAGCTCCTATACCAAAGTGCCTAGAGCAAAAAGTAAGCGCTGGCCTTCACTTCCCCTCGCAGCTTCTAAAGAGCAGGACGCGCAGGCCTGTGTGCTCAGTTCCAAGCACCGTTGTGCACTTTCAGTCTCACAGAGTCCACTAAAAGACTTTCCTACCCCTTTCTTCCCTGGCCTTGCCTTGCCTGCTCCTCCTTTAGTTTGTCTAGCCTTGCCTACCCCAACCTTGCAGTCCCTTACTAGAGCCTTGGTGTCCTTCCTGTGCTCTTCCTTACACTCCATTGCCTTGCATGGACTTGCTCGCCCACCCCCACCTTTGGCTTGCTTACCACTTTTTCCTGGCCTTATAGGATGTTTTGTTTAAGGCAGTGGATCCTGAAGGTTCTCTGGGCAAGCGAGATTCAACACGCTGCTCACAGACACCTTTCCATTCGAAAGCCATAATTAGCAGAACGAACAGGCAGCCATAAGAATTCCTATGCCAGGAAAGCAACAGTTGCTGGATAAGCCCTTTTACCTCTCAGCTTTTCAGCTACGTGCTTCGGCATCGGTCTATGCTCATTCTTTCTCAGCTCCTAGTACATCTTGTTGGAAGCCCAGGGACGAGATTGCAGAAGTCAACCTGAAAGCCCATGCACGATCAGTGTCAGCTGGAAATGCTCTTGCTGGCACGCCATGGAACTCACAGGCCTTATACGCCCTCACACATCCCAGAGATATGCACTTTCAGACGCCTTCAATGTTGCAGAGCCCAAGTGGCTAGATCTGCACAGAAAAAACAAGTGTCAAAAGAGAAGGCTTTCCTAAACTACCCACTTCTCTTAGCAAGCTGTGAAACTGCATCTACCACACCCGCAGCTCTGTACCTTTCTTCTCACGTAGACGTGCCATCACAGTTCTCAGTCTTGCAGCTCCCTTGCAAGCGTCCAGCCAGCTGCTCCTTTAAAAACGGCTCTAGAAGAAAAAGCCAGCACTGGTCTGCACCTTCCTCTTGCCACATGTCAGCCACACACCAAACACACTTCTGCGCTCTGTAGGTTCCTTCTCAGCATCTTCTGCCATTAACAGTTTTTTCAATCTCGGCGTCTAAAGCTAAACCTAAGTGTTCCCACACAGGGCTCGGATAGGAAGATGTACCGGCACAGGAAGCTGTCGCGGACCTTTACCCTTACGTTAGCTAACTTGATTTTGGCAGGCAAGCGCTTGGCAGCCTCGCTCCTCTCGCAGCCTGGACCCTGCGCACACAAGCACGGTGCTCTGCAGCTTCGTTCTCGGCCTTACCGAAGAAGCGTGCTTTTATTCTTTGGGAGTGCAAAATGCCCACGTACTTCTCCCACAGACAAGGTAGGGGATGGAGAGGAATAGCAAGGAAAAAGCAAGATTTTGTTGGAATGGCAAGTCAAGGCAAGGCAATAGAGTGGTAGGCCAGGGGAAGGCCCAGAAGCTGAAGGCAAGGCAGGGCAGAGTTTGGCAAATCCAGTAGGCAAGGCAGGTCAACGGCAGGGCGGTGAAGCAAGCCCTCTCCAGACTTATATTATGCCTTTCTGTGGAAAAGAGCCACCCTTCATGGCCAGGAGCTCTCACTGAAAATTAGATTCCTCCTCCTAAAACTGTGAACGTCCTAGGATTGCTTCCAGAAGAAAGCTGCCAGAACTGACATGTCAACCTGGCCTTGGCCAGCTAAGAGGGGCCGCCTCTTAGCTGCCTCTGACACACTGGGGTGTCAGGTTTTCCTTCCTTTAGAAAAGAGCCAGGTGCCCGTGGCTGAAAGTAGGATTGCACCATTCTCTTGAGTTCTTTGACACAGCAAGTAAAGCAAGTAGCCCCAGTGTTTCAGGTGCAGATGAGAGGCTGACCTGCAGAGGTAAAGGCCAGCAAGACCTGTCGGTCCTGGCAGCTTCCCTCTTAGAGCTGTCCTTTTGTGTGTTGAATTTTGGCGGTGGAATAGAAATTCCATGTGGGCATGTGGAACAGAATTTTTGCCGTAGGAAGGAAACCATATAATACCATTTGTATCATGTTGAGATGAAAGCCTGCTCATGGGAGGCGAAGGCCATCCAGACCAGTCTGTCGTCCCGGCACGGTTCTCTGTGCGAGACGCAGCCGAGAAGCTTGGGGGGGAATGAAGAACGTGGTTTTGCCCTGGCACCTTTCTCCTGTGCGAGGCGTCTGCCGAAGATCTTTGCTCCCTGCGAGACTGCGGCGTGCGCCCGGGGTAACACTCGAGCAGAGAAGGAGCGGGCAGACAGCACCGCCGCCTGACGGGCGCTTTGCAGGTTGTGACCGGGAAGCGGACCGGCCCTGGAGGGCGCTGCAGCTACGAGCGGCCGCAAGTGTCAGGGGCAGGCGCCGGGCGAGCCGCTCGTCCCGGCACGGTTCTCTGTGCGAGACGCAGCCGGGAAGCTTTCCGTTTCCATTCAGACCACCGGAGAGGCAGAATGTGGTGGCAACGTAGCGCTCAGAAGGAAAGGGGCACGGCGCAGGCGTGTTTCGGCAGAAGCAGTGCGCTGGAGCGCTTCGCTGCGGGCCACAGTGTTCCGGGCGAGGAGCAGACGACCGCCCGCCTCCGGGAGGACGAAGGCACGGCGTGTTCGACAAGGCGAAGAACGAAGCCGCGGAGCCCCGGGCTCGGGTGCGCCGCGTCCGGGCTAGCAAGACGAGCGTGGCTGCCACTCTCCTGCCTGCGGAATTCACGTTATAGCCTCGGCAAGGAGGCAGTTCCAGGGCAGTTGCTTGTGCTGCCGCTGCTGCACAAGCCTAGTGCTCTCGCAGCGCTCTGTGGAAGCAACTGCGCTTCCCTCCAGCCTCCGAGCTTCGGAGAACACGATGGCAGTCGGATGCAGCGGAGGAGGCAAGCACCGAGTGCACCGGTGAGTTTGATGCCGCGAGCGTGCGGAAGGCGAGGGTGCAGCCCGGCACTTGGCTTTTACTTGTGCAGCCGTTCTCCGTGAGAGCAGCTGCTGGAGTTTGGCAGCGGGAGCTGCGAGGGCGACAACGGGGCGGACGTCTGTCTCTGAAGAGAGGCACAGAGCCACAGCGTGATGTGCGCCTTCGGAAGGCTGCTGGCAGAAGGGGTGCTTTCGGAACGCCTTCTGCTTTGACGCGTGCTCCTGGGTGAGCTCGAGCTGCAGGGACTCTGCAGCGCTGAACGCCTAGGAAAGTGCTCGTCTCCACGCTGTGCGATGAAGCGGGGCGGCTGCGCGTTCCTTCCTGGAGCGGCGAGGACACTGTCAGCCGACTCGGCTTGTGAACGAGCCCTCGCCGGGCTTCTGCAATTCGGTGCGCTGCACACGCCAGCCCGCTGCTCTGCGGCTTCGTCCTTCGCCTTGCCTTGTCTGGAGAGACGAGAAGCCCAGCCACGGCCTTCCACTCGGACCCCCCCTCTTTGGCGTGCCTGCTGCCCGCACCCCCGCGGCTGCTCTGCTCGGTGTTCCCTCAGCTCGAGGCACAAGGCTGCCCTTTCGGTTTGGCAGCGTCCACACTGTGCACGGAGCTCTCGCTCAGCGAAATGGGCCGGGGGAGAAGCACTTGCTGGATGAGTCGTTCAACGTGCAAGAGCACAATCTGGGCCGCGAGAAGGGGGGGGGGCGTGGGGGGGGGAATGAAGAACGTGGTTTTGCCCTGGCACGTTTTTCCATTTTTAACACTTGCTTTTCCTTGCTGATCTAAGCACTTTGGCTCTTTAAACACTGAAGCTGTATGAAAGTGCATGTCTCCAGGTTGTGTGCCTGAGTGTAAGGCCTGTGAGTTCCATGGTGTGCCAGCAAGGGCATTTCCAGCTGACACTGCTCGTGCATGGGCTTTCAGGTTGACTTCTGCAATCTCGTCCCTGGGCTTCCAACAAGACGTACTAGGAGCTGAGAAGGAATGAGCATAGACCAATGCCGAAGCACGTAGCTGAAAAGCTGAGAGGAAAAGGGCTTATCCAGCAACTGTTGCTTTCCTGGCATGGGAGTTCTTATGGTGCCTGTATCGTTCTGGTAATTATGGCTTTCGAATGGAAAGGTGTCTTGTGAGCAGCGTGTTGAATCTCGCTTGCCCGGAGACCTTCAGGAGCCACTGCCTTAAACAAAACATCCTAGAGTAAAAGAGGCCTGGCAATCTCGTTTCTCATGACGCTTTGAACTACACGACACATTTTTGTACCATGCTTCTTGAGTTCAGCCGCATGTGATGTTAGGTTTTTGCTTCCTCCCTGACAGCAGCTCCATGACTTTCATATGGAAACAGTAGTCCGGGTTTCACAGTCTCTTCGAAGGAGAGCAACATCATGCGCAATGGGGTGATGAGCTTTCCTTTCAAACTAGATGTACGATCTCAATTTTTCTTTCAATCATGCAGCGCTCCTTAACCTGAACCTAATGTCAATATTGGCCTCAAAAGGGGCCTGCACAGCAAACTGGTGCTGACTGCACCTTTAACTCGTGTTCTGTGAAAAGCAATACACCTCCTGGTGTTATGGACTTTCCTGCACAGCTACGTGTCCCGTCACTTTCCGTCGCTCTTGCAGAGCCCAGCTTCAAAGCTCACTACATCCAGCTCCTATACCAAAGTGCCTAGAGCAAAAAGTAAGCGCTGGCCTTCACTTTCCCCTCGCAGCTTCTAAAGAGCAGGACGCGCAGGCCTGTGTGCTCAGTTCCAAGCACCGTTGTGCACTTTCAGTCTCACAGAGTCCACTTAAAAGACTTTCCTACCCCTTTCTTCCCTGGCCTTGCCTTGCCTGCTCCTCCTTTAGTTTGTCTAGCCTTGCCTACCCCAACCTTGCAGTCCCTTACTAGAGCCTTGGTGTCCTTCCTGTGCTCTTCCTTACACTCCATTGCCTTGCATGGACTTGCTCGCCCATCCCCCACCTTGGCTTGCTTACCACTTTTTCCTGGCCTTATAGGATGTTTTGTTTAAGGCAGTGGATCCTGAAGGTCTCTGGGCAAGCGAGATTCAACACGCTGCTCACAAGACACCTTTCCATTCGAAAGCCATAATTAGCAGAACGATACAGGCACCATAAGAATTCCTATGCCAGGAAAGCAACAGTTGCTGGATAAGCCCTTTTACCTCTCAGCTTTTCAGCTACGTGCTTCGGCATCGGTCTATGCTCATTCTTTCTCAGCTCCTAGTACATCTTGTTGGAAGCCCAGGGACGAGATTGCAGAAGTCAACCTGAAAGCCCATGCACGATCAGTGTCAGCTGGAAATGCTCTTGCTGGCACGCCATGGAACTCACAGGCCTTATACGCCCTCACACATCCCAGAGATATGCACTTTCAGACGCCTTCAATGTTGCAGAGTCCAAGTGGCTAGATCTGCACAGAAAAACAAGTGTCAAAAGAGAAGGCTTTCCTAAACTACCCACTTCTCTTAGCAGCTGTGAAACTGCATCTACCACACCGCAGCTCTGTACCTTTCTTCTCACGTAGACGTGCCATCACAGTTCTCAGTCTTGCAGCTCCCTTGCAAGCGTCCAGCAGCTGCTCCTTTAAAAACGGCTCTAGAAGAAAAAGCCAGCACTGGTCTGCACCTTCCTCTTGCCACATGTCAGCCACACACCAAACACACTTCTGCGCTCTGTAGGTTCCTTCTCAGCATCTTCTGCCATTAACAGTTTTTCAATCTCGGCGTCTAAAGCTAAACCTAAGTGTTCCCACACAGGGCTCGGATAGGAAGATGTACCGGCACAGGAAGCTGTCGCGGACCTTTACCCTTACGTTAGCTAACTTGATTTTGGCAGGCAAGCGCTTGGCAGCCTCGCTCCTCTCGCAGCCTGGACCCTGCGCACACAAGCACGGTGCTCTGCAGCTTCGTTCTCGGCCTTACCGAAGAAGCGTGCTTTTATTCTTTGGGAGTGCAAAATGCCCACGTACTTCTCCCACAGACAAGGTAGGGGATGGAGAGGAATAGCAAGGAAAAGCAAGATTTTGTTGGAATGGCAAGTCAAGGCAAGGCAATAGAGTGGTAGGCCAGGGGAAGGCCCAGAAGCTGAAGGCAAGGCAGGGCAGAGTTTGGCAAATCCAGTAGGCAAGGCAGGTCAACGGCAGGGCGGTGAAGCAAGCCCTCTCCAGACTTATATTATGCCTTTCTGTGGAAAAGAGCCACCCTTCATGGCCAGGAGCTCTCACTGAAAATTAGATTCCTCCTCCTAAAACTGTGAACGTCCTAGGATTGCTTCCAGAAGAAAGCTGCCAGAACTGACATGTCAACCTGGCCTTGGCCAGCTAAGAGGGGCCGCCTCTTAGCTGCCTCTGACACACTGGGGTGTCAGGTTTTCCTTCCTTTAGAAAAGAGCCAGGTGCCCGTGGCTGAAAGTAGGATTGCACCATTCTCTTGAGTTCTTTGACACAGCAAGTAAAGCAAGTAGCCCCAGTGTTTCAGGTGCAGATGAGAGGCTGACCTGCAGAGGTAAAGGCCAGCAAGACCTGTCGGTCCTGGCAGCTTCCCTCTTAGAGCTGTCCTTTTGTGTGTTGAATTTTGGCGGTGGAATAGAAATTCCATGTGGGCATGTGGAACAGAATTTTTGCCGTAGGAAGGAAACCATATAATACCATTTGTATCATGTTGAGATGAAAGCCTGCTCATGGGAGGCGAAGGCCATCCAGACCAGTCTGTCGTCCCGGCACGGTTCTCTGTGCGAGACGCAGCCGAGAAGCTTGGGGGGGAATGAAGAACGTGGTTTTGCCCTGGCACCTTTCTCCTGTGCGAGGCGTCTGCCGAAGATCTTTGCTCCCTGCGAGACTGCGGCGTGCGCCCGGGGTAACACTCGAGCAGAGAAGGAGCGGGCAGACAGCACCGCCGCCTGACGGGCGCTTTGCAGGTTGTGACCGGGAAGCGGACCGGCCCTGGAGGGCGCTGCAGCTACGAGCGGCCGCAAGTGTCAGGGGCAGGCGCCGGGCGAGCCGCTCGTCCCGGCACGGTTCTCTGTGCGAGACGCAGCCGGGAAGCTTTCCGTTTCCATTCAGACCACCGGAGAGGCAGAATGTGGTGGCAACGTAGCGCTCAGAAGGAAAGGGGCACGGCGCAGGCGTGTTTCGGCAGAAGCAGTGCGCTGGAGCGCTTCGCTGCGGGCCACAGTGTTCCGGGCGAGGAGCAGACGACCGCCCGCCTCCGGGAGGACGAAGGCACGGCGTGTTCGACAAGGCGAAGAACGAAGCCGCGGAGCCCCGGGCTCGGGTGCGCCGCGTCCGGGCTAGCAAGACGAGCGTGGCTGCCACTCTCCTGCCTGCGGAATTCACGTTATAGCCTCGGCAAGGAGGCAGTTCCAGGGCAGTTGCTTGTGCTGCCGCTGCTGCACAAGCCTAGTGCTCTCGCAGCGCTCTGTGGAAGCAACTGCGCTTCCCTCCAGCCTCCGAGCTTCGGAGAACACGATGGCAGTCGGATGCAGCGGAGGAGGCAAGCACCGAGTGCACCGGTGAGTTTGATGCCGCGAGCGTGCGGAAGGCGAGGGTGCAGCCCGGCACTTGGCTTTTACTTGTGCAGCCGTTCTCCGTGAGAGCAGCTGCTGGAGTTTGGCAGCGGGAGCTGCGGAGGGCGACAACGAGGCCGGACGTCCTGTCTCTGAAGAGAGGCATCAGAGCCACTAGCGTGATGTGCGCCTTCCGTAAGGCTGCTGGCAGAAGGGGGTAGCTTTCGGAACGCCTTCTGCTTTGACTGCGTGCTCCTGGGTGACGCTCGAGCTGCAGGGACTTCTGCATGCGCTGAACGCCTAGGAAATGTCTTCGTCTCCACGCTGTGCGATGAAGCGGGGGCGGCTGCGGCGTTTCATTCCTGGAGCGGCGAGGACAACTGTAGCCGACTCGGCTTGTGAACGAGCCCTCGCCGGGCTTCTGCAATTCGGTGCGCTGCAACACGCCAGCCCCGCTGCTCTGCGGGCTCGTCCTTCGCCTGCCTGTCTGGAGACGAGAAGCACGTGCAAGAGAAAGCCAGGGGGGGGCGCGAGGGCTCGTTGACGAAGCCGCAGAGCGGCGGGTCGTGTACAGGAAGCCGTGTCTCACTTCGTGCCGGCTCCAGGAAGGAACGCGCAGCCGCCCCGCTTCATCGCACAGCGTGGAGACGAGCACTTTCCTAGGCGTTCAGCGCTGCAGAGTCCCTGCAGCTCGAGCTCACCCAGGAGCACGCGTCAAAAGCAGAAGGCGTTCCGAAAGCACCCTTCTGCCAGCAGCCTTCCGAAGGCGCACATCACGCTGTGGCTCTGTGCCTCTCTTCAGAGACAGACGTCCGCCCCGTTGTTCGCCCTCGCAGCTCCCGCTGCCAAACTCCAGGCAGCTGCTCTCACGGAGAACGGCTGCACAAGTAAAAGCCAAGTGCCGGGCTGCACCCTCGCCTTCCGCACGCTCGCGGCATCAAACTCACCGGTGCACTCGGTGCTTTGCCTCCTCCGCTGCATCCGACTGCCATCGTGTTCTCCGAAGCTCGGAGGCTGGAGGAAGCGCAGTTGCTTCCACAGAGCGCTGCGAGAGCACTAGGCTTGTGCAGCAGCGGCAGCACAAGCAACTGCCCTGGAACTGCCTCCTTGCCGAGGCTATAACGTGAATTCCGCAGGCAGGAGAGTGGCAGCCACGCTCGTCTTGCTAGCCCGGACGCGGCGCACCCGAGCCCGGGGCTCCGCGGCTTCGTTCTTCGCCTTGTCGAACACGCCGTGCCTTCGTCCTCCCGGAGGCGGGCGGTCGTCTGCTCCTCGCCCGGAACACTGTGGCCCGCAGCGAAGCGCTCCAGCGCACTGCTTCTGCCGAAACACGCCTGCGCCGTGCCCCTTTCCTTCTGAGCGCTACGTTGCCACCACATTCTGCCTCTCCGGTGGTCTGAATGGAAACGGAAAGCTTCCCGGCTGCGTCTCGCACAGAGAACCGTGCCGGGACGACCGGCTCGCCCGGCGCCTGCCGCTGACACTTGCGGCCGCTCGTAGCTGCAGCGCCCTCCAGGGCCGGTCCGCTTCCCGGTCACAACCTGCAAAGCGCCCGTCAGGCGGCGGTGCTGTCTGCCCGCTCCTTCTCTGCTCGAGTGTTACCCCGGGCGCACGCCGCAGTCTCGCAGGGAGCAAAGATCTTCGGCAGACGCCTCGCACAGGAGAAAGGTGCCAGGGCAAAACCACGTTCTTCATTCCCCCCAAGCTTCTCGGCTGCGTCTCGCACAGAGAACCGTGCCGGGACGACAGACTGGTCTGGATGGCCTTCGCCTCCCATGAGCAGGCTTTCATCTCAACATGATACAAATGGTATTATATGGTTTCCTTCCTACGGCAAAAATTCTGTTCCACATGCCCACATGGAATTTCTATTCCACCGCCAAAATTCAACACACAAAAGGACAGCTCTAAGAGGGAAGCTGCCAGGACCGACAGGTCTTGCTGGCCTTTACCTCTGCAGGTCAGCCTCTCATCTGCACCTGAAACACTGGGGCTACTTGCTTTACTTGCTGTGTCAAAGAACTCAAGAGAATGGTGCAATCCTACTTTCAGCCACGGGCACCTGGCTCTTTTCTAAAGGAAGGAAAACCTGACACCCCAGTGTGTCAGAGGCAGCTAAGAGGCGGCCCCTCTTAGCTGGCCAAGGCCAGGTTGACATGTCAGTTCTGGCAGCTTTCTTCTGGAAGCAATCCTAGGACGTTCACAGTTTTAGGAGGAGGAATCTAATTTTCAGTGAGAGCTCCTGGCCATGAAGGGTGGCTCTTTTCCACAGAAAGGCATAATATAAGTCTGGAGAGGGCTTGCTTCACCGCCCTGCCGTTGACCTGCCTTGCCTACTGGATTTGCCAAACTCTGCCCTGCCTTGCCTTCAGCTTCTGGGCCTTCCCCTGGCCTACCACTCTATTGCCTTGCCTTGACTTGCCATTCCAACAAAATCTTGCTTTTCCTTGCTATTCCTCTCCATCCCTACCTTGTCTGTGGGAGAAGTACGTGGGCATTTTGCACTCCCAAAGAATAAAAGCACGCTTCTTCGGTAAGGCCGAGAACGAAGCTGCAGAGCACCGTGCTTGTGTGCGCAGGGTCCAGGCTGCGAGAGGAGCGAGGCTGCCAAGCGCTTGCCTGCCAAAATCAAGTTAGCTAACGTAAGGGTAAAGGTCCGCGACAGCTTCCTGTGCCGGTACATCTTCCTATCCGAGCCCTGTGTGGGAACACTTAGGTTTAGCTTTAGACGCCGAGATTGAAAAACTGTTAATGGCAGAAGATGCTGAGAAGGAACCTACAGAGCGCAGAAGTGTGTTTGGTGTGTGGCTGACATGTGGCAAGAGGAAGGTGCAGACCAGTGCTGGCTTTTTCTTCTAGAGCCGTTTTTAAAGGAGCAGCTGCTGGACGCTTGCAAGGGAGCTGCAAGACTGAGAACTGTGATGGCACGTCTACGTGAGAAGAAAGGTACAGAGCTGCGGTGTGGTAGATGCAGTTTCACAGCTGCTAAGAGAAGTGGGGTAGTTTAGGAAAGCCTTCTCTTTTGACACTTGTTTTTCTGTGCAGATCTAGCCACTTGGACTCTGCAACATTGAAGGCGTCTGAAAGTGCATATCTCTGGGATGTGTGAGGGCGTATAAGGCCTGTGAGTTCCATGGCGTGCCAGCAAGAGCATTTCCAGCTGACACTGATCGTGCATGGGCTTTCAGGTTGACTTCTGCAATCTCGTCCCTGGGCTTCCAACAAGATGTACTAGGAGCTGAGAAAGAATGAGCATAGACCGATGCCGAAGCACGTAGCTGAAAAGCTGAGAGGTAAAAGGGCTTATCCAGCAACTGTTGCTTTCCTGGCATAGGAATTCTTATGGTGCCTGTATCGTTCTGCTAATTATGGCTTTCGAATGGAAAGGTGTCTTGTGAGCAGCGTGTTGAATCGTCGCTTGCCCAGAGACCTTCAGGATCCACTGCCTTAAACAAAACATCCTATAAGGCCAGGAAAAAGTGGTAAGCAAGCCAAGGTGGGGGATGGGCGAGCAAGTCCATGCAAGCAATGGAGTGTAAGGAAGAGCACAGGAAGGACACCAAGGCTCTAGTAAGGGACTGCAAGGTTGGGGTAGGCAAGGCTAGACAAACTAAAGGAGGAGCAGGCAAGGCAAGGCCAGGGAAGAAAGGGTAGGAAAGTCTTTTAAGTGGACTCTGTGAGACTGAAAGTGCACAACGGTGCTTGGAACTGAGCACACAGGCCTGCGCGTCCTGCTCTTTAGAAGCTGCGAGGGGAAAGTGAAGGCCAGCGCTTACTTTTTGCTCTAGGCACTTGGTATAGGAGCTGGATGTAGTGAGCTTTGAAGCTGGGCTCTGCAAGAGCGACGGAAAGTGACGGGACACGTAGCTGTGCAGGAAAGTCCATAACACCAGGAGGTGTATGCTTTTCACAGAACACGAGTTAAAGGTGCAGTCAGCACCAGTTTGCTGTGCAGGCCCCTTTTGAGGCCAATATTGACATTAGGTTCAGGTTAAGGAGCGCTGCATGATTGAAGAAAAATTGAGATCGTACATCTAGTTTGAAAGGAAAGCTCATCACCCCATTGCGCATGATGTTGCTCTCCTTCGAAGAGACTGTGAAACCCGGACTACTGTTTCCATATGAAAGTCATGGAGCTGCTGTCAGGGAGGAAGCAAAAACCTAACATCACATGCGGCTGAAACTCAAGAAGCATGGTACAAAAATGTGTCGTGTAGTTCAAAGCGTCATGAGAAACGAGATTTGCCAGGCCTCTTTTACTCTAGGATGTTTTTTTAAGGAGTGGCTCCCTGAAGGTTCTCTGGGCAGCCGAGATTCACACCTGTTCACAAGACACCTTTCCTTCGATAAGCCTATAATACCAGAAACGATACCAGGCAACCTAATAGAACCCATGCCAGAAAGCAACAGTTCTGATAAGCTCTTTTCCTCTCGGCTTGTTTCAGCTACGTGTCGGCATTGGTCTAGTGCTCATCCTTCTCACTCCTTACGTTTGTTGAAGCCCAGGACAGTATTGCGAGTAAGTCAACCTGAAGCATGCCCGAGACGTGTCATGCGTGAAATGCCCTTGCTCGCACATACCATGGACCACCTCACAGGCCCTTACACCAGGCACACAACCTGGAGACATGCATTTCATACAGCTTTCAGTGTTTAAAAGCCAAAGTGCCTTGAGATCAGCAAGGAAAAGCAGTGTTAGAATGGAGAAAAACGGTGCCAGGCGCTAAAACACGTTCTTCATTCCTCCCACCCCCTTCCTTCTCGGCCATGATTGGTGTCTCTTGCAACTTTGAACACTCATCAGCATTGCTTCTCCCCCGGCCCATTTTCGCTAGCGAGAGTCGTGCAAGTGTGGACGCTGCCAACCGAAAAGGAGCCTTGTGCCTGAAAATGGGGAAGCTGCACGCACACGAGCAGAGCACCGCGGGGGTGGGCAGCAGCACGCAAAGAGGGGGGGGAGTGAAGGCGGCTTGGCTTCCGTCTTCCAGACAAGGCAAGGGATAGGAAGCCGAGAGCACGGCTGGGTGTGAGCGCACGAATTGCAGAAGCCGCGAGGCTGTTACAGAATCGAGTCGGCTGCAGTGTCCTCGGCGCTACCAGAAGACACCGCAGCGCCCGCTTTCATCGCACAGCGTGGAGACAGCATTTCTAGGTCAGTCGCTGCCCAGAGTCCTGCAGCTCGATCAACATGGCAGCACTTCGTCAGCAGAAGGTTCGAAAGCACCCCTTTGCAGCGCTCCCGAAGGGCACATTGCGCTTGTGCTTCTGTTGCCTCTCTCAGAGACCGACGTCGCGTGTCGCGCCCCGCGGAGCTCCCAGCTGCCAAATCCAGCAGCTGCTCTCACGGAGAACGGCTGCACAAGAAAGAGCAATTGCGCGGCTCCACCTCGTTCCGCACGTCGCCGGCATCAAACTCATCGGTGCACTCGTGTTCCTCTCGCTTGGCATCCGGACTGCGCATCGTGTTCTCCGGAAGATTCGGAGGCTGGAGGGAAGCGCAGTTGTGCTTTCCACCATAGCGCGCGAGAGCACTAGCCTTTGTGCAGCACGGCAGCAAAGCAACTGCCTCTGTGAGATGCTCCTTCGCCGGCTATACGTGAATTCCGCAGGCACAGGAAGAGTGGCAGCCACGCTCGTCTTGCTAGCCCGGCGCGCGCACCGAGCCCGGGGCTCCGCGGCTTCGTCTTGCGCCTGTCGGACACGCCGTCCTTCTCTCCGGAGCGGGCGGTGTCTGTCTCGCCGACACGTGGCCCGCAGCGAAAGCGTCCAGGCACTGCTTCTGCCGAACACGCCTGCGCCGCCCTTCCTTCTGGCGCTACGTGCCACCACATGTCGCTCTCCGGTGGTCTGAATGGAAAGGAAAGCTTCCGGCTCCGCGTCTCGCCAGAGAACCGTGCCGGACGAGCGCTGCTCCGGCGCCTGCCCTGACACTTGCGACGCCTCGAGCTGCAGCGCCTCCAGGCCGGTGCGCTTCACGTCAAACCTGCAAACGCCCGCGGCGGCGTTGCTGTCTGCCCGCCTCCTTTCCGATGGCTCGATGTTACGCGGGCTGCACGCCGCATCTCGCAGGGAGCAAGATATTCGGCAACGCCATCGCACAGAGATATAGGTGCCAGGGCAAAACACGTCTTCATTCGCCCAAGCTCGCTTGCGTCTCGGCACAGAGAACGTGGCCGGACGAACAGACTGTCGGATGGCTTCGCTCCCTACAGCCTTCATCTCAATGATACAAATGCTATAATGGTTCTTTCCTACGGCAAAATTGTTCCCGCATCCACAAATTGAATTCTATTCCCCGGCAAATTCAACACACAAAAGGACAGCTTAAGAGGAAGATGCCAGACCGACAGGTCTTCTGCCTACCTCTGCGGTCACCTCTCATCTGCCCTGAAACACTGGGATACTGCTTAACTGCTGTGTCACAAGAACCAAGAGAATGGTGCAATCCAACTTTCAGTCCACGGGCCACCTGGCTCGTTTTCTAAAGGAAGAAAAGCCTGGACACGCCAGGTGTCAGAGGCAGCTAAGGGCGGCCCCTCTTAGCTGGCCAAGCAGGTGACATGTCTAGTTCTGCGCTTCTTCTGGAGGCAATCCTAGACTCACAGTTTAGGAGGAGGAATCTATTTTCATGAGAGCCGCCATAAGGTGGCTCTTTCCACAGAAAGCTAATATAAGTTGGAGAGGGCTTGCTTCACCGCCTGCGTTGAACTGCCTTGCCTACTTGATTTGCAAAACTCTGCCTGCTTGCCTTCACTTCTGGCCTCCCTGGCCTAACCACTCTAGCTTGCCTTCTTGCCATTCCATAACAAAATCTTGCTTTTCTTCATTCCTCTTCCATCCCTACCTGTTGTGGGAGAATAAGTGGGCATTGCACTCCAAAGAATATTAAAGCACGCTTTTCGGTACGGCCAGAGAACAAGCTTGCACGACACCGGCTTGTGTCGCAGGTCCAGGGCGCGGAGAGGAGCGAGGCTCCAGGCTTGCCTGCCAAAATCAATAGCTTAACTAAGGTAAAGGTCCGCCGACAGCTTCCTGTCCGGCATCTTACATCGAGCTGTGTGGGAACACTTAGGTTAGCTTTTAGACGCGAATTAAAACTGTTAATGGCAGAAGATGCTGAAAGGAACGCTACAGAGCGCAGAAGTGTTTTGGTTGTGCTGACATGTGGCAAGAGGAAGGTGCAGACCAGTGCTGGTTTTCTTCTAGATTCCGTTTAAAGGAGCAGCTGCTTGGACGCTTGCAAGGGAAGCGAAGCGAGAACTGTGATGCACGTCTACGTGAGAGAAAGGTCAGAGCTGCGGTGTGTAGATGCAGTTCCACAGCTCTAAGAAAGTGGGTAGTTTAGGAAAGCTTCTTTTGAAACTTGTTTTTTCTGTGGCAGACTAGCCCACTTGGACTCTGCTAACATGAAGGGTCTGAAAGTGCATTTCTGGATGGTGTGAGGATAAGGCCTGTGATTCCAGGCGTGCAGCAAGAGCATTCCGGCTTGAACTGAATCGTGCTGGCTTTCAGTTGACTTCTGCAGTTCTCGTCCTCGCTTCAAACAAGATCGTACTAGAGCTGAGAAGAATGAGCATAGACCGATAGCCGAAAGCAAGCGTATGCGAAAAGCTGAAGTAAAAGCTTTAGTTCAGAATTGCTTTTCCTGAAGAATTCTTATGGTGCCATTATCGTTCTGCTAATTAATGGCTTTCGAATGAAAGGGCTTGTAGCAGTCGTTGAATCTCGCTTGCCCGAGACCTCAGGATCCCTGCCTTAAACAAAACATCCTATAGCAGAAAGAGTGGTAAGCAGCCAAGGTGGGGGAATGGAGAGAATCAAGCAAGCAATGGATGTAAGGAAACACAGGAAGACACCAAGCTCTAGTAAGACTGCAGTTGTGTAAGCAAGCTAGACAAACTAAAGCATGAAGTGCAAGGCACAGGGAAAAAGGGGAGGAAGTCTTTAAGTGGACTCTGTGAACTGAAGGTGCACAACGGTGCTTGAACTGAAAACACACACTGGCGTCTGCTTTAGAACTGCGAGGAAGGAAGCACGCTTACTTTTGCTCTAGGCCACTTGTGTAAGGACTGGATTATGACTTTGAAGCTGGCTCTGAAGAGGACGGAAATTGACGGACCGTAATGTGCAGAAGTCCATAACCCAGGAGTGTTGTTTCACAGAACACGAGTTAAAAGGTGCAGTCAGCAACAGTTGCTGTGCAGCCCCTTTTGAGGCAAATATTGACATTAGGTTCAGGTTAAGGAGCGTGCATGATTGAAAGAAAAATTGAGATCGTACATGCTAGTTTGGAAAGGAAAGCTCATCACCATTGCGGCATGATGTTCGCCTCCTTCGAAAGAACTGTGAACCGACTACTGTTCCATATGAAATCATAGGAGCTGCTGTCAGGGAGAAGCAAAACTAACTCACACATGCGCTGAAACTCTAGAAGCATGTACAGAAAATGGTCGTGTAGTTTCAAAGCGTCATGATACAATTGCCAGGCTCTTACTCTAGATGTTTGTTAAGGCAGTGTCTCTGAAGGTCTGGGCAACGAGATTCACACGCGCTCACAAGACACCTTCATCGAAAGCCATAATACAGAACGATACAGCACCATATAGAACTCCCCCTGCCAAGGAAAGCAACAGTTGCTGGATAAGCCCTTTCCTCTCGCTTTTGCAGTCTCGTGCTTCGCATTGGTCTATGCTCTTCTTCTCAGCTCCTATACGTCTGTTGGAAGCCCAGGACGGAATTGCAGAATCAACCTGAACAGCCAGCACGAGCAGGTGTTCAGCTCGGAAATGCCTTGCTGTTCACATCCCATTGACTCACACAGCCTTACACTCAGCACACAACCTGCAGACAGCACTTTCGATACAGCTTCAGTTTAAAAAGCCAAAGTGCTTAGATCAGCAAGGAAAAGCAGGTAAATGGAAAAACTTGCCAGGCAAAACCAGTCTTCATTTCCCCCCCCGCACGCCCCCCCCTTCTCGGCGGCCGTCAGATTGGTGCTTTGCACGTTGAACGTCCATCCAGCAAGTGCTTCTCCCGGCCCTGTTCGCTGAGGCGGAGCCGTTGCACAGTGTGACGGCTAACCGAAGGGCAGCCTTGTGCTCGAGCTGAGGGAACACCGAGCAGAGCAGGCGCGTGGGTGCTGCACAGCACGCCAAGGGGGTCCGGAGTGGAAGGCGTGGCTGGTTCTCGTCTCTCAGACAAGGCTAAGGCGAGGACGATAGCCGCAGAAGCCAGCGGGCTGGCTGTGCAGCGCACGGAAATTGCAGAAGCCTCGCGAGGGCTCGTTAACTAACCGATCGGCTGACAGTGTCCTCGCCGCTTCAGGAGAACGGCAGTGCGCTCCGCTTCATCGCACAGCGTGAACGTACACTTTTCCAGTGCGTTTTCCAGGCGCTGCAGAGTCCTGCAGCTCGATGCTCACCAGGAGCACGCGTCAAATGCAGTAGGCGTTCCGAAGCAGCAACCTCCTTGCCAGCAGCCTTCCGAGCGGCACATCCAGCGCTGTGCTCTGGTGCCTCTCTTTCATAGACATATACGCGCTCCCGTGTCGCCTCAGCAGCTCCCGCTGCCAAAGCATCCACAGCTGTCTCACGAGAACCTGCACAAGTAAATCAGCCAAGTGCCGGGGCTGCACGCCTCGCTTCCACGCTCCGCAATCAATCACCGTGCACTCGTGCTTGCTCCTCCGCGCATCCTGACGCCCATCGCGTGTTCCCACGAAGCTCGGAGGCCTGAGAAAGTGAAGTTGCTTCCCGAGAGCGCGCGAGAGCACTAGCTTGGCAGCGAGCGCACACAAAGCAACTGCCCTGGAAACTGCCTCTTGCCGAGGCTATAACTGGAATTCCGCAGCAGGAGAGTGGCAGCCAACGCCGTCTGCTAGCCCGGGACGCGGCGCGACCTGAGCCCGGGCTCCGCGCTTCGTTCTCGCTGTGATACACGCGTGCCTCTCCTCCGGAGCGGGCGGGTCGTCTGCTCCCGCCGGAACACTGTGCCCCCGTCAGTCGAACCTCCAAGGCCGCACTGGCTTCTGCCGAAACACGCTCTGCGCCGTGCCCTTTCCTTCTGAGCGCTGACGTTCACCACATTCTGCGCTCTGCGGTGGTCTGATGAAACGGAAAGCTTCCTCGGCTGCGTATCCACAGAGAACGGGCCGGACGCAGGCTCGCCGGCGCCTGCCCCAGAACTTGCGGCGCGTAGCTGCAGCGCCTGCAGGCCGTCGCTTCCGGTCACCAACTGCAAAGCCCGTCAGCGCGTGCTGTCCCGCCTTCCTGCTCGAGTGTTACCCGGGCGCACGCACGCAGTCTCGCGAGGAGCAAAGATTTCGCAGACCCGCACAGGAGAAAGTGCCAGGCAAACCACGTTCTCATTCCCCCCAAGCTCTCGGAATGCGCTCGCACAGAGAACCGGCCGGGACACAGACTGGTCTGGATTGGCCTTCGCCTCCCATGAGCAGGCTTTCATCTCAACATGATACAAATGGTATTATATGGTTTTCCTTCTATCAAATCTGTTCCACATCCACATTGATTTTATTCCACCGCAAAATTCAACACACAAAGGACAGGTCTAAGAGGAGAGCGCAGGACCGGGACAGTCCTTGCTGCCTTTACCTTGCAGTTCAGCCTCTCATCTGCACCTGAACAATGGGGCTACTTGCTTTACGCTGTTCAAAGAACTCAGAGATGGCAATCCTAGCTTTAGCCACGGTCACTGGCTCTTTCTAAAGAAGAAAACATGACCCCCGTGTCATACGGCAGCTAAGAGGCGCCCCCTCTAGCTGCCAAGGCAGGTTTACAGTCAGTCTGGCACTTCTCGGAAGCAATCTAGACTTACATTTTAGAGAGGAACTAATTTTCAGTGAGCTCCTGGCCATGAAGGTGGCGCCTTTCCACAGAAGCCTAAATATAGAGTCGGAGAGGGCTTGCATTCACCGCCCTCCGTGACGCTGCCTGCTACTGGATTGCCAAACTCTGCCTCGGCCTTCCTTCAGCTTCTGGCCCTTCCCGCTGGCCTACCACTCTATGCCTTGCCTTACTTGCCATCAACAAAATTTGCTTTTCCATTCTCTCCATCCCATACTTTGTGGGAGAAGTACGTGGCATTTTTCACCGCCAAAGAATAAAAGACACGCTTTCTTCGTAAGGCGGAAGAACGAAGAGCACGCTTGTTCGCAGGGTTCCAGCTCGAGAGGCGAGTCTGCCAAGCGCTTGCTGCCAAAATCAAGTTAGCTAAGCGTAAAGGGTAAATCGGTCCGCGACAGCTTTCCTGTGCCGTACATCTCCTATCCCGAGCCCTTGTGGAGCACTAGGTTGTAGCTAACCGAGATTGAAAACTGTTAATTGGCAGAAGATGCTCGAGAAGGAACTACAGAGCGCAGAAGTGTGTGGTGTGTGGTGACATGTGGCAAGGAGGAAGGTGCAGACCAGTGCTGGCTTTTTCTCTAGAGCCTTTTAAAAGGAGCACTGCTGGACGCTTGCAAGGGAGCTGCAAACTGAGAACTGTGATGCACGTCTACGTAGAAGAAGTACAGAGCCTTCGCATCGTCTAATGCTCGTTCTTTCTCACTCCTAGTCCATCTTGTTGGAAGCCAGGGACGAGATTGCAGAAGTCACCTGAGAAGCCATGCACGATCAGTGTCAGTTGGAAATGCTCTTCGCTGTCACCCATGGAACCACAGGCCTTAACGCTCAACACATCAGAGATATGCACTTCATGACGCCTTCAATGTTGCAGAGCTCCAACGTGGCTAGATTCTGCACCCAGAAACGAAATGTCAAAGAGAAGCTTTCTAAACTACCACTTCTCTAGCAGCTGTGGAACTGCACTAACACCGGCACTCTGGTAGCCCATTTCTTCTCACCTAGACGTTGCATCACAGTTCTCAGTCTTGCAGCTCCCTTGCAAGCGTCACCAAGCAGCTGCCCGTTTAAAAAGCGGCTCTGAAGAAAAAAGCCAGCACTGGTCTGCTACCTTCCTCTTGCCACATGTCAGCCACACACCAAACACACTTCTTCCGCGCTCTGTAGGTTCCTTCTCAGCATCTTCTGCCATTAACAGTTTTTCAATCTCGGCGTCTAAAGCTAAAACCTAAGTGTTCCCACACAGGGCTCGGATAGGAAGATGCACCGGCACAGGAAGCTGTCGCGGACCTTTACCCTTACGTTAGCTAACTTGATTTTGGCAGGCAAGCGCTTGGCAGCCTCGCTCCTCTCGCAGCCTGGACCCTGCGCACACAAGCACGGTGCTCTGCAGCTTCGTTCTCGGCCTTACCGAAGAAGCGTGCTTTTATTCTTTGGGAGTGCAAAATGCCCACGTACTTCTCCCCACAGACAAGGTAGGGCATGGAGAGGAATAGCAAGGAAAAGCAAGATTTTGTTGGAATGGCAAGTCAAGGCAAGGCAATAGAGTGGTAGGCAGGGGAAGGCCCAGAAGCTGAAGGCAAGGCAGGCAGAGTTTGGCAAATCCAGTAGCAAGGCAGGTCAACGGCAGGGCGGTGAAGCAAGCCCTCTCCAGACTTATATTATGCCTTTCTGTGGAAAGAGCCACCCCTTCATGGCCAGGACTCTCACTGAAAATTAGATTCCTCCTCCTAAAAACTGTGAACGTCCTAGGATTGCTTCCAGAAGAAAGCTGCCAGAACTGACATGTCAACCTGGCCTTGGCCAGCTAAGAGGGGCCGCCTCTTTGCTGCCTGACACACTGGGTGTCAGGTTTCCTTCCTTTAGAAAAAGAGCCAGGTGCCCGTGGCTGAAAGTAGGATTGCACCATTTCTCTTGAGTTCTTTGACACAGCAAGTAAGCAAGTAGCCCCAGTGTTTCAAGGTGCAGATGAGAGGCTGGACCTGCAGAGGTAAAGGCCAGCAAGACCTGTCGGTCCTGGCAGCTTCCCTCTTAGAGCTGTCCTTTTGTGTGTTGAAATTTTGGCGGGTGGAATAGAAATTCCATGTGGGCATGTGGAACAGAATTTTTGCCGTAGGAAGGAAACCATATAATACCATTTGTATCATGTTGAGATGAAAGCCTGCTCATGGGAAGCGAAGGCCATCCAGACCAGTCTGTCGTCCCGGCACGGTTCTCTGTGCGAGACGCAGCCGAGAAAGCTTGGGGGGGAATGAAGAACGTGGTTTTGCCCTGGCACCTTTCTCCTGTGCGAGGCGTCTGCCGAAGATCTTTGCTCCCTGCGAGACTGCGGCGTGCGCCCGGGGTAACACTCGAGCAGAAGAAGGAGCGGGCAGCAGCACCGGCCGCCTGACGGGCGCTTTGCAGGTTGTGACCGGGAAGCGGACCGGCCCTGGAGGGCGCTGCAGCTACGAGCGGCCGCAAGTGTCAGGGGCAGGCGCCGGGCGAGCCGCTCGTCCCGGCAACGGTTCTCTGTGCGAGACGCAGCCGGGAAGCTTTCCGTTTCCATTCAGACCACCGGAGAGGCAGAATGTGGTGGCAACGTAGCGCTCAGAAGGAAAGGGGCACGGCGCAGGCGTGTTTCGGCAGAAGCAGTGCGCTGGAGCGCTTCGCTGCGGGCCACAGTGTTCCGGGCGAGGAGCAGACGACCGCCCGCCTCCGGGAGGACGAAGGCACGGCGTGTTCGACAAGGCGAAGAACGAAGCCGCGGAGCCCCGGGCTCGGGTGCGCCGCGTCCGGGCTAGCAAGACGAGCGTGGCTGCCACTCTCCTGCCTGCGGAATTCACGTTATAGCCTCGGCAAGGAGGCAGTTCCAGGGCGTTGCTTGTGCTGCCGCTGCTGCACAAGCCTAGTGCTCTCGCAGCGCTCTGTGGAAGCAAACTGCGCTTCCCTCCAGCCTCCGAGCTTCGGAGAACACGATGGCAGTCGGATGCAGCGGAGGAGGCAAGCACCGAGTGCACCGGTGAGTTTGATGCCGGCGAGCGTGCGGAAGGCGAGGGTGCAGCCCGGCACTTGGCTTTTACTTGTGCAGCCGTTCCTCCGTGAGAGCAGCTGCTGGAGTTTGGCAGCGGGAGCTGCGAGGGCGACAACGGGCGGACGTCTGTCTCTGAAGAGAGGCACAGAGCCACAGCGTGATGTGCGCCTTCGGAAGGCTGCTGGCAGAAGGGGTGCTTTCGGAACGCCTTCTGCTTTGACGCGTGCTCCTGGGTGAGCTCGAGCTGCAGGGACTCTGCAGCGCTGAACGCCTAGGAAAGTGCTCGTCTCCACGCTGTGCGATGAAGCGGGGCGGCTGCGCGTTCCTTCCTGGAGCGGCGAGGACACTGTCAGCCGACTCGGCTTGTGAACGAGCCCTCGCCGGGCTTCTGCAATTCGGTGCGCTGCACACGCCAGCCCGCTGCTCTGCGGCTTCGTCCTTCGCCTTGCCTTGTCTGGAGAGACGAGAAGCCCAGCCACGGCCTTCCACTCGGACCCCCCCCTCTTTGGCGTGCCTGCTGCCCGCACCCCCGCGGCTGCTCTGCTCGGTGTTCCCTCAGCTCGAGGCACAAGGCTGCCCTTTCGGTTTGGCAGCGTCCACACTGTGCACGGAGCTCTCGCTCAGCGAAATGGGCCGGGGGAGAAGCACTTGCTGGATGAGTCGTTCAACGTGCAAGAGCACAATCTGGGCCGCGAGAAGGGGGGGGCGTGGGGGGGGGGGAATGAAGAACGTGGTTTTGCCCTGGCACGTTTTTCCATTTTTAACACTTGCTTCTCCTTGCTGATCTAAGCACTTTGGCTTTTTAAACACTGAAGCTGTATGAAAGTGCATGTCTCCAGGTTGTGTGCCTGAGTGTAAGGCCTGTGAGTTCCATGGTGTGCCAGCAAGGGCATTTCCAGCTGACACTGCTCGTGCATGGGCTTTCAGGTTGACTTCTGCAATCTCGTCCCTGGGCTTCCAACAAGACGTACTAGGAGCTGAGAAGGAATGAGCATAGACCAATGCCGAAGCACGTAGCTGAAAAGCTGAGAGGAAAAGGGCTTATCCAGCAACTGTTGCTTTCCTGGCATGGGAGTTCTTATGGTGCCTGTATCGTTCTGGTAATTATGGCTTTCGAATGGAAAGGTGTCTTGTGAGCAGCGTGTTGAATCTCGCTTGCCCAGAGACCTTCAGGAGCCACTGCCTTAAACAAAACATCCTAGAGTAAAAGAGGCCTGGCAATCTCGTTTCTCATGACGCTTTGAACTACACGACACATTTTTGTACCATGCTTCTTGAGTTCAGCCGCATGTGATGTTAGGTTTTTGCTTCCTCCCTGACAGCAGCTCCATGACTTTCATATGGAAACAGTAGTCCGGGTTTCACAGTCTCTTCGAAGGAGAGCAACATCATGCGCAATGGGGTGATGAGCTTTCCTTTCAAACTAGATGTACGATCTCAATTTTTCTTTCAATCATGCAGCGCTCCTTAACCTGAACCTAATGTCAATATTGGCCTCAAAAGGGGCCTGCACAGCAAACTGTTGCTGACTGCACCTTTAACTCGTGTTCTGTGAAAAGCAATACACCTCCTGGTGTTATGGACTTTCCTGCACAGCTACGTGTCCCGTCACTTTCCGTCGCTCTTGCAGAGCCCAGCTTCAAAGCTCACTACATCCAGCTCCTATACCAAAGTGCCTAGAGCAAAAAGTAAGCGCTGGCCTTCACTTTCCCCTCGCAGCTTCTAAAGAGCAGGACGCGCAGGCCTGTGTGCTCAGTTCCAAGCACCGTTGTGCACTTTCAGTCTCACAGAGTCCACTTAAAAGACTTTCCTACCCCTTTCTTCCCTGGCCTTGCCTTGCCTGCTCCTCCTTTAGTTTGTCTAGCCTTGCCTACCCCAACCTTGCAGTCCCTTACTAGAGCCTTGGTGTCCTTCCTGTGCTCTTCCTTACACTCCATTGCCTTGCATGGACTTGCTCGCCCATCCCCCACCTTGGCTTGCTTACCACTTTTTCCTGGCCTTATAGGATGTTTTGTTTAAGGCAGTGGATCCTGAAGGTCTCTGGGCAAGCGAGATTCAACACGCTGCTCACAAGACACCTTTCCATTCGAAAGCCATAATTAGCAGAACGATACAGGCACCATAAGAATTCCTATGCCAGGAAAGCAACAGTTGCTGGATAAGCCCTTTTACCTCTCAGCTTTTCAGCTACGTGCTTCGGCATCGGTCTATGCTCATTCTTTCTCAGCTCCTAGTACATCTTGTTGGAAGCCCAGGGACGAGATTGCAGAAGTCAACCTGAAAGCCCATGCACGATCAGTGTCAGCTGGAAATGCTCTTGCTGGCACGCCATGGAACTCACAGGCCTTATACGCCCTCACACATCCCAGAGATATGCACTTTCAGACGCCTTCAATGTTGCAGAGCCCAAGTGGCTAGATCTGCACAGAAAAACAAGTGTCAAAAGAGAAGGCTTTCCTAAACTACCCACTTCTCTTAGCAGCTGTGAAACTGCATCTACCACACCGCAGCTCTGTACCTTTCTTCTCACGTAGACGTGCCATCACAGTTCTCAGTCTTGCAGCTCCCTTGCAAGCGTCCAGCAGCTGCTCCTTTAAAAACGGCTCTAGAAGAAAAAGCCAGCACTGGTCTGCACCTTCCTCTTGCCACATGTCAGCCACACACCAAACACACTTCTGCGCTCTGTAGGTTCCTTCTCAGCATCTTCTGCCATTAACAGTTTTTCAATCTCGGCGTCTAAAGCTAAACCTAAGTGTTCCCACACAGGGCTCGGATAGGAAGATGTACCGGCACAGGAAGCTGTCGCGGACCTTTACCCTTACGTTAGCTAACTTGATTTTGGCAGGCAAGCGCTTGGCAGCCTCGCTCCTCTCGCAGCCTGGACCCTGCGCACACAAGCACGGTGCTCTGCAGCTTCGTTCTCGGCCTTACCGAAGAAGCGTGCTTTTATTCTTTGGGAGTGCAAAATGCCCACGTACTTCTCCCACAGACAAGGTAGGGGATGGAGAGGAATAGCAAGGAAAAGCAAGATTTTGTTGGAATGGCAAGTCAAGGCAAGGCAATAGAGTGGTAGGCCAGGGGAAGGCCCAGAAGCTGAAGGCAAGGCAGGGCAGAGTTTGGCAAATCCAGTAGGCAAGGCAGGTCAACGGCAGGGCGGTGAAGCAAGCCCTCTCCAGACTTATATTATGCCTTTCTGTGGAAAAGAGCCACCCTTCATGGCCAGGAGCTCTCACTGAAAATTAGATTCCTCCTCCTAAAACTGTGAACGTCCTAGGATTGCTTCCAGAAGAAAGCTGCCAGAACTGACATGTCAACCTGGCCTTGGCCAGCTAAGAGGGGCCGCCTCTTAGCTGCCTCTGACACACTGGGCTGTCAGGTTTTCCTTCCTTTAGAAAAGAGCCAGGTGCCCGTGGCTGAAAGTAGGATTGCACCATTCTCTTGAGTTCTTTGACACAGCAAGTAAAGCAAGTAGCCCCAGTGTTTCAGGTGCAGATGAGAGGCTGACCTGCAGAGGTAAAGGCCAGCAAGACCTGTCGGTCCTGGCAGCTTCCCTCTTAGAGCTGTCCTTTTGTGTGTTGAATTTTGGCGGTGGAATAGAAATTCCATGTGGGCATGTGGAACAGAATTTTTGCCGTAGGAAGGAAACCATATAATACCATTTGTATCATGTTGAGATGAAAGCCTGCTCATGGGAGGCGAAGGCCATCCAGACCAGTCTGTCGTCCCGGCACGGTTCTCTGTGCGAGACGCAGCCGAGAAGCTTGGGGGGGAATGAAGAACGTGGTTTTGCCCTGGCACCTTTCTCCTGTGCGAGGCGTCTGCCGAAGATCTTTGCTCCCTGCGAGACTGCGGCGTGCGCCCGGGGTAACACTCGAGCAGAGAAGGAGCGGGCAGACAGCACCGCCGCCTGACGGGCGCTTTGCAGGTTGTGACCGGGAAGCGGACCGGCCCTGGAGGGCGCTGCAGCTACGAGCGGCCGCAAGTGTCAGGGGCAGGCGCCGGGCGAGCCGCTCGTCCCGGCACGGTTCTCTGTGCGAGACGCAGCCGGGAAGCTTTCCGTTTCCATTCAGACCACCGGAGAGGCAGAATGTGGTGGCAACGTAGCGCTCAGAAGGAAAGGGGCACGGCGCAGGCGTGTTTCGGCAGAAGCAGTGCGCTGGAGCGCTTCGCTGCGGGCCACAGTGTTCCGGGCGAGGAGCAGACGACCGCCCGCCTCCGGGAGGACGAAGGCACGGCGTGTTCGACAAGGCGAAGAACGAAGCCGCGGAGCCCCGGGCTCGGGTGCGCCGCGTCCGGGCTAGCAAGACGAGCGTGGCTGCCACTCTCCTGCCTGCGGAATTCACGTTATAGCCTCGGCAAGGAGGCAGTTCCAGGGCAGTTGCTTGTGCTGCCGCTGCTGCACAAGCCTAGTGCTCTCGCAGCGCTCTGTGGAAGCAACTGCGCTTCCCTCCAGCCTCCGAGCTTCGGAGAACACGATGGCAGTCGGATGCAGCGGAGGAGGCAAGCACCGAGTGCACCGGTGAGTTTGATGCCGCGAGCGTGCGGAAGGCGAGGGTGCAGCCCGGCACTTGGCTTTTACTTGTGCAGCCGTTCTCCGTGAGAGCAGCTGCTGGAGTTTGGCAGCGGGAGCTGCGAGGGCGACAACGGGGCGGACGTCTGTCTCTGAAGAGAGGCACAGAGCCACAGCGTGATGTGCGCCTTCGGAAGGCTGCTGGCAGAAGGGGTGCTTTCGGAACGCCTTCTGCTTTGACGCGTGCTCCTGGGTGAGCTCGAGCTGCAGGGACTCTGCAGCGCTGAACGCCTAGGAAAGTGCTCGTCTCCACGCTGTGCGATGAAGCGGGGCGGCTGCGCGTTCCTTCCTGGAGCGGCGAGGACACTGTCAGCCGACTCGGCTTGTGAACGAGCCCTCGCCGGGCTTCTGCAATTCGGTGCGCTGCACACGCCAGCCCGCTGCTCTGCGGCTTCGTCCTTCGCCTTGCCTTGTCTGGAGAGACGAGAAGCCCAGCCACGGCCTTCCACTCGGACCCCCCCCTCTTTGGCGTGCCTGCTGCCCGCACCCCCGCGGCTGCTCTGCTCGGTGTTCCCTCAGCTCGAGGCACAAGGCTGCCCTTTCGGTTTGGCAGCGTCCACACTGTGCACGGAGCTCTCGCTCAGCGAAATGGGCCGGGGGAGAAGCACTTGCTGGATGAGTCGTTCAACGTGCAAGAGCACAATCTGGGCCGCGAGAAGGGGGGGGGCGTGGGGGGGGGGAATGAAGAACGTGGTTTTGCCCTGGCACGTTTTTCCATTTTTAACACTTGCTTCTCCTTGCTGATCTAAGCACTTTGGCTCTTTAAACACTGAAGCTGTATGAAAGTGCATGTCTCCAGGTTGTGTGCCTGAGTGTAAGGCCTGTGAGTTCCATGGTGTGCCAGCAAGGGCATTTCCAGCTGACACTGCTCGTGCATGGGCTTTCAGGTTGACTTCTGCAATCTCGTCCCTGGGCTTCCAACAAGACGTACTAGGAGCTGAGAAGGAATGAGCATAGACCAATGCCGAAGCACGTAGCTGAAAAGCTGAGAGGAAAAGGGCTTATCCAGCAACTGTTGCTTTCCTGGCATGGGAGTTCTTATGGTGCCTGTATCGTTCTGGTAATTATGGCTTTCGAATGGAAAGGTGTCTTGTGAGCAGCGTGTTGAATCTCGCTTGCCCAGAGACCTTCAGGAGCCACTGCCTTAAACAAAACATCCTAGAGTAAAAGAGGCCTGGCAATCTCGTTTCTCATGACGCTTTGAACTACACGACACATTTTTGTACCATGCTTCTTGAGTTCAGCCGCATGTGATGTTAGGTTTTTGCTTCCTCCCTGACAGCAGCTCCATGACTTTCATATGGAAACAGTAGTCCGGGTTTCACAGTCTCTTCGAAGGAGAGCAACATCATGCGCAATGGGGTGATGAGCTTTCCTTTCAAACTAGATGTACGATCTCAATTTTTCTTTCAATCATGCAGCGCTCCTTAACCTGAACCTAATGTCAATATTGGCCTCAAAAGGGGCCTGCACAGCAAACTGTTGCTGACTGCACCTTTAACTCGTGTTCTGTGAAAAGCAATACACCTCCTGGTGTTATGGACTTTCCTGCACAGCTACGTGTCCCGTCACTTTCCGTCGCTCTTGCAGAGCCCAGCTTCAAAGCTCACTACATCCAGCTCCTATACCAAAGTGCCTAGAGCAAAAAGTAAGCGCTGGCCTTCACTTTCCCCTCGCAGCTTCTAAAGAGCAGGACGCGCAGGCCTGTGTGCTCAGTTCCAAGCACCGTTGTGCACTTTCAGTCTCACAGAGTCCACTTAAAAGACTTTCCTACCCCTTTCTTCCCTGGCCTTGCCTTGCCTGCTCCTCCTTTAGTTTGTCTAGCCTTGCCTACCCCAACCTTGCAGTCCCTTACTAGAGCCTTGGTGTCCTTCCTGTGCTCTTCCTTACACTCCATTGCCTTGCATGGACTTGCTCGCCCATCCCCCACCTTGGCTTGCTTACCACTTTTTCCTGGCCTTATAGGATGTTTTGTTTAAGGCAGTGGATCCTGAAGGTCTCTGGGCAAGCGAGATTCAACACGCTGCTCACAAGACACCTTTCCATTCGAAAGCCATAATTAGCAGAACGATACAGGCACCATAAGAATTCCTATGCCAGGAAAGCAACAGTTGCTGGATAAGCCCTTTTACCTCTCAGCTTTTCAGCTACGTGCTTCGGCATCGGTCTATGCTCATTCTTTCTCAGCTCCTAGTACATCTTGTTGGAAGCCCAGGGACGAGATTGCAGAAGTCAACCTGAAAGCCCATGCACGATCAGTGTCAGCTGGAAATGCTCTTGCTGGCACGCCATGGAACTCACAGGCCTTATACGCCCTCACACATCCCAGAGATATGCACTTTCAGACGCCTTCAATGTTGCAGAGTCCAAGTGGCTAGATCTGCACAGAAAAACAAGTGTCAAAAGAGAAGGCTTTCCTAAACTACCCACTTCTCTTAGCAGCTGTGAAACTGCATCTACCACACCGCAGCTCTGTACCTTTCTTCTCACGTAGACGTGCCATCACAGTTCTCAGTCTTGCAGCTCCCTTGCAAGCGTCCAGCAGCTGCTCCTTTAAAAACGGCTCTAGAAGAAAAAGCCAGCACTGGTCTGCACCTTCCTCTTGCCACATGTCAGCCACACACCAAACACACTTCTGCGCTCTGTAGGTTCCTTCTCAGCATCTTCTGCCATTAACAGTTTTTCAATCTCGGCGTCTAAAGCTAAACCTAAGTGTTCCCACACAGGGCTCGGATAGGAAGATGTACCGGCACAGGAAGCTGTCGCGGACCTTTACCCTTACGTTAGCTAACTTGATTTTGGCAGGCAAGCGCTTGGCAGCCTCGCTCCTCTCGCAGCCTGGACCCTGCGCACACAAGCACGGTGCTCTGCAGCTTCGTTCTCGGCCTTACCGAAGAAGCGTGCTTTTATTCTTTGGGAGTGCAAAATGCCCACGTACTTCTCCCACAGACAAGGTAGGGGATGGAGAGGAATAGCAAGGAAAAGCAAGATTTTGTTGGAATGGCAAGTCAAGGCAAGGCAATAGAGTGGTAGGCCAGGGGAAGGCCCAGAAGCTGAAGGCAAGGCAGGGCAGAGTTTGGCAAATCCAGTAGGCAAGGCAGGTCAACGGCAGGGCGGTGAAGCAAGCCCTCTCCAGACTTATATTATGCCTTTCTGTGGAAAAGAGCCACCCTTCATGGCCAGGAGCTCTCACTGAAAATTAGATTCCTCCTCCTAAAACTGTGAACGTCCTAGGATTGCTTCCAGAAGAAAGCTGCCAGAACTGACATGTCAACCTGGCCTTGGCCAGCTAAGAGGGGCCGCCTCTTAGCTGCCTCTGACACACTGGGGTGTCAGGTTTTCCTTCCTTTAGAAAAGAGCCAGGTGCCCGTGGCTGAAAGTAGGATTGCACCATTCTCTTGAGTTCTTTGACACAGCAAGTAAAGCAAGTAGCCCCAGTGTTTCAGGTGCAGATGAGAGGCTGACCTGCAGAGGTAAAGGCCAGCAAGACCTGTCGGTCCTGGCAGCTTCCCTCTTAGAGCTGTCCTTTTGTGTGTTGAATTTTGGCGGTGGAATAGAAATTCCATGTGGGCATGTGGAACAGAATTTTTGCCGTAGGAAGGAAACCATATAATACCATTTGTATCATGTTGAGATGAAAGCCTGCTCATGGGAGGCGAAGGCCATCCAGACCAGTCTGTCGTCCCGGCACGGTTCTCTGTGCGAGACGCAGCCGAGAAGCTTGGGGGGGAATGAAGAACGTGGTTTTGCCCTGGCACCTTTCTCCTGTGCGAGGCGTCTGCCGAAGATCTTTGCTCCCTGCGAGACTGCGGCGTGCGCCCGGGGTAACACTCGAGCAGAGAAGGAGCGGGCAGACAGCACCGCCGCCTGACGGGCGCTTTGCAGGTTGTGACCGGGAAGCGGACCGGCCCTGGAGGGCGCTGCAGCTACGAGCGGCCGCAAGTGTCAGGGGCAGGCGCCGGGCGAGCCGGTCGTCCCGGCACGGTTCTCTGTGCGAGACGCAGCCGGGAAGCTTTCCGTTTCCATTCAGACCACCGGAGAGGCAGAATGTGGTGGCAACGTAGCGCTCAGAAGGAAAGGGGCACGGCGCAGGCGTGTTTCGGCAGAAGCAGTGCGCTGGAGCGCTTCGCTGCGGGCCACAGTGTTCCGGGCGAGGAGCAGACGACCGCCCGCCTCCGGGAGGACGAAGGCACGGCGTGTTCGACAAGGCGAAGAACGAAGCCGCGGAGCCCCGGGCTCGGGTGCGCCGCGTCCGGGCTAGCAAGACGAGCGTGGCTGCCACTCTCCTGCCTGCGGAATTCACGTTATAGCCTCGGCAAGGAGGCAGTTCCAGGGCAGTTGCTTGTGCTGCCGCTGCTGCACAAGCCTAGTGCTCTCGCAGCGCTCTGTGGAAGCAACTGCGCTTCCCTCCAGCCTCCGAGCTTCGGAGAACACGATGGCAGTCGGATGCAGCGGAGGAGGCAAGCACCGAGTGCACCGGTGAGTTTGATGCCGCGAGCGTGCGGAAGGCGAGGGTGCAGCCCGGCACTTGGCTTTTACTTGTGCAGCCGTTCTCCGTGAGAGCAGCTGCTGGAGTTTGGCAGCGGGAGCTGCGAGGGCGACAACGGGGCGGACGTCTGTCTCTGAAGAGAGGCACAGAGCCACAGCGTGATGTGCGCCTTCGGAAGGCTGCTGGCAGAAGGGGTGCTTTCGGAACGCCTTCTGCTTTGACGCGTGCTCCTGGGTGAGCTCGAGCTGCAGGGACTCTGCAGCGCTGAACGCCTAGGAAAGTGCTCGTCTCCACGCTGTGCGATGAAGCGGGGCGGCTGCGCGTTCCTTCCTGGAGCGGCGAGGACACTGTCAGCCGACTCGGCTTGTGAACGAGCCCTCGCCGGGCTTCTGCAATTCGGTGCGCTGCACACGCCAGCCCGCTGCTCTGCGGCTTCGTCCTTCGCCTTGCCTTGTCTGGAGAGACGAGAAGCCCAGCCACGGCCTTCCACTCGGACCCCCCCTCTTTGGCGTGCCTGCTGCCCGCACCCCCGCGGCTGCTCTGCTCGGTGTTCCCTCAGCTCGAGGCACAAGGCTGCCCTTTCGGTTTGGCAGCGTCCACACTGTGCACGGAGCTCTCGCTCAGCGAAATGGGCCGGGGGAGAAGCACTTGCTGGATGAGTCGTTCAACGTGCAAGAGCACAATCTGGGCCGCGAGAAGGGGGGGGGCGTGGGGGGGGGGGAATGAAGAACGTGGTTTTGCCCTGGCACGTTTTTCCATTTTTAACACTTGCTTTTCCTTGCTGATCTAAGCACTTTGGCTTTTTAAACACTGAAGCTGTATGAAAGTGCATGTCTCCAGGTTGTGTGCCTGAGTGTAAGGCCTGTGAGTTCCATGGTGTGCCAGCAAGGGCATTTCCAGCTGACACTGATCGTGCATGGGCTTTCAGGTTGACTTCTGCAATCTCGTCCCTGGGCTTCCAACAAGACGTACTAGGAGCTGAGAAGGAATGAGCATAGACCAATGCCGAAGCACGTAGCTGAAAAGCTGAGAGGAAAAGGGCTTATCCAGCAACTGTTGCTTTCCTGGCATGGGAGTTCTTATGGTGCCTGTATCGTTCTGGTAATTATGGCTTTCGAATGGAAAGGTGTCTTGTGAGCAGCGTGTTGAATCTCGCTTGCCCGGAGACCTTCAGGAGCCACTGCCTTAAACAAAACATCCTAGAGTAAAAGAGGCCTGGCAATCTCGTTTCTCATGACGCTTTGAACTACACGACACATTTTTGTACCATGCTTCTTGAGTTCAGCCGCATGTGATGTTAGGTTTTTGCTTCCTCCCTGACAGCAGCTCCATGACTTTCATATGGAAACAGTAGTCCGGGTTTCACAGTCTCTTCGAAGGAGAGCAACATCATGCGCAATGGGGTGATGAGCTTTCCTTTCAAACTAGATGTACGATCTCAATTTTTCTTTCAATCATGCAGCGCTCCTTAACCTGAACCTAATGTCAATATTGGCCTCAAAAGGGGCCTGCACAGCAAACTGGTGCTGACTGCACCTTTAACTCGTGTTCTGTGAAAAGCAATACACCTCCTGGTGTTATGGACTTTCCTGCACAGCTACGTGTCCCGTCACTTTCCGTCGCTCTTGCAGAGCCCAGCTTCAAAGCTCACTACATCCAGCTCCTATACCAAAGTGCCTAGAGCAAAAAGTAAGCGCTGGCCTTCACTTTCCCCTCGCAGCTTCTAAAGAGCAGGACGCGCAGGCCTGTGTGCTCAGTTCCAAGCACCGTTGTGCACTTTCAGTCTCACAGAGTCCACTTAAAAGACTTTCCTACCCCTTTCTTCCCTGGCCTTGCCTTGCCTGCTCCTCCTTTAGTTTGTCTAGCCTTGCCTACCCCAACCTTGCAGTCCCTTACTAGAGCCTTGGTGTCCTTCCTGTGCTCTTCCTTACACTCCATTGCCTTGCATGGACTTGCTCGCCCATCCCCCACCTTGGCTTGCTTACCACTTTTTCCTGGCCTTATAGGATGTTTTGTTTAAGGCAGTGGATCCTGAAGGTCTCTGGGCAAGCGAGATTCAACACGCTGCTCACAAGACACCTTTCCATTCGAAAGCCATAATTAGCAGAACGATACAGGCACCATAAGAATTCCTATGCCAGGAAAGCAACAGTTGCTGGATAAGCCCTTTTACCTCTCAGCTTTTCAGCTACGTGCTTCGGCATCGGTCTATGCTCATTCTTTCTCAGCTCCTAGTACATCTTGTTGGAAGCCCAGGGACGAGATTGCAGAAGTCAACCTGAAAGCCCATGCACGATCAGTGTCAGCTGGAAATGCTCTTGCTGGCACGCCATGGAACTCACAGGCCTTATACGCCCTCACACATCCCAGAGATATGCACTTTCAGACGCCTTCAATGTTGCAGAGTCCAAGTGGCTAGATCTGCACAGAAAAACAAGTGTCAAAAGAGAAGGCTTTCCTAAACTACCCACTTCTCTTAGCAGCTGTGAAACTGCATCTACCACACCGCAGCTCTGTACCTTTCTTCTCACGTAGACGTGCCATCACAGTTCTCAGTCTTGCAGCTCCCTTGCAAGCGTCCAGCAGCTGCTCCTTTAAAAACGGCTCTAGAAGAAAAAGCCAGCACTGGTCTGCACCTTCCTCTTGCCACATGTCAGCCACACACCAAACACACTTCTGCGCTCTGTAGGTTCCTTCTCAGCATCTTCTGCCATTAACAGTTTTTTCAATCTCGGCGTCTAAAGCTAAACCTAAGTGTTCCCACACAGGGCTCGGATAGGAAGATGTACCGGCACAGGAAGCTGTCGCGGACCTTTACCCTTACGTTAGCTAACTTGATTTTGGCAGGCAAGCGCTTGGCAGCCTCGCTCCTCTCGCAGCCTGGACCCTGCGCACACAAGCACGGTGCTCTGCAGCTTCGTTCTCGGCCTTACCGAAGAAGCGTGCTTTTATTCTTTGGGAGTGCAAAATGCCCACGTACTTCTCCCACAGACAAGGTAGGGGATGGAGAGGAATAGCAAGGAAAAGCAAGATTTTGTTGGAATGGCAAGTCAAGGCAAGGCAATAGAGTGGTAGGCCAGGGGAAGGCCCAGAAGCTGAAGGCAAGGCAGGGCAGAGTTTGGCAAATCCAGTAGGCAAGGCAGGTCAACGGCAGGGCGGTGAAGCAAGCCCTCTCCAGACTTATATTATGCCTTTCTGTGGAAAAGAGCCACCCTTCATGGCCAGGAGCTCTCACTGAAAATTAGATTCCTCCTCCTAAAACTGTGAACGTCCTAGGATTGCTTCCAGAAGAAAGCTGCCAGAACTGACATGTCAACCTGGCCTTGGCCAGCTAAGAGGGGCCGCCTCTTAGCTGCCTCTGACACACTGGGGTGTCAGGTTTTCCTTCCTTTAGAAAAGAGCCAGGTGCCCGTGGCTGAAAGTAGGATTGCACCATTCTCTTGAGTTCTTTGACACAGCAAGTAAAGCAAGTAGCCCCAGTGTTTCAGGTGCAGATGAGAGGCTGACCTGCAGAGGTAAAGGCCAGCAAGACCTGTCGGTCCTGGCAGCTTCCCTCTTAGAGCTGTCCTTTTGTGTGTTGAATTTTGGCGGTGGAATAGAAATTCCATGTGGGCATGTGGAACAGAATTTTTGCCGTAGGAAGGAAACCATATAATACCATTTGTATCATGTTGAGATGAAAGCCTGCTCATGGGAGGCGAAGGCCATCCAGACCAGTCTGTCGTCCCGGCACGGTTTCTCTGTGCGAGACGCAGCCGAGAAGCTTGGGGGGGAATGAAGAACGTGGTTTTGCCCTGGCACCTTTCTCCTGTGCGAGGCGTCTGCCGAAGATCTTTGCTCCCTGCGAGACTGCGGCGTGCGCCCGGGTAAACACTCGAGCAGAGAAGGAGCGGGCAGACAGCACCGCCGCCTGACGGGCGCTTTGCAGGTTGTGACCGGGAAGCGGACCGGCCCTGGAGGGCGCTGCAGCTACGAGCGGCCGCAAGTGTCAGCGGGCAGGCGCCGGGCGAGCCGCTCGTCCCGGCACGGTTCTCTGTGCGAGACGCAGCCGGGAAGCTTTCCGTTTCCATTCAGACCACCGGAGAGGCAGAATGTGGTGGCAACGTAGCGCTCAGAAGGAAAGGGGCACGGCGCAGGCGTGTTTCGGCAGAAGCAGTGCGCTGGAGCGCTTCGCTGCGGGCCACAGTGGTTCCGGGCGAGGAGCAGACGACCGCCCGCCTCCGGGAGGACGAAGGCACGGCGTGTTCGACAAGGCGAAGAACGAAGCCGCGGAGCCCCGGGCTCGGTGTGCGCCGCGTCCGGGCTTAGCAAGACGAGCGTGGCTGCCACTCTCCTGCCTGCGGAATTCACGTTATAGGCCTCGGCAAGGAGGCAGTTCCAGGGCAGTTGCTTGTGCTGCCCGCTGCTGCACAAGCCTAGTGCTCTCGCAGCGCTCTGTGGAAGCAACTGCGCTTCCCTCCAGCCTCCGAGCTTCGGAGAACACGATGGCAGTCGGATGCAGCGGAGGAGGCAAGCACCGAGTGCACCGGTGAGTTTTGATGCCGCGAGCGTGCGGAAGGCGAGGGTGCAGCCCGGCACTTGGCTTTTACTTGTGCAGCCGTTCTCCGTGAGAGCAGCTGCTGGAGTTTGGCAGCGGGAGCTGCGAGGGCGACAACGGGCGGACGTCTGTCTCTGAAGAGAGGCACAGAGCCACAGCGTGATGTGCGCCTTCGGAAGGCTGCTGGCAGAAGGGGTGCTTTCGGAACGCCTTCTGCTTTGACGCGTGCTCCTGGGTGAGCTCGAGCTGCAGGGACTCTGCAGCGCTGAACGCCTAGGAAAGTGCTCGTCTCCACGCTGTGCGATGAAGCGGGGCGGCTGCGCGTTCCTCCTAGACGTCTTTTTGGAAAGCCCAGGGACGAGATTGCAGAAGTCACCTGAAAGCTCCATACGAGCAGTGTAGCTGGAAATGCCCTTGCTGGCACACCATGGATCACAGGCCTTACATCCAGGCACACAACCTGGAGACATGCCACTTCTACAGCTTCAGTGTTTAAAGAGCCAAAGTGCTTAGATCAGCAAAGAGAAGCAGGTGAGTGTTAAAAATGGAAAAAACGTGCCAGGGCAAACCACGTTCTTCATTCCCCCCCCCCCACGCCCCCCCTTCTCGCGGCCCAGATTGTGCTCTTGCACGTTGAACGACTCATCCAGCAAGTGCTTCTCCCCCGGCCCATTTCGCTGAGCGAGAGCTCCGTGCACAGTGTGGACGCTGCCAAACCGAAAGGGCAGCCTTGTGCCTCGAGCTGAGGGAACACCGAGCAGAGCAGCCGCGGGGGTGCGGGCAGCAGGCACGCCAAAGAGGGGGGGGTCCGAGTGGAAGGCCGTGGCTGGGCTTCTCGTCTCTCCAGACAAGGCAAGGCGAAGGACGAAGCCGCAGAGCAGCGGGCTGGCGTGTGCAGCGCACCGAATTGCAGAAGCCCGGCGAGGGCTCGTTCACAAGCCGAGTCGGCTGACAGTGTCCTCGCCGCTCCAGGAAGGAACGCGCAGCCGCCCCGCTTCATCGCACAGCGTGGAGACGAGCACTTTCCTAGGCGTTCAGCGCTGCAGAGTCCCTGCAGCTCGAGCTCACCCAGGAGCACGCGTCAAAGCAGAAGGCGTTCCGAAAGCACCCCTTCTGCCAGCAGCCTTCCGAAGGCGCACATCACGCTGTGGCTCTGTGCCTCTCTTCAGAGACAGACGTCCGCCCCGTTGTCGCCCTCGCAGCTCCCGCTGCCAAACTCCAGCAGCTGCTCTCACGGAGAACGGCTGCACAAGTAAAAGCCAAGTGCCGGGCTGCACCCTCGCCTTCCGCACGCTCGCGGCATCAAACTCACCGGTGCACTCGGTGCTTGCCTCCTCCGCTGCATCCGACTGCCATCGTGTTCTCCGAAGCTCGGAGGCTGGAGGGAAGCGCAGTTGCTTCCACAGAGCGCTGCGAGAGCACTAGGCTTGTGCAGCAGCGGCAGCACAAGCAACTGCCCTGGAACTGCCTCCTTGCCGAGGCTATAACGTGAATTCCGCAGGCAGGAGAGTGGCAGCCACGCTCGTCTTGCTAGCCCGGACGCGGCGCACCCGAGCCCGGGGCTCCGCGGCTTCGTTCTTCGCCTTGTCGAACACGCCGTGCCTTCGTCCTCCGGAGGCGGGCGGTCGTCTGCTCCTCGCCCGGAACACTGTGGCCCGCAGCGAAGCGCTCCAGCGCACTGCTTCTGCCGAAACACGCCTGCGCCGTGCCCCTTTCCTTCTGAGCGCTACGTTGCCACCACATTCTGCCTCTCCGGTGGTCTGAATGGAAACGGAAAGCTTCCCGGCTGCGTCTCGCACAGAGAACCGTGCCGGGACGAGCGGCTCGCCCGGCGCCTGCCCCTGACACTTGCGGCCGCTCGTAGCTGCAGCGCCCTCCAGGGCCGGTCCGCTTCCCGGTCACAACCTGCAAAGCGCCCGTCAGGCGGCGGTGCTGTCTGCCCGCTCCTTCTCTGCTCGAGTGTTACCCCGGGCGCACGCCGCAGTCTCGCAGGGAGCAAAGATCTTCGGCAGACGCCTCGCACAGGAGAAAGGTGCCAGGGCAAAACCACGTTCTTCATTCCCCCCCAAGCTTCTCGGCTGCGTCTCGCACAGAGAACCGTGCCGGGACGACAGACTGGTCTGGATGGCCTTCGCCTCCCATGAGCAGGCTTTCATCTCAACATGATACAAATGGTATTATATGGTTTCCTTCCTACGGCAAAAATTCTGTTCCACATGCCCACATGGAATTTCTATTCCACCGCCAAAATTCAACACACAAAAGGACAGCTCTAAGAGGGAAGCTGCCAGGACCGACAGGTCTTGCTGGCCTTTACCTCTGCAGGTCAGCCTCTCATCTGCACCTGAAACACTGGGGCTACTTGCTTTACTTGCTGTGTCAAAGAACTCAAGAGAATGGTGCAATCCTACTTTCAGCCACGGGCACCTGGCTCTTTTCTAAAGGAAGGAAAACCTGACACCCCAGTGTGTCAGAGGCAGCTAAGAGGCGGCCCCTCTTAGCTGGCCAAGGCCAGGTTGACATGTCAGTTCTGGCAGCTTTCTTCTGGAAGCAATCCTAGGACGTTCACAGTTTTAGGAGGAGGAATCTAATTTTCAGTGAGAGCTCCTGGCCATGAAGGGTGGCTCTTTTCCACAGAAAGGCATAATATAAGTCTGGAGAGGGCTTGCTTCACCGCCCTGCCGTTGACCTGCCTTGCCTACTGGATTTGCCAAACTCTGCCCTGCCTTGCCTTCAGCTTCTGGGCCTTCCCCTGGCCTACCACTCTATTGCCTTGCCTTGACTTGCCATTCCAACAAAATCTTGCTTTTCCTTGCTATTCCTCTCCATCCCTACCTTGTCTGTGGGAGAAGTACGTGGGCATTTTGCACTCCCAAAGAATAAAAGCACGCTTCTTCGGTAAGGCCGAGAACGAAGCTGCAGAGCACCGTGCTTGTGTGCGCAGGGTCCAGGCTGCGAGAGGAGCGAGGCTGCCAAGCGCTTGCCTGCCAAAATCAAGTTAGCTAACGTAAGGGTAAAGGTCCGCGACAGCTTCCTGTGCCGGTACATCTTCCTATCCGAGCCCTGTGTGGGAACACTTAGGTTTAGCTTTAGACGCCGAGATTGAAAAACTGTTAATGGCAGAAGATGCTGAGAAGGAACCTACAGAGCGCAGAAGTGTGTTTGGTGTGTGGCTGACATGTGGCAAGAGGAAGGTGCAGACCAGTGCTGGCTTTTTCTTCTAGAGCCGTTTTTAAAGGAGCAGCTGCTGGACGCTTGCAAGGGAGCTGCAAGACTGAGAACTGTGATGGCACGTCTACGTGAGAAGAAAGGTACAGAGCTGCGGTGTGGTAGATGCAGTTTCACAGCTGCTAAGAGAAGTGGGTAGTTTAGGAAAGCCTTCTCTTTTGACACTTGTTTTTCTGTGCAGATCTAGCCACTTGGACTCTGCAACATTGAAGGCGTCTGAAAGTGCATATCTCTGGGATGTGTGAGGGCGTATAAGGCCTGTGAGTTCCATGGCGTGCCAGCAAGAGCATTTCCAGCTGACACTGATCGTGCATGGGCTTTCAGGTTGACTTCTGCAATCTCGTCCCTGGGCTTCCAACAAGATGTACTAGGAGCTGAGAAAGAATGAGCATAGACCGATGCCGAAGCACGTAGCTGAAAAGCTGAGAGGTAAAAGGGCTTATCCAGCAACTGTTGCTTTCCTGGCATAGGAATTCTTATGGTGCCTGTATCGTTCTGCTAATTATGGCTTTCGAATGGAAAGGTGTCTTGTGAGCAGCGTGTTGAATCTCGCTTGCCCAGAGACCTTCAGGATCCACTGCCTTAAACAAACATCCTATAAGGCCAGGAAAAAGTGGTAAGCAAGCCAAGGTGGGGGATGGGCGAGCAAGTCCATGCAAGGCAATGGAGTGTAAGGAAGAGCACAGGAAGGACACCAGGCTC
>JACSVZ010000007.1:18771388-18781872 GCA_014706295.1 Lycocorax pyrrhopterus obiensis | reverse complement strand
GCTGTGCAGGCCCCTTTTGAGGCTCCAATATTGACATTAGGGTTCAGGTAAGGAGCGCTGCATGATTGAAAGAAAAATTGAGATCGTACATCTAGTTTGAAAGGAAAGCTCATCACCCCATTGCGCATGATGTTGCTCTCCTTCGAAGAGACTGTGAAACCCGGACTACTGTTTCCATATGAAAGTCATGGAGCTGCTGTCAGGGAGGAAGCAAAAACCTAACATCACATGCGGCTGAACTCAAGAAGCATGGTACAAAAATGTGTCGTGTAGTTCAAAGCGTCATGAGAAACGAGATTGCCAGGCCTCTTTTACTCTAGGATGTTTTGTTTAAGGCAGTGGCTCCTGAAGGTCTCTGGGCAAGCGAGATTCAACACGCTGCTCACAAGACACCTTTCCATTCGAAAGCCATAATTACCAGAACGATACAGGCACCATAAGAACTCCCATGCCAGGAAAGCAACAGTTGCTGGATAAGCCCTTTTCCTCTCAGCTTTTCAGCTACGTGCTTCGGCATTGGTCTATGCTCATTCCTTCTCAGCTCCTAGTACGTCTTGTTGGAAGCCCAGGGACGAGATTGCAGAAGTCAACCTGAAAGCCCATGCACGAGCAGTGTCAGCTGGAAATGCCCTTGCTGGCACACCATGGAACTCACAGGCCTTACACTCAGGCACACAACCTGGAGACATGCACTTTCATACAGCTTCAGTGTTTAAAGAGCCAAAGTGCTTAGATCAGCAAGGAGAAGCAAGTGTTAAAAATGGAAAAACGTGCCAGGGCAAAACCACGTTCTTCATTCCCCCCCCCACGCCCCCCCCTTCTCGCGGCCCAGATTGTGCTCTTGCACGTTGAACGACTCATCCAGCAAGTGCTTCTCCCCCGGCCCATTTCGCTGAGCGAGAGCTCCGTGCACAGTGTGGACGCTGCCAAACCGAAAGGGCAGCCTTGTGCCTCGAGCTGAGGGAACACCGAGCAGAGCAGCCGCGGGGGTGCGGGCAGCAGGCACGCCAAAGAGGGGGGGTCCGAGTGGAAGGCCGTGGCTGGGCTTCTCGTCTCTCCAGACAAGGCAAGGCGAAGGACGAAGCCGCAGAGCAGCGGGCTGGCGTGTGCAGCGCACCGAATTGCAGAAGCCCGGCGAGGGCTCGTTCACAAGCCGAGTCGGCTGACAGTGTCCTCGCCGCTCCAGGAAGGAACGCGCAGCCGCCCCGCTTCATCGCACAGCGTGGAGACGAGCACTTTCCTAGGCGTTCAGCGCTGCAGAGTCCCTGCAGCTCGAGCTCACCCAGGAGCACGCGTCAAAGCAGAAGGCGTTCCGAAAGCACCCCTTCTGCCAGCAGCCTTCCGAAGGCGCACATCACGCTGTGGCTCTGTGCCTCTCTTCAGAGACAGACGTCCGCCCCGTTGTCGCCCTCGCAGCTCCCGCTGCCAAACTCCAGCAGCTGCTCTCACGGAGAACGGCTGCACAAGTAAAAGCCAAGTGCCGGGCTGCACCCTCGCCTTCCGCACGCTCGCGGCATCAAACTCACCGGTGCACTCGGTGCTTGCCTCCTCCGCTGCATCCGACTGCCATCGTGTTCTCCGAAGCTCGGAGGCTGGAGGGAAGCGCAGTTGCTTCCACAGAGCGCTGCGAGAGCACTAGGCTTGTGCAGCAGCGGCAGCACAAGCAACTGCCCTGGAACTGCCTCCTTGCCGAGGCTATAACGTGAATTCCGCAGGCAGGAGAGTGGCAGCCACGCTCGTCTTGCTAGCCCGGACGCGGCGCACCCGAGCCCGGGGCTCCGCGGCTTCGTTCTTCGCCTTGTCGAACACGCCGTGCCTTCGTCCTCCCGGAGGCGGGCGGTCGTCTGCTCCTCGCCCGGAACACTGTGGCCCGCAGCGAAGCGCTCCAGCGCACTGCTTCTGCCGAAACACGCCTGCGCCGTGCCCCTTTCCTTCTGAGCGCTACGTTGCCACCACATTCTGCCTCTCCGGTGGTCTGAATGGAAACGGAAAGCTTCCCGGCTGCGTCTCGCACAGAGAACCGTGCCGGGACGACCGGCTCGCCCGGCGCCTGCCGCTGACACTTGCGGCCGCTCGTAGCTGCAGCGCCCTCCAGGGCCGGTCCGCTTCCCGGTCACAACCTGCAAAGCGCCCGTCAGGCGGCGGTGCTGTCTGCCCGCTCCTTCTCTGCTCGAGTGTTACCCCGGGCGCACGCCGCAGTCTCGCAGGGAGCAAAGATCTTCGGCAGACGCCTCGCACAGGAGAAAGGTGCCAGGGCAAAACCACGTTCTTCATTCCCCCCCAAGCTTCTCGGCTGCGTCTCGCACAGAGAACCGTGCCGGGACGACAGACTGGTCTGGATGGCCTTCACCTCCCATGAGCAGGCTTTCATCTCAACATGATACAAATGGTATTATATGGTTTCCTTCCTACGGCAAAAATTCTGTTCCACATGCCCACATGGAATTTCTATTCCACCGCCAAAATTCAACACACAAAAGGACAGCTCTAAGAGGGAAGCTGCCAGGACCGACAGGTCTTGCTGGCCTTTACCTCTGCAGGTCAGCCTCTCATCTGCACCTGAAACACTGGGGCTACTTGCTTTACTTGCTGTGTCAAAGAACTCAAGAGAATGGTGCAATCCTACTTTCAGCCACGGGCACCTGGCTCTTTTCTAAAGGAAGGAAAACCTGACAGCCCAGTGTGTCAGAGGCAGCTAAGAGGCGGCCCCTCTTAGCTGGCCAAGGCCAGGTTGACATGTCAGTTCTGGCAGCTTTCTTCTGGAAGCAATCCTAGGACGTTCACAGTTTTAGGAGGAGGAATCTAATTTTCAGTGAGAGCTCCTGGCCATGAAGGGTGGCTCTTTTCCACAGAAAGGCATAATATAAGTCTGGAGAGGGCTTGCTTCACCGCCCTGCCGTTGACCTGCCTTGCCTACTGGATTTGCCAAACTCTGCCCTGCCTTGCCTTCAGCTTCTGGGCCTTCCCCTGGCCTACCACTCTATTGCCTTGCCTTGACTTGCCATTCCAACAAAATCTTGCTTTTCCTTGCTATTCCTCTCCATGCCCTACCTTGTCTGTGGGAGAAGTACGTGGGCATTTTGCACTCCCAAAGAATAAAAGCACGCTTCTTCGGTAAGGCCGAGAACGAAGCTGCAGAGCACCGTGCTTGTGTGCGCAGGGTCCAGGCTGCGAGAGGAGCGAGGCTGCCAAGCGCTTGCCTGCCAAAATCAAGTTAGCTAACGTAAGGGTAAAGGTCCGCGACAGCTTCCTGTGCCGGTGCATCTTCCTATCCGAGCCCTGTGTGGGAACACTTAGGTTTAGCTTTAGACGCCGAGATTGAAAAACTGTTAATGGCAGAAGATGCTGAGAAGGAACCTACAGAGCGCAGAAGTGTGTTTGGTGTGTGGCTGACATGTGGCAAGAGGAAGGTGCAGACCAGTGCTGGCTTTTTCTTCTAGAGCCGTTTTTAAAGGAGCAGCTGCTGGACGCTTGCAAGGGAGCTGCAAGACTGAGAACTGTGATGGCACGTCTACGTGAGAAGAAAGGTACAGAGCTGCGGTGTGGTAGATGCAGTTTCACAGCTGCTAAGAGAAGTGGGTAGTTTAGGAAAGCCTTCTCTTTTGACACTTGTTTTTCTGTGCAGATCTAGCCACTTGGGCTCTGCAACATTGAAGGCGTCTGAAAGTGCATATCTCTGGGATGTGTGAGGGCGTATAAGGCCTGTGAGTTCCATGGCGTGCCAGCAAGGGCATTTCCAGCTGACACTGATCGTGCATGGGCTTTCAGGTTGACTTCTGCAATCTCGTCCCTGGGCTTCCAACAAGATGTACTAGGAGCTGAGAAAGAATGAGCATAGACCGATGCCGAAGCACGTAGCTGAAAAGCTGAGAGGTAAAAGGGCTTATCCAGCAACTGTTGCTTTCCTGGCATAGGAATTCTTATGGTGCCTGTATCGTTCTGCTAATTATGGCTTTCGAATGGAAAGGTGTCTTGTGAGCAGCGTGTTGAATCTCGCTTGCCCAGAGACCTTCAGGATCCACTGCCTTAAACAAAACATCCTATAAGGCCAGGAAAAAGTGGTAAGCAAGCCAAGGTGGGGGATGGGCGAGCAAGTCCATGCAAGGCAATGGAGTGTAAGGAAGAGCACAGGAAGGACACCAAGGCTCTAGTAAGGGACTGCAAGGTTGGGGTAGGCAAGGCTAGACAAACTAAAGGAGGAGCAGGCAAGGCAAGGCCAGGGAAGAAAGGGGTAGGAAAGTCTTTTAAGTGGACTCTGTGAGACTGAAAGTGCACAACGGTGCTTGGAACTGAGCACACAGGCCTGCGCGTCCTGCTCTTTAGAAGCTGCGAGGGGAAAGTGAAGGCCAGCGCTTACTTTTTGCTCTAGGCACTTTGGTATAGGAGCTGGATGTAGTGAGCTTTGAAGCTGGGCTCTGCAAGAGCGACGGAAAGTGACGGGACACGTAGCTGTGCAGGAAAGTCCATAACACCAGGAGGTGTATTGCTTTTCACAGAACACGAGTTAAAGGTGCAGTCAGCAACAGTTTGCTGTGCAGGCCCCTTTTGAGGCCAATATTGACATTAGGTTCAGGTTAAGGAGCGCTGCATGATTGAAAGAAAAATTGAGATCGTACATCTAGTTTGAAAGGAAAGCTCATCACCCCATTGCGCATGATGTTGCTCTCCTTCGAAGAGACTGTGAAACCCGGACTACTGTTTCCATATGAAAGTCATGGAGCTGCTGTCAGGGAGGAAGCAAAAACCTAACATCACATGCGGCTGAACTCAAGAAGCATGGTACAAAAATGTGTCGTGTAGTTCAAAGCGTCATGAGAAACGAGATTGCCAGGCCTCTTTTACTCTAGGATGTTTTGTTTAAGGCAGTGGCTCCTGAAGGTCTCTGGGCAAGCGAGATTCAACACGCTGCTCACAAGACACCTTTCCATTCGAAAGCCATAATTACCAGAACGATACAGGCACCATAAGAACTCCCATGCCAGGAAAGCAACAGTTGCTGGATAAGCCCTTTTCCTCTCAGCTTTTCAGCTACGTGCTTCGGCATTGGTCTATGCTCATTCCTTCTCAGCTCCTAGTACGTCTTGTTGGAAGCCCAGGGACGAGATTGCAGAAGTCAACCTGAAAGCCCATGCACGAGCAGTGTCAGCTGGAAATGCCCTTGCTGGCACACCATGGAACTCACAGGCCTTACACTCAGGCACACAACCTGGAGACATGCACTTTCATACAGCTTCAGTGTTTAAAGAGCCAAAGTGCTTAGATCAGCAAGGAGAAGCAAGTGTTAAAAATGGAAAAACGTGCCAGGGCAAAACCACGTTCTTCATTCCCCCCCCCACGCCCCCCCCCCTTCTCGCGGCCCAGATTGTGCTCTTGCACGTTGAACGACTCATCCAGCAAGTGCTTCTCCCCCGGCCCATTTCGCTGAGCGAGAGCTCCGTGCACAGTGTGGACGCTGCCAAACCGAAAGGGCAGCCTTGTGCCTCGAGCTGAGGGAACACCGAGCAGAGCAGCCGCGGGGGTGCGGGCAGCAGGCACGCCAAAGAGGGGGGGTCCGAGTGGAAGGCCGTGGCTGGGCTTCTCGTCTCTCCAGACAAGGCAAGGCGAAGGACGAAGCCGCAGAGCAGCGGGCTGGCGTGTGCAGCGCACCGAATTGCAGAAGCCCGGCGAGGGCTCGTTCACAAGCCGAGTCGGCTGACAGTGTCCTCGCCGCTCCAGGAAGGAACGCGCAGCCGCCCCGCTTCATCGCACAGCGTGGAGACGAGCACTTTCCTAGGCGTTCAGCGCTGCAGAGTCCCTGCAGCTCGAGCTCACCCAGGAGCACGCGTCAAAGCAGAAGGCGTTCCGAAAGCACCCCTTCTGCCAGCAGCCTTCCGAAGGCGCACATCACGCTGTGGCTCTGTGCCTCTCTTCAGAGACAGACGTCCGCCCCGTTGTCGCCCTCGCAGCTCCCGCTGCCAAACTCCAGCAGCTGCTCTCACGGAGAACGGCTGCACAAGTAAAAGCCAAGTGCCGGGCTGCACCCTCGCCTTCCGCACGCTCGCGGCATCAAACTCACCGGTGCACTCGGTGCTTGCCTCCTCCGCTGCATCCGACTGCCATCGTGTTCTCCGAAGCTCGGAGGCTGGAGGGAAGCGCAGTTGCTTCCACAGAGCGCTGCGAGAGCACTAGGCTTGTGCAGCAGCGGCAGCACAAGCAACTGCCCTGGAACTGCCTCCTTGCCGAGGCTATAACGTGAATTCCGCAGGCAGGAGAGTGGCAGCCACGCTCGTCTTGCTAGCCCGGACGCGGCGCACCCGAGCCCGGGGCTCCGCGGCTTCGTTCTTCGCCTTGTCGAACACGCCGTGCCTTCGTCCTCCCGGAGGCGGGCGGTCGTCTGCTCCTCGCCCGGAACACTGTGGCCCGCAGCGAAGCGCTCCAGCGCACTGCTTCTGCCGAAACACGCCTGCGCCGTGCCCCTTTCCTTCTGAGCGCTACGTTGCCACCACATTCTGCCTCTCCGGTGGTCTGAATGGAAACGGAAAGCTTCCCGGCTGCGTCTCGCACAGAGAACCGTGCCGGGACGACCGGCTCGCCCGGCGCCTGCCGCTGACACTTGCGGCCGCTCGTAGCTGCAGCGCCCTCCAGGGCCGGTCCGCTTCCCGGTCACAACCTGCAAAGCGCCCGTCAGGCGGCGGTGCTGTCTGCCCGCTCCTTCTCTGCTCGAGTGTTACCCCGGGCGCACGCCGCAGTCTCGCAGGGAGCAAAGATCTTCGGCAGACGCCTCGCACAGGAGAAAGGTGCCAGGGCAAAACCACGTTCTTCATTCCCCCCCAAGCTTCTCGGCTGCGTCTCGCACAGAGAACCGTGCCGGGACGACAGACTGGTCTGGATGGCCTTCACCTCCCATGAGCAGGCTTTCATCTCAACATGATACAAATGGTATTATATGGTTTCCTTCCTACGGCAAAAATTCTGTTCCACATGCCCACATGGAATTTCTATTCCACCGCCAAAATTCAACACACAAAAGGACAGCTCTAAGAGGGAAGCTGCCAGGACCGACAGGTCTTGCTGGCCTTTACCTCTGCAGGTCAGCCTCTCATCTGCACCTGAAACACTGGGGCTACTTGCTTTACTTGCTGTGTCAAAGAACTCAAGAGAATGGTGCAATCCTACTTTCAGCCACGGGCACCTGGCTCTTTTCTAAAGGAAGGAAAACCTGACAGCCCAGTGTGTCAGAGGCAGCTAAGAGGCGGCCCCTCTTAGCTGGCCAAGGCCAGGTTGACATGTCAGTTCTGGCAGCTTTCTTCTGGAAGCAATCCTAGGACGTTCACAGTTTTAGGAGGAGGAATCTAATTTTCAGTGAGAGCTCCTGGCCATGAAGGGTGGCTCTTTTCCACAGAAAGGCATAATATAAGTCTGGAGAGGGCTTGCTTCACCGCCCTGCCGTTGACCTGCCTTGCCTACTGGATTTGCCAAACTCTGCCCTGCCTTGCCTTCAGCTTCTGGGCCTTCCCCTGGCCTACCACTCTATTGCCTTGCCTTGACTTGCCATTCCAACAAAATCTTGCTTTTCCTTGCTATTCCTCTCCATGCCCTACCTTGTCTGTGGGAGAAGTACGTGGGCATTTTGCACTCCCAAAGAATAAAAGCACGCTTCTTCGGTAAGGCCGAGAACGAAGCTGCAGAGCACCGTGCTTGTGTGCGCAGGGTCCAGGCTGCGAGAGGAGCGAGGCTGCCAAGCGCTTGCCTGCCAAAATCAAGTTAGCTAACGTAAGGGTAAAGGTCCGCGACAGCTTCCTGTGCCGGTGCATCTTCCTATCCGAGCCCTGTGTGGGAACACTTAGGTTTAGCTTTAGACGCCGAGATTGAAAAACTGTTAATGGCAGAAGATGCTGAGAAGGAACCTACAGAGCGCAGAAGTGTGTTTGGTGTGTGGCTGACATGTGGCAAGAGGAAGGTGCAGACCAGTGCTGGCTTTTTCTTCTAGAGCCGTTTTTAAAGGAGCAGCTGCTGGACGCTTGCAAGGGAGCTGCAAGACTGAGAACTGTGATGGCACGTCTACGTGAGAAGAAAGGTACAGAGCTGCGGTGTGGTAGATGCAGTTTCACAGCTGCTAAGAGAAGTGGGTAGTTTAGGAAAGCCTTCTCTTTTGACACTTGTTTTTCTGTGCAGATCTAGCCACTTGGGCTCTGCAACATTGAAGGCGTCTGAAAGTGCATATCTCTGGGATGTGTGAGGGCGTATAAGGCCTGTGAGTTCCATGGCGTGCCAGCAAGGGCATTTCCAGCTGACACTGATCGTGCATGGGCTTTCAGGTTGACTTCTGCAATCTCGTCCCTGGGCTTCCAACAAGATGTACTAGGAGCTGAGAAAGAATGAGCATAGACCGATGCCGAAGCACGTAGCTGAAAAGCTGAGAGGTAAAAGGGCTTATCCAGCAACTGTTGCTTTCCTGGCATAGGAATTCTTATGGTGCCTGTATCGTTCTGCTAATTATGGCTTTCGAATGGAAAGGTGTCTTGTGAGCAGCGTGTTGAATCTCGCTTGCCCAGAGACCTTCAGGATCCACTGCCTTAAACAAAACATCCTATAAGGCCAGGAAAAAGTGGTAAGCAAGCCAAGGTGGGGGATGGGCGAGCAAGTCCATGCAAGGCAATGGAGTGTAAGGAAGAGCACAGGAAGGACACCAAGGCTCTAGTAAGGGACTGCAAGGTTGGGGTAGGCAAGGCTAGACAAACTAAAGGAGGAGCAGGCAAGGCAAGGCCAGGGAAGAAAGGGGTAGGAAAGTCTTTTAAGTGGACTCTGTGAGACTGAAAGTGCACAACGGTGCTTGGAACTGAGCACACAGGCCTGCGCGTCCTGCTCTTTAGAAGCTGCGAGGGGAAAGTGAAGGCCAGCGCTTACTTTTTGCTCTAGGCACTTTGGTATAGGAGCTGGATGTAGTGAGCTTTGAAGCTGGGCTCTGCAAGAGCGACGGAAAGTGACGGGACACGTAGCTGTGCAGGAAAGTCCATAACACCAGGAGGTGTATTGCTTTTCACAGAACACGAGTTAAAGGTGCAGTCAGCAACAGTTTGCTGTGCAGGCCCCTTTTGAGGCCAATATTGACATTAGGTTCAGGTTAAGGAGCGCTGCATGATTGAAAGAAAAATTGAGATCGTACATCTAGTTTGAAAGGAAAGCTCATCACCCCATTGCGCATGATGTTGCTCTCCTTCGAAGAGACTGTGAAACCCGGACTACTGTTTCCATATGAAAGTCATGGAGCTGCTGTCAGGGAGGAAGCAAAAACCTAACATCACATGCGGCTGAACTCAAGAAGCATGGTACAAAAATGTGTCGTGTAGTTCAAAGCGTCATGAGAAACGAGATTGCCAGGCCTCTTTTACTCTAGGATGTTTTGTTTAAGGCAGTGGCTCCTGAAGGTCTCTGGGCAAGCGAGATTCAACACGCTGCTCACAAGACACCTTTCCATTCGAAAGCCATAATTACCAGAACGATACAGGCACCATAAGAACTCCCATGCCAGGAAAGCAACAGTTGCTGGATAAGCCCTTTTCCTCTCAGCTTTTCAGCTACGTGCTTCGGCATTGGTCTATGCTCATTCCTTCTCAGCTCCTAGTACGTCTTGTTGGAAGCCCAGGGACGAGATTGCAGAAGTCAACCTGAAAGCCCATGCACGAGCAGTGTCAGCTGGAAATGCCCTTGCTGGCACACCATGGAACTCACAGGCCTTACACTCAGGCACACAACCTGGAGACATGCACTTTCATACAGCTTCAGTGTTTAAAGAGCCAAAGTGCTTAGATCAGCAAGGAGAAGCAAGTGTTAAAAATGGAAAAACGTGCCAGGGCAAAACCACGTTCTTCATTCCGCCCCCCACGCCCCCCCCCTTCTCGCGGCCCAGATTGTGCTCTTGCACGTTGAACGACTCATCCAGCAAGTGCTTCTCCCCCGGCCCATTTCGCTGAGCGAGAGCTCCGTGCACAGTGTGGACGCTGCCAAACCGAAAGGGCAGCCTTGTGCCTCGAGCTGAGGGAACACCGAGCAGAGCAGCCGCGGGGGTGCGGGCAGCAGGCACGCCAAAGAGGGGGGGTCCGAGTGGAAGGCCGTGGCTGGGCTTCTCGTCTCTCCAGACAAGGCAAGGCGAAGGACGAAGCCGCAGAGCAGCGGGCTGGCGTGTGCAGCGCACCGAATTGCAGAAGCCCGGCGAGGGCTCGTTCACAAGCCGAGTCGGCTGACAGTGTCCTCGCCGCTCCAGGAAGGAACGCGCAGCCGCCCCGCTTCATCGCACAGCGTGGAGACGAGCACTTTCCTAGGCGTTCAGCGCTGCATGAGTCCCTGCAGCTCGAGCTCACCCAGGAGCACGCGTCAAAGCAGAAGGCGTTCCGAAAGCACCCTTCTGCCAGCAGCCCTTCCGAAGGCGCACATCACGCTGTGGGCTCTGTGCCTCTCTTCAGAGACAGACGTCCGCCTCGTTGTCGCCCTCGCAGCTCCCGCTG
>JACSVZ010000007.1:18752570-18766388 GCA_014706295.1 Lycocorax pyrrhopterus obiensis | reverse complement strand
CTTGCGGCCGCTCGTAGCTGCAGCGCCCTCCAGGGCCGGTCCGCTTCCCGGTCACAACTGCAAAAGCGCCGTCAGGCGCGGTGCTGTCTGCCCGCTCCTTCTCTGCTCGAGTGTTACCCGGGCGCACGCCGCAGTCTCGCAGGGAGCAAAGATCTTCCGGCAGACGCCTCGCACAGGAAAAGGTGCCAGGGCAAAACCACGTTCTTCATTTCCCCCCCAGCTTCTCGGCTGCGTCTCGCACAGAGAACCGTGCCGGGACGACAGACTGGTCTGGATGGCCTTCACCTCCCATGAGCAGGCTTCATCTCAACATGATACAAATGGTATTATATGGTTTCCTTCCTACGGCAAAAATTCTGTTCCACATGCCCACATGGAATTTCTATTCCACCGCCAAAATTCAACACACAAAAGGACAGCTCTAAGAGGGAAGCTGCCAGGACCGACAGGTCTTGCTGGCCTTTACCTCTGCAGGTCAGCCTCTCATCTGCACCTGAAACACTGGGGCTACTTGCTTTACTTGCTGTGTCAAAGAACTCAAGAGAATGGTGCAATCCTACTTTCAGCCACGGGCACCTGGCTCTTTTCTAAAGGAAGGAAAACCTGACAGCCCAGTGTGTCAGAGGCAGCTAAGAGGCGGCCCCTCTTAGCTGGCCAAGGCCAGGTTGACATGTCAGTTCTGGCAGCTTTCTTCTGGAAGCAATCCTAGGACGTTCACAGTTTTAGGAGGAGGAATCTAATTTTCAGTGAGAGCTCCTGGCCATGAAGGGTGGCTCTTTTCCACAGAAAGGCATAATATAAGTCTGGAGAGGGCTTGCTTCACCGCCCTGCCGTTGACCTGCCTTGCCTACTGGATTTGCCAAACTCTGCCCTGCCTTGCCTTCAGCTTCTGGGCCTTCCCCTGGCCTACCACTCTATTGCCTTGCCTTGACTTGCCATTCCAACAAAATCTTGCTTTTCCTTGCTATTCCTCTCCATGCCCTACCTTGTCTGTGGGAGAAGTACGTGGGCATTTTGCACTCCCAAAGAATAAAAGCACGCTTCTTCGGTAAGGCCGAGAACGAAGCTGCAGAGCACCGTGCTTGTGTGCGCAGGGTCCAGGCTGCGAGAGGAGCGAGGCTGCCAAGCGCTTGCCTGCCAAAATCAAGTTAGCTAACGTAAGGGTAAAGGTCCGCGACAGCTTCCTGTGCCGGTGCATCTTCCTATCCGAGCCCTGTGTGGGAACACTTAGGTTTAGCTTTAGACGCCGAGATTGAAAAACTGTTAATGGCAGAAGATGCTGAGAAGGAACCTACAGAGCGCAGAAGTGTGTTTGGTGTGTGGCTGACATGTGGCAAGAGGAAGGTGCAGACCAGTGCTGGCTTTTTCTTCTAGAGCCGTTTTTAAAGGAGCAGCTGCTGGACGCTTGCAAGGGAGCTGCAAGACTGAGAACTGTGATGGCACGTCTACGTGAGAAGAAAGGTACAGAGCTGCGGTGTGGTAGATGCAGTTTCACAGCTGCTAAGAGAAGTGGGTAGTTTAGGAAAGCCTTCTCTTTTGACACTTGTTTTTCTGTGCAGATCTAGCCACTTGGGCTCTGCAACATTGAAGGCGTCTGAAAGTGCATATCTCTGGGATGTGTGAGGGCGTATAAGGCCTGTGAGTTCCATGGCGTGCCAGCAAGGGCATTTCCAGCTGACACTGATCGTGCATGGGCTTTCAGGTTGACTTCTGCAATCTCGTCCCTGGGCTTCCAACAAGATGTACTAGGAGCTGAGAAAGAATGAGCATAGACCGATGCCGAAGCACGTAGCTGAAAAGCTGAGAGGTAAAAGGGCTTATCCAGCAACTGTTGCTTTCCTGGCATAGGAATTCTTATGGTGCCTGTATCGTTCTGCTAATTATGGCTTTCGAATGGAAAGGTGTCTTGTGAGCAGCGTGTTGAATCTCGCTTGCCCAGAGACCTTCAGGATCCACTGCCTTAAACAAAACATCCTATAAGGCCAGGAAAAAGTGGTAAGCAAGCCAAGGTGGGGGATGGGCGAGCAAGTCCATGCAAGGCAATGGAGTGTAAGGAAGAGCACAGGAAGGACACCAAGGCTCTAGTAAGGGACTGCAAGGTTGGGGTAGGCAAGGCTAGACAAACTAAAGGAGGAGCAGGCAAGGCAAGGCCAGGGAAGAAAGGGGTAGGAAAGTCTTTTAAGTGGACTCTGTGAGACTGAAAGTGCACAACGGTGCTTGGAACTGAGCACACAGGCCTGCGCGTCCTGCTCTTTAGAAGCTGCGAGGGGAAAGTGAAGGCCAGCGCTTACTTTTTGCTCTAGGCACTTTGGTATAGGAGCTGGATGTAGTGAGCTTTGAAGCTGGGCTCTGCAAGAGCGACGGAAAGTGACGGGACACGTAGCTGTGCAGGAAAGTCCATAACACCAGGAGGTGTATTGCTTTTCACAGAACACGAGTTAAAGGTGCAGTCAGCAACAGTTTGCTGTGCAGGCCCCTTTTGAGGCCAATATTGACATTAGGTTCAGGTTAAGGAGCGCTGCATGATTGAAAGAAAAATTGAGATCGTACATCTAGTTTGAAAGGAAAGCTCATCACCCCATTGCGCATGATGTTGCTCTCCTTCGAAGAGACTGTGAAACCCGGACTACTGTTTCCATATGAAAGTCATGGAGCTGCTGTCAGGGAGGAAGCAAAAACCTAACATCACATGCGGCTGAACTCAAGAAGCATGGTACAAAAATGTGTCGTGTAGTTCAAAGCGTCATGAGAAACGAGATTGCCAGGCCTCTTTTACTCTAGGATGTTTTGTTTAAGGCAGTGGCTCCTGAAGGTCTCTGGGCAAGCGAGATTCAACACGCTGCTCACAAGACACCTTTCCATTCGAAAGCCATAATTACCAGAACGATACAGGCACCATAAGAACTCCCATGCCAGGAAAGCAACAGTTGCTGGATAAGCCCTTTTCCTCTCAGCTTTTCAGCTACGTGCTTCGGCATTGGTCTATGCTCATTCCTTCTCAGCTCCTAGTACGTCTTGTTGGAAGCCCAGGGACGAGATTGCAGAAGTCAACCTGAAAGCCCATGCACGAGCAGTGTCAGCTGGAAATGCCCTTGCTGGCACACCATGGAACTCACAGGCCTTACACTCAGGCACACAACCTGGAGACATGCACTTTCATACAGCTTCAGTGTTTAAAGAGCCAAAGTGCTTAGATCAGCAAGGAGAAGCAAGTGTTAAAAATGGAAAAACGTGCCAGGGCAAAACCACGTTCTTCATTCCCCCCCCCACGCCCCCCCCCCTTCTCGCGGCCCAGATTGTGCTCTTGCACGTTGAACGACTCATCCAGCAAGTGCTTCTCCCCCGGCCCATTTCGCTGAGCGAGAGCTCCGTGCACAGTGTGGACGCTGCCAAACCGAAAGGGCAGCCTTGTGCCTCGAGCTGAGGGAACACCGAGCAGAGCAGCCGCGGGGGTGCGGGCAGCAGGCACGCCAAAGAGGGGGGGTCCGAGTGGAAGGCCGTGGCTGGGCTTCTCGTCTCTCCAGACAAGGCAAGGCGAAGGACGAAGCCGCAGAGCAGCGGGCTGGCGTGTGCAGCGCACCGAATTGCAGAAGCCCGGCGAGGGCTCGTTCACAAGCCGAGTCGGCTGACAGTGTCCTCGCCGCTCCAGGAAGGAACGCGCAGCCGCCCCGCTTCATCGCACAGCGTGGAGACGAGCACTTTCCTAGGCGTTCAGCGCTGCAGAGTCCCTGCAGCTCGAGCTCACCCAGGAGCACGCGTCAAAGCAGAAGGCGTTCCGAAAGCACCCCTTCTGCCAGCAGCCTTCCGAAGGCGCACATCACGCTGTGGCTCTGTGCCTCTCTTCAGAGACAGACGTCCGCCCCGTTGTCGCCCTCGCAGCTCCCGCTGCCAAACTCCAGCAGCTGCTCTCACGGAGAACGGCTGCACAAGTAAAAGCCAAGTGCCGGGCTGCACCCTCGCCTTCCGCACGCTCGCGGCATCAAACTCACCGGTGCACTCGGTGCTTGCCTCCTCCGCTGCATCCGACTGCCATCGTGTTCTCCGAAGCTCGGAGGCTGGAGGGAAGCGCAGTTGCTTCCACAGAGCGCTGCGAGAGCACTAGGCTTGTGCAGCAGCGGCAGCACAAGCAACTGCCCTGGAACTGCCTCCTTGCCGAGGCTATAACGTGAATTCCGCAGGCAGGAGAGTGGCAGCCACGCTCGTCTTGCTAGCCCGGACGCGGCGCACCCGAGCCCGGGGCTCCGCGGCTTCGTTCTTCGCCTTGTCGAACACGCCGTGCCTTCGTCCTCCCGGAGGCGGGCGGTCGTCTGCTCCTCGCCCGGAACACTGTGGCCCGCAGCGAAGCGCTCCAGCGCACTGCTTCTGCCGAAACACGCCTGCGCCGTGCCCCTTTCCTTCTGAGCGCTACGTTGCCACCACATTCTGCCTCTCCGGTGGTCTGAATGGAAACGGAAAGCTTCCCGGCTGCGTCTCGCACAGAGAACCGTGCCGGGACGACCGGCTCGCCCGGCGCCTGCCGCTGACACTTGCGGCCGCTCGTAGCTGCAGCGCCCTCCAGGGCCGGTCCGCTTCCCGGTCACAACCTGCAAAGCGCCCGTCAGGCGGCGGTGCTGTCTGCCCGCTCCTTCTCTGCTCGAGTGTTACCCCGGGCGCACGCCGCAGTCTCGCAGGGAGCAAAGATCTTCGGCAGACGCCTCGCACAGGAGAAAGGTGCCAGGGCAAAACCACGTTCTTCATTCCCCCCCAAGCTTCTCGGCTGCGTCTCGCACAGAGAACCGTGCCGGGACGACAGACTGGTCTGGATGGCCTTCACCTCCCATGAGCAGGCTTTCATCTCAACATGATACAAATGGTATTATATGGTTTCCTTCCTACGGCAAAAATTCTGTTCCACATGCCCACATGGAATTTCTATTCCACCGCCAAAATTCAACACACAAAAGGACAGCTCTAAGAGGGAAGCTGCCAGGACCGACAGGTCTTGCTGGCCTTTACCTCTGCAGGTCAGCCTCTCATCTGCACCTGAAACACTGGGGCTACTTGCTTTACTTGCTGTGTCAAAGAACTCAAGAGAATGGTGCAATCCTACTTTCAGCCACGGGCACCTGGCTCTTTTCTAAAGGAAGGAAAACCTGACAGCCCAGTGTGTCAGAGGCAGCTAAGAGGCGGCCCCTCTTAGCTGGCCAAGGCCAGGTTGACATGTCAGTTCTGGCAGCTTTCTTCTGGAAGCAATCCTAGGACGTTCACAGTTTTAGGAGGAGGAATCTAATTTTCAGTGAGAGCTCCTGGCCATGAAGGGTGGCTCTTTTCCACAGAAAGGCATAATATAAGTCTGGAGAGGGCTTGCTTCACCGCCCTGCCGTTGACCTGCCTTGCCTACTGGATTTGCCAAACTCTGCCCTGCCTTGCCTTCAGCTTCTGGGCCTTCCCCTGGCCTACCACTCTATTGCCTTGCCTTGACTTGCCATTCCAACAAAATCTTGCTTTTCCTTGCTATTCCTCTCCATGCCCTACCTTGTCTGTGGGAGAAGTACGTGGGCATTTTGCACTCCCAAAGAATAAAAGCACGCTTCTTCGGTAAGGCCGAGAACGAAGCTGCAGAGCACCGTGCTTGTGTGCGCAGGGTCCAGGCTGCGAGAGGAGCGAGGCTGCCAAGCGCTTGCCTGCCAAAATCAAGTTAGCTAACGTAAGGGTAAAGGTCCGCGACAGCTTCCTGTGCCGGTGCATCTTCCTATCCGAGCCCTGTGTGGGAACACTTAGGTTTAGCTTTAGACGCCGAGATTGAAAAACTGTTAATGGCAGAAGATGCTGAGAAGGAACCTACAGAGCGCAGAAGTGTGTTTGGTGTGTGGCTGACATGTGGCAAGAGGAAGGTGCAGACCAGTGCTGGCTTTTTCTTCTAGAGCCGTTTTTAAAGGAGCAGCTGCTGGACGCTTGCAAGGGAGCTGCAAGACTGAGAACTGTGATGGCACGTCTACGTGAGAAGAAAGGTACAGAGCTGCGGTGTGGTAGATGCAGTTTCACAGCTGCTAAGAGAAGTGGGTAGTTTAGGAAAGCCTTCTCTTTTGACACTTGTTTTTCTGTGCAGATCTAGCCACTTGGGCTCTGCAACATTGAAGGCGTCTGAAAGTGCATATCTCTGGGATGTGTGAGGGCGTATAAGGCCTGTGAGTTCCATGGCGTGCCAGCAAGGGCATTTCCAGCTGACACTGATCGTGCATGGGCTTTCAGGTTGACTTCTGCAATCTCGTCCCTGGGCTTCCAACAAGATGTACTAGGAGCTGAGAAAGAATGAGCATAGACCGATGCCGAAGCACGTAGCTGAAAAGCTGAGAGGTAAAAGGGCTTATCCAGCAACTGTTGCTTTCCTGGCATAGGAATTCTTATGGTGCCTGTATCGTTCTGCTAATTATGGCTTTCGAATGGAAAGGTGTCTTGTGAGCAGCGTGTTGAATCTCGCTTGCCCAGAGACCTTCAGGATCCACTGCCTTAAACAAAACATCCTATAAGGCCAGGAAAAAGTGGTAAGCAAGCCAAGGTGGGGGATGGGCGAGCAAGTCCATGCAAGGCAATGGAGTGTAAGGAAGAGCACAGGAAGGACACCAAGGCTCTAGTAAGGGACTGCAAGGTTGGGGTAGGCAAGGCTAGACAAACTAAAGGAGGAGCAGGCAAGGCAAGGCCAGGGAAGAAAGGGGTAGGAAAGTCTTTTAAGTGGACTCTGTGAGACTGAAAGTGCACAACGGTGCTTGGAACTGAGCACACAGGCCTGCGCGTCCTGCTCTTTAGAAGCTGCGAGGGGAAAGTGAAGGCCAGCGCTTACTTTTTGCTCTAGGCACTTTGGTATAGGAGCTGGATGTAGTGAGCTTTGAAGCTGGGCTCTGCAAGAGCGACGGAAAGTGACGGGACACGTAGCTGTGCAGGAAAGTCCATAACACCAGGAGGTGTATTGCTTTTCACAGAACACGAGTTAAAGGTGCAGTCAGCAACAGTTTGCTGTGCAGGCCCCTTTTGAGGCCAATATTGACATTAGGTTCAGGTTAAGGAGCGCTGCATGATTGAAAGAAAAATTGAGATCGTACATCTAGTTTGAAAGGAAAGCTCATCACCCCATTGCGCATGATGTTGCTCTCCTTCGAAGAGACTGTGAAACCCGGACTACTGTTTCCATATGAAAGTCATGGAGCTGCTGTCAGGGAGGAAGCAAAAACCTAACATCACATGCGGCTGAACTCAAGAAGCATGGTACAAAAATGTGTCGTGTAGTTCAAAGCGTCATGAGAAACGAGATTGCCAGGCCTCTTTTACTCTAGGATGTTTTGTTTAAGGCAGTGGCTCCTGAAGGTCTCTGGGCAAGCGAGATTCAACACGCTGCTCACAAGACACCTTTCCATTCGAAAGCCATAATTACCAGAACGATACAGGCACCATAAGAACTCCCATGCCAGGAAAGCAACAGTTGCTGGATAAGCCCTTTTCCTCTCAGCTTTTCAGCTACGTGCTTCGGCATTGGTCTATGCTCATTCCTTCTCAGCTCCTAGTACGTCTTGTTGGAAGCCCAGGGACGAGATTGCAGAAGTCAACCTGAAAGCCCATGCACGAGCAGTGTCAGCTGGAAATGCCCTTGCTGGCACACCATGGAACTCACAGGCCTTACACTCAGGCACACAACCTGGAGACATGCACTTTCATACAGCTTCAGTGTTTAAAGAGCCAAAGTGCTTAGATCAGCAAGGAGAAGCAAGTGTTAAAAATGGAAAAACGTGCCAGGGCAAAACCACGTTCTTCATTCCCCCCCCCACGCCCCCCCCCCTTCTCGCGGCCCAGATTGTGCTCTTGCACGTTGAACGACTCATCCAGCAAGTGCTTCTCCCCCGGCCCATTTCGCTGAGCGAGAGCTCCGTGCACAGTGTGGACGCTGCCAAACCGAAAGGGCAGCCTTGTGCCTCGAGCTGAGGGAACACCGAGCAGAGCAGCCGCGGGGGTGCGGGCAGCAGGCACGCCAAAGAGGGGGGGTCCGAGTGGAAGGCCGTGGCTGGGCTTCTCGTCTCTCCAGACAAGGCAAGGCGAAGGACGAAGCCGCAGAGCAGCGGGCTGGCGTGTGCAGCGCACCGAATTGCAGAAGCCCGGCGAGGGCTCGTTCACAAGCCGAGTCGGCTGACAGTGTCCTCGCCGCTCCAGGAAGGAACGCGCAGCCGCCCCGCTTCATCGCACAGCGTGGAGACGAGCACTTTCCTAGGCGTTCAGCGCTGCAGAGTCCCTGCAGCTCGAGCTCACCCAGGAGCACGCGTCAAAGCAGAAGGCGTTCCGAAAGCACCCCTTCTGCCAGCAGCCTTCCGAAGGCGCACATCACGCTGTGGCTCTGTGCCTCTCTTCAGAGACAGACGTCCGCCCCGTTGTCGCCCTCGCAGCTCCCGCTGCCAAACTCCAGCAGCTGCTCTCACGGAGAACGGCTGCACAAGTAAAAGCCAAGTGCCGGGCTGCACCCTCGCCTTCCGCACGCTCGCGGCATCAAACTCACCGGTGCACTCGGTGCTTGCCTCCTCCGCTGCATCCGACTGCCATCGTGTTCTCCGAAGCTCGGAGGCTGGAGGGAAGCGCAGTTGCTTCCACAGAGCGCTGCGAGAGCACTAGGCTTGTGCAGCAGCGGCAGCACAAGCAACTGCCCTGGAACTGCCTCCTTGCCGAGGCTATAACGTGAATTCCGCAGGCAGGAGAGTGGCAGCCACGCTCGTCTTGCTAGCCCGGACGCGGCGCACCCGAGCCCGGGGCTCCGCGGCTTCGTTCTTCGCCTTGTCGAACACGCCGTGCCTTCGTCCTCCCGGAGGCGGGCGGTCGTCTGCTCCTCGCCCGGAACACTGTGGCCCGCAGCGAAGCGCTCCAGCGCACTGCTTCTGCCGAAACACGCCTGCGCCGTGCCCCTTTCCTTCTGAGCGCTACGTTGCCACCACATTCTGCCTCTCCGGTGGTCTGAATGGAAACGGAAAGCTTCCCGGCTGCGTCTCGCACAGAGAACCGTGCCGGGACGACCGGCTCGCCCGGCGCCTGCCGCTGACACTTGCGGCCGCTCGTAGCTGCAGCGCCCTCCAGGGCCGGTCCGCTTCCCGGTCACAACCTGCAAAGCGCCCGTCAGGCGGCGGTGCTGTCTGCCCGCTCCTTCTCTGCTCGAGTGTTACCCCGGGCGCACGCCGCAGTCTCGCAGGGAGCAAAGATCTTCGGCAGACGCCTCGCACAGGAGAAAGGTGCCAGGGCAAAACCACGTTCTTCATTCCCCCCCAAGCTTCTCGGCTGCGTCTCGCACAGAGAACCGTGCCGGGACGACAGACTGGTCTGGATGGCCTTCGCCTCCCATGAGCAGGCTTTCATCTCAACATGATACAAATGGTATTATATGGTTTCCTTCCTACGGCAAAAATTCTGTTCCACATGCCCACATGGAATTTCTATTCCACCGCCAAAATTCAACACACAAAAGGACAGCTCTAAGAGGGAAGCTGCCAGGACCGACAGGTCTTGCTGGCCTTTACCTCTGCAGGTCAGCCTCTCATCTGCACCTGAAACACTGGGGCTACTTGCTTTACTTGCTGTGTCAAAGAACTCAAGAGAATGGTGCAATCCTACTTTCAGCCACGGGCACCTGGCTCTTTTCTAAAGGAAGGAAAACCTGACAGCCCAGTGTGTCAGAGGCAGCTAAGAGGCGGCCCCTCTTAGCTGGCCAAGGCCAGGTTGACATGTCAGTTCTGGCAGCTTTCTTCTGGAAGCAATCCTAGGACGTTCACAGTTTTAGGAGGAGGAATCTAATTTTCAGTGAGAGCTCCTGGCCATGAAGGGTGGCTCTTTTCCACAGAAAGGCATAATATAAGTCTGGAGAGGGCTTGCTTCACCGCCCTGCCGTTGACCTGCCTTGCCTACTGGATTTGCCAAACTCTGCCCTGCCTTGCCTTCAGCTTCTGGGCCTTCCCCTGGCCTACCACTCTATTGCCTTGCCTTGACTTGCCATTCCAACAAAATCTTGCTTTTCCTTGCTATTCCTCTCCATGCCCTACCTTGTCTGTGGGAGAAGTACGTGGGCATTTTGCACTCCCAAAGAATAAAAGCACGCTTCTTCGGTAAGGCCGAGAACGAAGCTGCAGAGCACCGTGCTTGTGTGCGCAGGGTCCAGGCTGCGAGAGGAGCGAGGCTGCCAAGCGCTTGCCTGCCAAAATCAAGTTAGCTAACGTAAGGGTAAAGGTCCGCGACAGCTTCCTGTGCCGGTGCATCTTCCTATCCGAGCCCTGTGTGGGAACACTTAGGTTTAGCTTTAGACGCCGAGATTGAAAAACTGTTAATGGCAGAAGATGCTGAGAAGGAACCTACAGAGCGCAGAAGTGTGTTTGGTGTGTGGCTGACATGTGGCAAGAGGAAGGTGCAGACCAGTGCTGGCTTTTTCTTCTAGAGCCGTTTTTAAAGGAGCAGCTGCTGGACGCTTGCAAGGGAGCTGCAAGACTGAGAACTGTGATGGCACGTCTACGTGAGAAGAAAGGTACAGAGCTGCGGTGTGGTAGATGCAGTTTCACAGCTGCTAAGAGAAGTGGGTAGTTTAGGAAAGCCTTCTCTTTTGACACTTGTTTTTCTGTGCAGATCTAGCCACTTGGGCTCTGCAACATTGAAGGCGTCTGAAAGTGCATATCTCTGGGATGTGTGAGGGCGTATAAGGCCTGTGAGTTCCATGGCGTGCCAGCAAGGGCATTTCCAGCTGACACTGATCGTGCATGGGCTTTCAGGTTGACTTCTGCAATCTCGTCCCTGGGCTTCCAACAAGATGTACTAGGAGCTGAGAAAGAATGAGCATAGACCGATGCCGAAGCACGTAGCTGAAAAGCTGAGAGGTAAAAGGGCTTATCCAGCAACTGTTGCTTTCCTGGCATAGGAATTCTTATGGTGCCTGTATCGTTCTGCTAATTATGGCTTTCGAATGGAAAGGTGTCTTGTGAGCAGCGTGTTGAATCTCGCTTGCCCAGAGACCTTCAGGATCCACTGCCTTAAACAAAACATCCTATAAGGCCAGGAAAAAGTGGTAAGCAAGCCAAGGTGGGGGATGGGCGAGCAAGTCCATGCAAGGCAATGGAGTGTAAGGAAGAGCACAGGAAGGACACCAAGGCTCTAGTAAGGGACTGCAAGGTTGGGGTAGGCAAGGCTAGACAAACTAAAGGAGGAGCAGGCAAGGCAAGGCCAGGGAAGAAAGGGGTAGGAAAGTCTTTTAAGTGGACTCTGTGAGACTGAAAGTGCACAACGGTGCTTGGAACTGAGCACACAGGCCTGCGCGTCCTGCTCTTTAGAAGCTGCGAGGGGAAAGTGAAGGCCAGCGCTTACTTTTTGCTCTAGGCACTTTGGTATAGGAGCTGGATGTAGTGAGCTTTGAAGCTGGGCTCTGCAAGAGCGACGGAAAGTGACGGGACACGTAGCTGTGCAGGAAAGTCCATAACACCAGGAGGTGTATTGCTTTTCACAGAACACGAGTTAAAGGTGCAGTCAGCAACAGTTTGCTGTGCAGGCCCCTTTTGAGGCCAATATTGACATTAGGTTCAGGTTAAGGAGCGCTGCATGATTGAAAGAAAAATTGAGATCGTACATCTAGTTTGAAAGGAAAGCTCATCACCCCATTGCGCATGATGTTGCTCTCCTTCGAAGAGACTGTGAAACCCGGACTACTGTTTCCATATGAAAGTCATGGAGCTGCTGTCAGGGAGGAAGCAAAAACCTAACATCACATGCGGCTGAACTCAAGAAGCATGGTACAAAAATGTGTCGTGTAGTTCAAAGCGTCATGAGAAACGAGATTGCCAGGCCTCTTTTACTCTAGGATGTTTTGTTTAAGGCAGTGGCTCCTGAAGGTCTCTGGGCAAGCGAGATTCAACACGCTGCTCACAAGACACCTTTCCATTCGAAAGCCATAATTACCAGAACGATACAGGCACCATAAGAACTCCCATGCCAGGAAAGCAACAGTTGCTGGATAAGCCCTTTTCCTCTCAGCTTTTCAGCTACGTGCTTCGGCATTGGTCTATGCTCATTCCTTCTCAGCTCCTAGTACGTCTTGTTGGAAGCCCAGGGACGAGATTGCAGAAGTCAACCTGAAAGCCCATGCACGAGCAGTGTCAGCTGGAAATGCCCTTGCTGGCACACCATGGAACTCACAGGCCTTACACTCAGGCACACAACCTGGAGACATGCACTTTCATACAGCTTCAGTGTTTAAAGAGCCAAAGTGCTTAGATCAGCAAGGAGAAGCAAGTGTTAAAAATGGAAAAACGTGCCAGGGCAAAACCACGTTCTTCATTCCCCCCCCCACGCCCCCCCCCCTTCTCGCGGCCCAGATTGTGCTCTTGCACGTTGAACGACTCATCCAGCAAGTGCTTCTCCCCCGGCCCATTTCGCTGAGCGAGAGCTCCGTGCACAGTGTGGACGCTGCCAAACCGAAAGGGCAGCCTTGTGCCTCGAGCTGAGGGAACACCGAGCAGAGCAGCCGCGGGGGTGCGGGCAGCAGGCACGCCAAAGAGGGGGGGTCCGAGTGGAAGGCCGTGGCTGGGCTTCTCGTCTCTCCAGACAAGGCAAGGCGAAGGACGAAGCCGCAGAGCAGCGGGCTGGCGTGTGCAGCGCACCGAATTGCAGAAGCCCGGCGAGGGCTCGTTCACAAGCCGAGTCGGCTGACAGTGTCCTCGCCGCTCCAGGAAGGAACGCGCAGCCGCCCCGCTTCATCGCACAGCGTGGAGACGAGCACTTTCCTAGGCGTTCAGCGCTGCAGAGTCCCTGCAGCTCGAGCTCACCCAGGAGCACGCGTCAAAGCAGAAGGCGTTCCGAAAGCACCCCTTCTGCCAGCAGCCTTCCGAAGGCGCACATCACGCTGTGGCTCTGTGCCTCTCTTCAGAGACAGACGTCCGCCCCGTTGTCGCCCTCGCAGCTCCCGCTGCCAAACTCCAGCAGCTGCTCTCACGGAGAACGGCTGCACAAGTAAAAGCCAAGTGCCGGGCTGCACCCTCGCCTTCCGCACGCTCGCGGCATCAAACTCACCGGTGCACTCGGTGCTTGCCTCCTCCGCTGCATCCGACTGCCATCGTGTTCTCCGAAGCTCGGAGGCTGGAGGGAAGCGCAGTTGCTTCCACAGAGCGCTGCGAGAGCACTAGGCTTGTGCAGCAGCGGCAGCACAAGCAACTGCCCTGGAACTGCCTCCTTGCCGAGGCTATAACGTGAATTCCGCAGGCAGGAGAGTGGCAGCCACGCTCGTCTTGCTAGCCCGGACGCGGCGCACCCGAGCCCGGGGCTCCGCGGCTTCGTTCTTCGCCTTGTCGAACACGCCGTGCCTTCGTCCTCCCGGAGGCGGGCGGTCGTCTGCTCCTCGCCCGGAACACTGTGGCCCGCAGCGAAGCGCTCCAGCGCACTGCTTCTGCCGAAACACGCCTGCGCCGTGCCCCTTTCCTTCTGAGCGCTACGTTGCCACCACATTCTGCCTCTCCGGTGGTCTGAATGGAAACGGAAAGCTTCCCGGCTGCGTCTCGCACAGAGAACCGTGCCGGGACGACCGGCTCGCCCGGCGCCTGCCGCTGACACTTGCGGCCGCTCGTAGCTGCAGCGCCCTCCAGGGCCGGTCCGCTTCCCGGTCACAACCTGCAAAGCGCCCGTCAGGCGGCGGTGCTGTCTGCCCGCTCCTTCTCTGCTCGAGTGTTACCCCGGGCGCACGCCGCAGTCTCGCAGGGAGCAAAGATCTTCGGCAGACGCCTCGCACAGGAGAAAGGTGCCAGGGCAAAACCACGTTCTTCATTCCCCCCAAGCTTCTCGGCTGCG
>JACSVZ010000007.1:18722196-18737131 GCA_014706295.1 Lycocorax pyrrhopterus obiensis | reverse complement strand
ACCTGGACCCTGGCTTTCCCCAATGGCTTTGCTCAGCTCTGACCGGCCTCAGCAGGAGTCGGGAAGCACGGAATTCAGGCTGGGAAGCTCTTGGTGCTGCTGGACACACGAAATTGGAAGCTCCCTTTTGGGCATCTGGTGGAGTTTTGGGCTTCTTGTGCCTTCTGCAGCCACCGTGACCTCGGGGCACCAGGTTGCAAGTGGCTGAGCAGCCCCTGACCCCTCTGCCCTGGTCCAGGCAGTGAGTTGGCAAAGCTCGAGGTTCTGCTAACTCCCAGCCACGAAGACAAGGGTTGGGAGCTGGCCGCTTCCCAGGTGGCTGGCTGGGCTGTGTCCTCTCCCCAGCTGTGTGCCAGAGGGGCTGCTTTGCTGAAGTGATGCAAACGAGACATGGCAAAGGCAACCTGGGCTGTGCCTAGGTTTATCACCCCGCAAAAATGATCTGCTTATTTGATAGGAAAATCCTCAGTGAATTCCCTACTTGCATTGCATCAAACATAGATTTCATTATGAATAGATTTTTGTCCTTCCAGGGCAGCTTTAAGAGACATGGAAAGGTTCTCTTCCCTCCATGGGTACACCCTGGAGTTTGGGTGAATCTGCTCTTTTCCTTAGAGAACAGCTGAACTTGCTGCCTTTATTGTGTTCTAGTTTCTTTTTTTGAAAGAAATTCTAGTTTCACTTTTATGCCAGGGATATCAGGGGATTGATGAGGGCTCTTCCTAACAGACTTTCAGTAGCTCTAAGTCCAGAAGACAGCTTGCAGAGAAAGTCTGATCTGGAGCTGATCCCTGCAGGGTGAAAGCATCGATCTGCTTGGCACAGCGTGCTTCCTGTCTTCAGGGAGCTGTCAGGGCTGTCTTCTGAATCCCTGCACTGCCATGGATCAGTCTTCCCCGACTTCTCTTCAGCCTCTTTTGGTGCTTTACCACCCTGGGGTTCACTGTGTCACCACAGCTCAGATCTGGCTTTTGGAGTATGTGCCACCTCCATCTCCTGCTCCTGGGTGTATGGCATGGAGCAGGCAGCCCGTGACTGGCTCTGACTGATGCCGGAGAAGTGCTCCTAGGCATCAATGGTCTGAAGAAATACTGGTTTTATTATCTCTTGACTGTTTGGTGGGTTGCCCAGAGACCCTGCTGAAATTTTTTAAATGATATTTCATCCTTGGCCTCTCAACATAAAGTAGGGATGCACTCAGTGACTGACAAGGTGAGGGCATGGAAAGAAAGAGTCCTGCAATAGATACACGAATGTGGTATTAAAAACACCCCAAAGATAATTCTGGGGTAATTCCAGGATTTCGGTCTGTTGGATGGACATGGGGCAGTTTTGAATAACTTGTACTTTGCAAGGGAGCAGACACTGCCTTATGAGAGACCCTTCACCTCAGGAAATTAGGACCTTGTTCGACACTAAATCCATTTCCCCTCCACTGAGCTGAGTCCAGGTCAGCAGAAAATTCCTCCTGAGATGGACAACAAGCCCTGGGCACTAAAATTTATGGTGAGAGGACTGTCCAGGCAACTCAGAGGCAGCCCAGTGACCTAGTCCAGCAGCAAGGCAGCACAGAGCAAAACTGTGAATCAAAAAGCATGCTTGCAAATGCAGTGAAGCTGGGGTGGTTGATCATTAGTGACTCCAGTGAGGCTTGAATGTGTGTCCTGGGGGAAAGGCTGTTTTGCAATCCGTGACCTATCCAAGCATCCCTCCTGTGGCGCCATTCAAGATCCAAAGTCTAGCAAAGTAAAGGTCTGATTTTTGCTCCAACTCAGTGCTTTTAGGGCACTGTCAATGGGCAGCATCGTGGCCTGGTGTCAAGATTTAGAAATCCCAGAAGCACTTATTCTTTGTACAGTGCAGGGAAGACATACGCGAGAAGAGAAACCCACTGGCCACAACTGACTGAAAGCCTGTCTGGCTGCCGGTGGTAGCCAAGTCCACGTTCTCACCAAACCTTCTGTAATTGCTATACTGACTTCTCTTGTAAATGTAGGAAATTACCATTTGGTTGTCCTCATGAAACAGTGTGGTTGTACCACTCTCAGTTGTGATGGCCTCTCTCTTCTTTAAGGAAACCTTATCACCTGTGCTGTCACCTTCATTTAAATGGCTGAGAGTCAATATGAAGACCAACTCTATTTCCAGGTTCTAAGATGTTGTGGTTTAGGAATGGTATTCTCCAATTTAATGTTCCCACTAACACACCCCAGACCGTGTGCTTTGCTCTTTCCCTGTCTGCCCCTACGGTGAAATGGAGAGGAGAACTGAAGGCGCAAAAAGCTGAAGATCACAGGTTGAGATAAGAACAATTTACTAGAAACAGCAATGGAATAAGAAAATTAACAGTAACAACAAGACACTAATAACAGAGTGTACAAGATAGGCAAACTATTTACATGTGATTGCTCACCACACAATTTAGTGTTCCCGCTGAAACATCCCAGACGACACACTGCTCACTCACTTCCTTCCTGTTCCCTCTGCAGCGGGATGGAGTGGAGAACTGGAGGCAGAAAAAGTTGAGATAAGAACAATTTACTAGAAGAAGCAAAGAAACAGGAAAAACGGTAACAACAATACTAATAGCAGAGCATGCTGATCGGTGCACAAGTAACATGTGACTGCTCACCACATGGAATCCAGGCTAATGTGGCCGCACACCACCAAAGAAACGGCACCACCGTATGTCCATGGCACGAGGTGGCATCAAATCATTCCAGGGCTATGCCCTTCCTGGCTGCTGCAAAAATTAACCCTGAGACAAGCAGGATAAGTGAAATGCCACTGCATCTCCACGTGAGGTGTCAAGCAAAGAGCAGAGCTGGCCCTGCTTACAGAAACTGCATATATTTATTCCCTCAGCTAGAAAACAGTGGGATTTGACAGAAAAATAAACACAGCCCTGGTCTGTTTTAAAGGGAAAAACCCCACAAACTCATATGCCTGATGTTTTTAGGTCATGGATGGGCTTTGTATACGGTTTTGTAGCTTTCAACGTGAACTCGGCATTGCTTTAGTTGAACGGTGTCCAGTCCAAGCTGGCTCAGTGAGCACAGCACAGCTGGCCTGGCTCCACAGCTACTTGTGTAGGTGTATGGCAAAGCAGGGGCTTTTCCAAAACACTTGGATTAGTGAGCACTGCATCTTTTCCAGCACATCATCTCCAAATCCTTTAGTGCCTTCCACCGAGCTAGATGACGAACTCTGCAGCAGCTTATTTTTGATTTAAAAAAAAGAGTAACATATTTGTAACAATCAAATATGAGATGATGGTTAATACGGGTGATGGCACATTTTGTTTGCAATGCCACTTATTTATTGTCTGCAGCATCAGTACTGTGTGCTGCGTGTCTTCAGTCTGAGGATGTGGCAATGCCCTGCTGAAGCCGCTTGCAGGGAGAAGTGACAATTCCTTGGCTGTGGGTGATGGGTGCTGGGGCTTTGGGGGTCTGGGTGGTGGGGTGGGGGTGCTGGGACCTCACAGCTATTTATTTTTTCAAATGGCATTTGCTGCAGTTTCTATTTTACGTGTCTCCCAGTTACTGTCCAGCTGTCAGGTAGCTCCGAGAAAGCTTGGGGCTGCCTTCATTGAGTGCAGGGATCCTGGGCTCACCCTGGAAGTTGGTGGGAAAGCTGGGGCTGCCAGCAAGCACTTTGACACAGTGGCAGCTGCAGAGTTACTTGTGGCAGGTAATTATAAGGACAGGATATACCATTGCCTCCTTCCACACATTGGTGGGCTTCAGCTGGCACTTGGCAGCCCCTCCAGCACTCAGAAACACCCTGTAAGCCCAACCTTGCTTCCAATTTCTACGTTTTTAATCTCAGACAAGTGCAATGTGAGCCCTCTATTTTTATTGCTAGGTGAATAAACGAGTTTCTGCTGGGTACTAGTTCAGCCTTGTTTGTGAGAGACCTTTGGTGATCTCCCTTCCAGCATTTTCCAGTCTGCATGTCTGCTCTCTCAGGTGCAGCCCTGTATCCACACAAATTCAAGTTTCCTGCACTAGATGTCCCTGTCTTTACAGACAACTTAATAAGTTGACAGAACAGATGATTAAACCGGGGAGGAAGGGGGAAGGAAGTTACTTGGAGAGGGTGTGTAAGGGACTGAAAATCATATTTTCAATTATGCCCAAAATAAGGTTTCCTCTCTTAGGTTTCCAAGAGGAATTCAGTGCTGCCTGGGAAAATGAGGTCCCTGAGAGCCCTTTCCAAGGAAGGCACAGAGGTCTAGTGGCCATCTCTTGGTCTGTCCTTGCCTCTGCAAGGTGCAGGTGGTGGGATTGATTCTGTTTTTATCGTTCTCTTGGGGCACAGACGAAAACCAAGAACAAACAAGAAAAAAATTCACTGATTGATGAAGGAATAATTTTCACCTAGTTTCTGGAGTTTCTTACAAAAAAAATCTCTGGGTTGAGGACAGTTTTAATTAACCGCACAAAAGCCAGACGATGGCGCTGTCGACTTAGAGGACAATAATCTGTACCTCTCCGGACCCTTCAGGGAAGCAGTAGGAATACATCACACGACGTGGAGATAACAACTTTCTAAATACCTCAGAGTTGCAAGGTACATGCAGATAGACCTCACTCAAAAACACGACTCACAGAGTAAAGGGCTCTTAGACTACCAGCACATTCTGTCTCTCTGGCGGTCTGAATGGAAACGGAAAGCTTCTCGGCTACGTCTCGCACAGAGAACCGTGCCGGGACGACCGGCGCGCCCGGCGCTTGCCCCTGACACTTGCCGCCGCTCGTAGCTGCAGCGCCTTCCAGGGCCGGTCCGCTTCCCGGTCACAACCTGCAAAGCGCCCGTCAGGCGGCGGTGCTGTCTGCCCGCTCCTTCTCTGCTCGAATGTTACCCCGGGCGCACGCCGCAGTCTCGCAGGGAGCAAAGATCTTCGGCAGACGCCTCGCACAGGAGAAAGGTGCCAGGGCAAAACCACGTTCTTCATTCCCCCCCCCACGCCCCCCTCCTCGCGGCCCAGATTGTGGTGCTGCCTTAAACGTCTTGCACGTTGAACGACTCATCCAGCAAGTGCTTCTCCCCGGCCCATTTCGCTGAGCGAGAGCTCCGTGCACAGTGTGGACGCTGCCAAACCGAAAGGGCAGCCTTGTGCCTCGAGCTGAGGGAACACCGAGCAGAGCAGCCGCGGGGGTGCGGGCAGCAGGCGCGCCGAAGAGCGGGGGCGAGTGGAAGGCCGTGGCTGGGCTCCTCTTCTCTCCAGACAAGGGAAGGCGAAGGACGAAGCCGCAGAGCAGCGGGCTGGCGTGTGCAGCGCACCGAATTGCAGAAGCCCGGCGAGGGCTCGTTCACAAGCCGAGTCGGCTGACAGTGTCCTCGCCGCTCCAGGAAGGAACGCGCAGCCGCCCCGCTTCATCGCACAGCGTGGAGACGAGCACTTTCCTAGGCGTTCCGCGCTGCAGAGTCCCTGCAGCTCGAGCTCACCCAGGAGCACGCGTCAAAGCAAGGAAGGCGTTCCGAAAGCACCCCTTCTGCCAGCAGCCTTCCGAAGGCGCACATCACGCTGTGGCTCTGTGCCTCTCTTGAGACAGACGTCCGCCTCGTTTTCGCCCTGGCAGCTCCCGCTGCCAAACTCCGTCCAGCAGCTGCTCTCACGGAGAACGGCTGCACAAGTAAAAGCCAAGTGCCGGGCTGCACCCTCGCCTTCCGCACGCTCGCGGCATCAAACTCACCGGTGCTCTCGGTGCTTGCCTCCTCCCTGCATCCGACTGCCATCGTGTTCTCCGAAGCTCGGAGGCTGGAGGGAAGCGCAGTTGCTTCCACAGAGCGCTGCGAGAGCACTAGGCTTGTGCAGCAGAGGCAGCACAAGCAACTGCCCTGGAACTGCCTCCTTGCCGAGGCTATAACGTGAATTCCGCAGGCAGGAGAGTGGCAGCCACGCTCGTCTTGCTAGCCCGGACGCGGCGCACCCGAGCCCGGGGCTCCGCGGCTTCGTTCTTCGCCTTGTCGAACACGCCGTGCCTTCGTCCTCCCGGAGGCGGGCGGTCGTCTGCTTCTCGCCCGGAAGGGGAACACTGTGGCCCGCAGCGAAGCGCTCCAGCGCACTGCTTCTGCCGAAACACGCCTGCGCCGTGCCCCTTTCCTTCTGAGCGCTACGTTGCCACCACATTCTGCCTCTCCGGTGGTCCGAATGGAAACGGAAAGCTTCTCGGCTGCGTCTCGCACAGAGAACCGTGCCGGGACGACAGACTGGTCTGGATGGCCTTCGCCTCCCATGAGCAGGCTTTCATCTAAACATGATACAAATGGTATTATATGGTTTCCTTCCTACGGCAAAAATTCTGTTCCACATGCCCACATGGAATTTCTATTCCACCGCCAAAATTCAACACACAAAAGGACAGCTCTAAGAGGGAAGCTGCCAGGACCGACAGGTCTTGCCTGGCCTTTACCTCTGCCAGTCAGCCTCTCATTCTGCACCTGAAACACTGGGGCTACATTGCTTTATTTGCTTGTGTCAATAGATACTCACGGAGAATGGGCAATTCCTACCTTTCAAGCCTACGGGCACCTGGCTCTTTTCTAAAGGAAGCGCAAAACCTGACACCCCAGGTTGTGTCGAGAGGCAGCTAAGAGGCGGCCCCTCTTAGCTGGCCAAGGCCAGGTTGACATGTCAGTTCTGGCAGCTTTCTTCTGGAAGCAATCCTAGGACATTCACAGTTTTAGGAGGAGGAATCTAATTTTCAGTGAGAGCTCCTGGCCATGAAGGGCGGCTCTTTTCCACAGAAAGGCATAATATAAGTCTGGAGAGGGCTTGCTTCACCGCCCTGCCGTTGACCTGCCTTGCTACTGGATTTTGCCAAACTCTGCCCTGCCTTGCCTTCAGCTTCTGGGCCTTCCCCTGCCTACCACTCTATTGCCTTGCCTTGACTTGCCATTCCAACAAAATCTTGCTTTTCCTTGCTATTCCTCTCCATCCCCTACCTTGTCTGTGGGAGAAGTACGTGGGCATTTTGCACTCCCAAAGAATAAAAGCACGCTTCTTCGGTAAGGCCGAGAATGAAGCTGCAGAGCACCGTGCTTGTGTGCGCAGGGTCCAGGCTGCAAGAGGAGCGAGGCTGCCAAGCGCTTGCCTGCCAAAATCAAGTTAGCTAACGTAAGGGTAAAGGTCCGCGACAGCTTCCTGTGCCGGTACATCTTCCTATCCGAGCCCTGTGTGGGAACACTTAGGTTTAGCTTTAGACGCCGAGATTGAAAAACTGTTAATGGCAGAAGATGCTGAGAAGGAACCTACAGAGCGCAGAAGTGTGTTTGGTGTGTGGCTGACATGTGGCAAGAGGAAGGTGCAGACCAGTGCTGGCTTTTTCTTCTAGAGCCGTTTTTAAAGGAGCAGCTGCTGGACGCTTGCAAGGGAGCTGCAAGACTGAGAACTGTGATGGCACGTCTACGTGAGAAGAAAGGTACAGAGCTGCGGTGTGGTAGATGCAGTTTCACAGCTGCTAAGAGAAGTGGGTAGTTTAGGAAAGCCTTCTCTTTTGACACTTGTTTTTCTGTGCAGATCTAGCCACTTGGACTCTGCAACATTGAAGGCGTATGAAAGTGCATATCTCTGGGATGTGTGAGGGAGTATAAGGCCTGTGAGTTCCATGGCGTGCCAGCAAGGGCATTTCCAGCTGACACTGATCGTGCATGGGCTTTCAGGTTGACTTCTGCAATCTCGTCCCTGGGCTTCCAACAAGATGTACTAGGAGCTGAGAAAGAATGAGCATAGACCGATGCCGAAGCACGTAGCTGAAAAGCTGAGAGGTAAAAGGGCTTATCCAGCAACTGTTGCTTTCCTGGCATAGGAATTCTTATGGTGCCTGTATCGTTCTGCTAATTATGGCTTTCGAATGGAAAGGTGTCTTGTGAGCAGCGTGTTGAATCTCGCTTGCCCAGAGACCTTCAGGATCCACTGCCTTAAACAAAACATCCTATAAGGCCAGGAAAAAGTGGTAAGCAAGCCAAGGTGGGGGATGGGCGAGCAAGTCCATGCAAGGCAATGGAGTGTAAGGAAGAGCACAGGAAGGACACCAAGGCTCTAGTAAGGGTTTGCAAGGTTGGGGTAGGCAAGGCTAGACAAACTAAAGGAGGAGCAGGCAAGGCAAGGCCAGGGAAGAAAGGGGTAGGAAAGTCAAGGTGGGGGATGGTCTCCTGAAAGATTTAATTTGACATGTGGTTTCCACTCCTCAGAGGTGGTCTTCTGAAATTCTAGCAGTGCCCTTACTTTGGACAAGGTAAGCACTCTCCAAGCTCAGTCTTGGTGTGCAGCTGAGACAGTGTCCAGGGCAGGTAATGGCCAGTGACAGTGTCCTGGCACTTTAGTATGGGATCAATCCCTGGATATTGTCTGTTTAGGAGGAGGGGATGCCATTTCTTTTGAGAAGGGCTCCGAGTTCCTCTCTTCCTTGGGTGCAGTTGGATGGGTTCAGGTGAAGTTGTAGGCAAGCAAGAGCTTTCTCAGCTGGCACTTTTGTGAGCTGAGATTTTGGCCCGATGTTTTCAAGTTTGTAGCCAGCCTCTGTGAGAGTGAAAAGATTTATTAGCACAAAGGATTTAATATTAGTGTTGCCGTTTGAGTGGGGTGCAAATACGAGTTTGCATTTGGAAGGGGAAGATCAGCGAACTCTTTGTCTCCTGACACAGTTGATTGGAGAGCAGCGACGTTTTCAACTCAGATCTGCCGCTGGCGTGCTTTAGAGAGCAGCGAGGTGCACGTCGCTCTTTTGCAAGTCGACAGCGCCATCGTGTGGTTATTTTTTATGAGCGCTCGCTGTGCCCAGGAAAAAGCCGAGCGCTTTTCTGTCCGGGCATCCGTAATGTGGGAGCAGTTAGTTTAAGAGCTCCGTTGTGGATGCCTGCTCTTCGAGACCGAAAGAACGTGATCATGCATGGGAAAGGAGCGCTGGGAAGGAAGACGAATCGTTTCATGGTCTGCTGTGCAGCTGGTAGGCTTCAAAAGAAAAGAGAATTCCAGCAAGGCTCCTTTCTTCTAGGACCTTCTTCTGTAGGACCAGCTGCTGAATGTTTCTAGTCTTTTAAGTGGACTCTGTGAGACTGAAAGTGCACAACGGTGCTTGGAACTGAGCACACAGGCCTGCGCGTCCTGCTCTTTAGAAGCTGCGAGGGGAAAGTGAAGGCCAGCGCTTACTTTTTGCTCTAGGCACTTTGGTATAGGAGCTGGATGTAGTGAGCTTTGAAGCTGGGCTCTGCAAGAGCGACGGAAAGTGACGGGACACGTAGCTGTGCAGGAAAGTCCATAACACCAGGAGGTGTATTGCTTTTCACAGAACACGAGTTAAAGGTGCAGTCAGCAACAGTTTGCTGTGCAGGCCCCTTTTGAGGCCAATATTGACATTAGGTTCAGGTTAAGGAGCGCTGCATGATTGAAAGAAAAACTGAGATCGTACATCTAGTTTGAAAGGAAAGCTCATCACCCCATTACGCATGATGTTGCTCTCCTTCGAAGAGACTGTGAAACCCGGACTACTGTTTCCATATGAAAGTCATGGAGCTGCTGTCAGGGAGGAAGCAAAAACCTAACATCACATGCGGCTGAACTCAAGAAGCATGGTACAAAAATGTGTCGTGTAGTTCAAAGCGTCATGAGAAACGAGATTGCCAGGCCTCTTTTACTCTAGGATGTTTTGTTTAAGGCAGTGGATCCTGAAGGTCTCTGGGCAAGCGAGATTCAACACGCTGCTCACAAGACACCTTTCCATTCGAAAGCCATAATTACCAGAACGATACAGGCACCATAAGAACTCCCATGCCAGGAAAGCAACAGTTGCTGGATAAGCCCTTTTCCTCTCAGCTTTTCAACTACATGCTTCGGCATTGGTCTATGCTCATTCCTTCTCAGCTCCTAGTACGTCTTGTTGGAAGCCAAGGGACGAGATTGCAGAAGTCAACCTGAAAGCCCATGCACGATCAGTGTCAGCTGGAAATGCCCTTGCTGGCACACCATGGAACTCACAGGCCTTACACTCAGGCACACAACCTGGAGATATGCACTTTCATACAGCTTCAGTGTTTAAAGAGCCAAAGTGCTTAGATCAGCAAGGAGAAGCAAGTGTTAAAAATGGAAAAACGTGCCAGGGCAAAACCACGTTCTTCATTCCCCCCCCCACGCCCCCCCCTTCTCGCGGCCCAGATTGTGCTCTTGCACGTTGAACGACTCATCCAGCAAGTGCTTCTCCCCCGGCCCATTTCGCTGAGCGAGAGCTCCGTGCACAGTGTGGACGCTGCCAAACCGAAAGGGCAGCCTTGTGCCTCGAGCTGAGGGAACACCGAGCAGAGCAGCCGCGGGGGTGCGGGCAGCAGGCACGCCAAAGAGGGGGGGGTCCGAGTGGAAGGCCGTGGCTGGGCTTCTCGTCTCTCCAGACAAGGCAAGGCGAAGGACGAAGCCGCAGAGCAGCGGGCTGGCGTGTGCAGCGCACCGAATTGCAGAAGCCCGGCGAGGGCTCGTTCACAAGCCGAGTCGGCTGACAGTGTCCTCGCCGCTCCAGGAAGGAACGCGCAGCCGCCCCGCTTCATCGCACAGCGTGGAGACGAGCACTTTCCTAGGCGTTCAGCGCTGCAGAGTCCCTGCAGCTCGAGCTCACCCAGGAGCACGCGTCAAAGCAGAAGGCGTTCCGAAAGCACCCCTTCTGCCAGCAGCCTTCCGAAGGCGCACATCACGCTGTGGCTCTGTGCCTCTCTTCAGAGACAGACGTCCGCCTCGTTGTCGCCCTCGCAGCTCCCGCTGCCAAACTCCAGCAGCTGCTCTCACGGAGAACGGCTGCACAAGTAAAAGCCAAGTGCCGGGCTGCACCCTCGCCTTCCGCACGCTCGCGGCATCAAACTCACCGGTGCACTCGGTGCTTGCCTCCTCCGCTGCATCCGACTGCCATCGTGTTCTCCGAAGCTCGGAGGCTGGAGGGAAGCGCAGTTGCTTCCACAGAGCGCTGCGAGAGCACTAGGCTTGTGCAGCAGCGGCAGCACAAGCAACTGCCCTGGAACTGCCTCCTTGCCGAGGCTATAACGTGAATTCCGCAGGCAGGAGAGTGGCAGCCACGCTCGTCTTACTAGCCCGGACGCGGCGCACCCGAGCCCGGGGCTCCGCGGCTTCGTTCTTCGCCTTGTCGAACACGCCGTGCCTTCGTCCTCCCGGAGGCGGGCGGTCGTCTGCTCCTCGCCCGGAACACTGTGGCCCGCAGCGAAGCGCTCCAGCGCACTGCTTCTGCCGAAACACGCCTGCGCCGTGCCCCTTTCCTTCTGAGCGCTACGTTGCCACCACATTCTGCCTCTCCGGTGGTCTGAATGGAAACGGAAAGCTTCTCGGCTGCGTCTCGCACAGAGAACCGTGCCGGGACGACCGGCTCGCCCGGCGCCTGCCCCTGACACTTGCGGCCGCTCGTAGCTGCAGCGCCCTCCAGGGCCGGTCCGCTTCCCGGTCACAACCTGCAAAGCGCCCGTCAGGCGGCGGTGCTGTCTGCCCGCTCCTTCTCTGCTCGAGTGTTACCCCGGGCGCACGCCGCAGTCTCGCAGGGAGCAAAGATCTTCGGCAGACGCCTCGCACAGGAGAAAGGTGCCAGGGCAAAACCACGTTCTTCATTCCCCCCCAAGCTTCTCGGCTGCGTCTCGCACAGAGAACCGTGCCGGGACGACAGACTGGTCTGGATGGCCTTCGCCTCCCATGAGCAGGCTTTCATCTAAACATGATACAAATGGTATTATATGGTTTCCTTCCTACGGCAAAAATTCTGTTCCACATGCCCACATGGAATTTCTATTCCACCGCCAAAATTCAACACACAAAAGGACAGCTCTAAGAGGGAAGCTGCCAGGACCGACAGGTCTTGCTGGCCTTTACCTCTGCAGGTCAGCCTCTCATCTGCACCTGAAACACTGGGGCTACTTGCTTTACTTGCTGTGTCAAAGAACTCAAGAGAATGGTGCAATCCTACTTTCAGCCACGGGCACCTGGCTCTTTTCTAAAGGAAGGAAAACCTGACACCCCAGTGTGTCAGAGGCAGCTAAGAGGCGGCCCCTCTTAGCTGGCCAAGGCCAGGTTGACATGTCAGTTCTGGCAGCTTTCTTCTGGAAGCAATCCTAGGACATTCACAGTTTTAGGAGGAGGAATCTAATTTTCAGTGAGAGCTCCTGGCCATGAAGGGCGGCTCTTTTCCACAGAAAGGCATAATATAAGTCTGGAGAGGGCTTGCTTCACCGCCCTGCCGTTGACCTGCCTTGCCTACTGGATTTGCCAAACTCTGCCCTGCCTTGCCTTCAGCTTCTGGGCCTTCCCCTGCCTACCACTCTATTGCCTTGCCTTAACTTGCCATTCCAACAAAATCTTGCTTTTCCTTGCTATTCCTCTCCATCCCCTACCTTGTCTGTGGGAGAAGTACGTGGGCATTTTGCACTCCCAAAGAATAAAAGCACGCTTCTTCGGTAAGGCCGAGAATGAAGCTGCAGAGCACCGTGCTTGTGTGCGCAGGGTCCAGGCTGCAAGAGGAGCGAGGCTGCCAAGCGCTTGCCTGCCAAAATCAAGTTAGCTAACGTAAGGGTAAAGGTCCGCGACAGCTTCCTGTGCCGGTACATCTTCCTATCCGAGCCCTGTGTGGGAACACTTAGGTTTAGCTTTAGACTCCGAGATGGAAAAACTGTTAATGGCAGAAGATGCTGAGAAGGAACATACAGAGCGCAGAAGTGTGTTTGGTGTGTGGCTGACATGTGGCAAGAGGAAGGTGCAGACCAGTGCTGGCTTTTTCTTCTAGAGCCGTTTTTAAAGGAGCAGCTGCTGGACGCTTGCAAGGGAGCTGCAAGACTGAGAACTGTGATGGCACGTCTACGTGAGAAGAAAGGTACAGAGCTGCGGTGTGGTAGATGCAGTTTCACAGCTGCTAAGAGAAGTGGGTAGTTTAGGAAAGCCTTCTCTTTTGACACTTGTTTTTCTGTGCAGATCTAGCCACTTGGACTCTGCAACATTGAAGGCGTCTGAAAGTGCATATCTCTGGGATGTGTGAGGGCGTATAAGGCCTGTGAGTTCCATGGCGTGCCAGCAAGGGCATTTCCAGCTGACACTGATCGTGCATGGGCTTTCAGGTTGACTTCTGCAATCTCGTCCCTGGGCTTCCAACAAGATGTACTAGGAGCTGAGAAAGAATGAGCATAGACCGATGCCGAAGCACGTAGCTGAAAAGCTGAGAGGTAAAAGGGCTTATCCAGCAACTGTTGCTTTCCTGGCATAGGAATTCTTATGGTGCCTGTATCGTTCTGCTAATTATGGCTTTCGAATGGAAAGGTGTCTTGTGAGCAGCGTGTTGAATCTCGCTTGCCCAGAGACCTTCAGGATCCACTGCCTTAAACAAAACATCCTATAAGGCCAGGAAAAAGTGGTAAGCAAGCCAAGGTGGGGGATGGGCGAGCAAGTCCATGCAAGGCAATGGAGTGTAAGGAAGAGCACAGGAAGGACACCAAGGCTCTAGTAAGGGACTGCAAGGTTGGGGTAGGCAAGGCTAGACAAACTAAAGGAGGAGCAGGCAAGGCAAGGCCAGGGAAGAAAGGGGTAGGAAAGTCTTTTAAGTGGACTCTGTGAGACTGAAAGTGCACAACGGTGCTTGGAACTGAGCACACAGGCCTGCGCGTCCTGCTCTTTAGAAGCTGCGAGGGGAAAGTGAAGGCCAGCGCTTACTTTTTGCTCTAGGCACTTTGGTATAGGAGCTGGATGTAGTGAGCTTTGAAGCTGGGCTCTGCAAGAGCGACGGAAAGTGACGGGACACGTAGCTGTGCAGGAAAGTCCATAACACCAGGAGGTGTATTGCTTTTCACAGAACAAGAGTTAAAGGTGCAGTCAGCAACAGTTTGCTGTGCAGGCCCCTTTTGAGGCCAATATTGACATTAGGTTCAGGTTAAGGAGCGCTGCATGATTGAAAGAAAAATTGAGATCGTACATCTAGTTTGAAAGGAAAGCTCATCACCCCATTGCGCATGATGTTGCTCTCCTTCGAAGAGACTGTGAAACCCGGACTACTGTTTCCATATGAAAGTCATGGAGCTGCTGTCAGGGAGGAAGCAAAACCTAACATCACATGCGGCTGAACTCAAGAAGCATGGTACAAAAATGTGTCGTGTAGTTCAAAGCGTCATGAGAAACGAGATTGCCAGGCCTCTTTTACTCTAGGATGTTTTGTTTAAGGCAGTGGCTCCTGAAGGTCTCTGGGCAAGCGAGATTCAACACGCTGCTCACAAGACACCTTTCCATTCGAAAGCCATAATTACCAGAACGATACAGGCACCATAAGAACTCCCATGCCAGGAAAGCAACAGTTGCTGGATAAGCCCTTTCCTCTCAGCTTTTCAGCTACGTGCTTCGGCATTGGTCTATGCTCATTCCTTCTCAGCTCCTAGTACGTCTTGTTGGAAGCCCAGGGACGAGATTGGCAGAAGTCAACCTGAAAGCCCATGCACGAGCAGTGTCAGCTGGAAATGCCCTTGCTGGCACACCATGGAACTCACAGGCCTTACACTCAGGCACACACCTGGAGACATGCACTTTCATACAGCTTCAGTGTTTTAAAGAGCCAAAGTGCTTAGATCAGCAAGGAGAAGCAAGTGTTAAAATGGAAAAACGTGCCAGGGCAAAACCACGTTCTTCATTCCCCCCCACGCCCCCCCCTTCTCGCGGCCCAGATTGTGCTCTTGCACGTTGAACGACTCATCCAGCAAGTGCTTCTCCCCCGGCCCATTTCGCTGAGCGAGAGCTCCGTGCACAGTGTGGACGCTGCCAAACCGAAAGGGCAGCCTTGTGCCTCGAGCTGAGGGAACACCGAGCAGAGCAGCCGCGGGGGTGCGGGCAGCAGGCACGCCAAAGAGGGGGGGTCCGAGTGGAAGGCCGTGGCTGGGCTTCTCGTCTCTCCAGACAAGGCAAGGCGAAGGACGA